>JANAVB010006391.1:0-247500 GCA_029216955.1 Iris pallida | reverse complement strand
CTTGATTGGGTTGTGTCGTGTCATTACTGTACTTGGACTGATTTGCATCGTGTCATAGGATGAATAAGTCATAACAGAACTGTTGTACCTTGAATTCCTGAAGCTAACCTGCGAGTCCACACTAGGGGCGAGGGTTAGTAGTTATCTATGTCTTGTGCTAGCCTGCGAGTCCACACTAGGGACGAGGGTTAGTAGTATATGGTTCACACCTGCGAGTCTACACTAGGGGTGAGGGTGATGCTAGCTTGCGAGTCCACACTAGGGACGAGGGTTAGTAGTATATGGTTCACACCTGCGAGTCCACACTAGTGACGAGGGTGATGCTAGCCTGCGAGTCCACACTAGGGACGAGGGTTAGTAGTATATGGTCCACACGTGCGAGTCCACACTAGGGGCGAGGGTGATGCTAGCCTGCGAGTCCACACTAGGGACGAGGGTTAGTAGTTGTTCAAACCTGCGAGTCCACAGTAGGGGCGAGGGTTTGAGTATTCGATTAGTTATCCATTGACACCGTGATATCGTATTCTCTTATTCTACTCCAGCAGTTCGTTTATGCGTAGTGATTCTTCCAGTCGTGTATAGTCGTATTTTCGTGTTGATTGGTCTTTTCCATTTATTTCCTATATTTTTTATTGTATGATAAACTGCTAAATAGGCATGTTTTTATGTATCTTACTATGTCCCCTGAGGACCAGATGATCTCTTCAGGTTTAGCGATTGCATGGAGTTAGTTAGCAGAGCAGGATGGTAGAGGATTACGATGCATGATACAGGTATTTGCTTGTGATTTTGTTATTATCCTCTCGTGCCTTATATTCGTACCATAATATATTCTGCTTATTTTATAGACTCATATCATTCTTGTAGTCTAATCGAACAATATGGTAATGGGCTGCAGACCATGACCCATACTTGTTCATTCATGTTTCGTATATTTATTGTGGATTGAGATATAGATTTACCTTTGCCATGATTTGGCAGCTTATCCTAGCCGTGACAGCGTTTACGTATTCGAGTCGGGCTGGAGTCCGCTTGATGCGTAGCTGGCTTGCTCACGAGCTCGCATCCAAAAAGCGGGTGCAGGTCGTGATAGTCCCTGAGGTTGCTGCTGGAACTGCCTCTGCTGGTGCTGCTACTGGAAGTATGGCCTCTTGGCCGGACCTTCGCTGCTACTGGCTCCGTAAAAGTTTCGACCTCTCTTCAGTTTCAGCCTAGGTCGTTCTCTGTTGCCATAGCTCCTGCTAGGATCTTCGCAAAAGTAGCATCCCGGTCACTCTTGGTCAAGGACCGGACCTCCCTGATCAAACCATTGTAGAAATTCCTCGTCTTCGTCGTCTCGCTTAGATCCTCAGTAAATCTGCTCAGCCGGCAGAACTCTCCAGCATACTTTTCGACCATCTGGTTCCCTTGAACCAGACTCTCGAACTACTACTCTATGCCTTCCAGTGCGATATTTGGAAAGAACTCCTCCTTGAACAGCTTCTTGATGGCTGCCCAAGTCTTACCATCGGTACACACTCTAGGGTCTGTCTGATACCAAGTGCGGGCCAGGTCCTACATCTGGCTGCCTGTCGCCTCGATTTGAAGTCGGGCTGGTATCTCCGCCAGCCGGAATATCTCTTCGGTATGTTCGATCCAATCATCAGCATATAAGATCCCCTATGTGCCTCGAAAGTACCTAGGACACGTCTTCTGGAACTCTTGGATGCTTGGCGTCCTCGGGAGATACTGTTGAACTTGCCCTCTCTGTGGCTAGGCAGCCACCATCTCCACTATTGTCCCGACCAGCTGGTGGGCATCCTCTATGCCCTAACGGAAGTCAGCAGTCTGGCGCTGCTGCTGCTGCTGATGTGACTCCAAGATCTGCTCCACGAAGTAAAAAAAGGTGTGCAGCGTCAACCAATCCCGCAGGCGGCTGCTGCTGTGGCTGAAGCACCTCAGAAATAACTAGGGTTAGCCTCCGAACAGGTGGAGGTGCTGCCCCGAAAGTTGCAGAGGCTCCAACATGAGTAGGTACTAGGGGAGCTGCCGTCTCAGGTCCCGGCTAAACTGGACGAGAAGTGGCAGACCTCTTTGACGTACCTCCTGTAATGGGGTGCTACGATCGTGTCTCAATCACCATCCTGGGGACAGATCAAACAAGGAATCAATACTGAAAAAGAAGCGATAAAATCAAAGGAGGATAGTTATTTCAAAGGAAAGCAATTATCAGCAAGAGTTTAAATGGCAGGAATTTAGATAAGAGTTTTTCCTAAAAGTGATTGAGTACCTCAAAACTATATCCTATATCCTAATGCAGGCTGTAGTGATACTCTAGTTCGAATACCACTACAAAACTAGACCTGCATCGGCTACCACTAAAAACGTGTCACGACCCTCACCCAGTATAGGGGCACGAGAATTGGGTACGTCCAGCCTACGTCGCAGTGTCGATGGTAGAATGATGTCCTCGGTCACATGATCTAACACAAAATAATTGTAATTGCACAAGATATACTCTCCGAACGGAGGACAATATAGAAGGTACATCTCAATCACAATCTAAGGTAGAAACAGCACGATATGATAGATATGAAATCCAAAAGAAGTACAAACAGCAGAGAAATAAGTCTAAGTGTCTATACGACACTACAACAACAGCATCTAAAAATAATATATCTCAGAATGTCAAAATAAGACAAGACAACAAGAAATAAGATAACTGTTTAGCTAACTAGCCTAGACTAAAGGGATGGTGTCGTCAACTGCTGTAGGGTCCTCCTGTGGGATCAGCTCACAGGTATCTTCCATGTGGGCTCTGTAGTATGTGGTACTAAAGTCCTCTTCGTCCTTTATAATATTTTCAACAGGTCTAGTCAGGACAAGAACGAGCATAATACATCTCACGCAGTTCATATCATGACAGAAAATATAAAGCATGCAAAAGAGTAAGATACATGAACTGTAAGAAGATGTACATGAAAACAAAAGAGGTACTTATAAACTAGAAATGTATATATTATAAGTAAGAACTGTAAGTGATTAGTGATTCAAAGCACAATATGGTTATGTAAACGACACAATGATATACATGAGTAATCTATAGAGGTTATACACGAGTAAACTACAAGAATGATCACATAACCACTTCTACTCTCCCGTCCCCAATCAATACACAAGGATCTAGTCAAGTTCTGTTATTGTACACAAAGTTTAGTTTGTACAAGAAGATCATGTGAGCACATGAGAGTACACGATCTCACACAATTTGTACACGAATAACACGAACACAAGGAGTACATGATGCCCATGATAAAGTACACAAACACGAAATACCCGATGTATCCGATGAGGGCATAACATCGCATAAAAGATCCATATAGTACTAATCCGTGATAATAAGTGTCAACATCAAGTAAAGTAATCTAGAGCATTAATATAAGCCCTAGCAAGTATAAAACGATCAGACAATGTAGTCACCTGAAATCTGAATGTTTGTGAGAATATAAAGTTCGAAGTGAGGTAATTGAGTCCTATTTAGAGCAACAAAAGTCATGATGTATAGAAAGGGATTATAATTTGAAGAGTACAATGCATCTACATGTTTCTAGGTCAATCTGGGCCAAAGTCAACTCTTGGTCAACTCTAAAAGTCAAACTAGGTCAAACTAGTTAGGGTTTGGTCAACCATGGTCAACTAGTCTAACTTAGTCCATTCTAAGTCTAAACAAGTCAAGCCTACTAGTAACCAAGTAAACCATAAACTCTCTAACATATAGCCTAATAGTCACTTGTTAAACCAACTCACAGCTAACCACATTAGCTAACAAGGCACACCATAGCATTATATATATATATATATATATATATATATATATATATATATATATTTTATATATATATATATATATATATATTTAGCATTATATATATATATATATTTATATATATATATATATATATATATATGTATATATATATATATATATATGTATATATATATATATATATATATATATATATATATATATATATATATGGAAAATTCTACAATACATCCACTGGAAAAAGATGTATCGATACATTCGAAATCTGGACCGTTGGATGTTAATCCAACGGTTCAGATTAAATTCAGATAAAATAATACATGAGACATCATTTAATGCTGATTTAGACTTTTGACCTGTTGGTAACTTGCTTTAGCAGGTCATTCTTCACTTTAATTTTTTCAATAAACACCCTAAATTAACTCATATTTACTCTATCTTTCGTCCATCCAAATTAATCTGAACCTTTTTTTTGTTACAGGCCATAGTAGTCATGGTGGTACTGGTGGTGGTGGAAAGAGAAACGGAGATGAATAAGGAAATAAGAATCGGTTAGGATCGCGTCGAACGTCGTCGACCCCTCCTAGAACAACGAGGAGTTCCAGCTGTGTCGAGAAGAATCGGTCCGCTTCGCGTCGGATGTCGTCGAGACCTCCTCGAACAAGGAGAAGTACCAGCGGTACCGCTCCAATTTTACTGCCCATACCATTGTCTTAAATTTTATTTTTATTTAATAATTTAATATTTTGTTAATAAAGCTACATGTCATGGTGGTGGTGGTGAACTGAGGAAACCTGCTTCTGAGGTCGGGCGGATTATTTTTTAACTTTTCTAAAGATAATATTTTCGAGGAGAATATTTTTTTGGAAGAATGGGCATTCTCTTTGTTACAGGCCATGGTAGTCATGGTGGTACTGGTGGTGGTGGAAAGAGAAACGGAGATGAATAAGGAAATAAGAATCGGTTAGGATCGCGTCGAACGTCGTCGAGCCCTCCTAGAACAACAAGGAGTTCCAGCTGTGCCGAGAAGAATCGGTCCACTTCGCGTCGGATGTCGTCGAGACCTCCTCGAACAAGGAGAAGTACCAGCGGTACCGCTCCAATTTTACTGCCCATACCATTGTCTTAAATTTTATTTTTTATTTAATAATTTAATATTTTGTTAATAAAGCTACATGTCATGGTGGTGGTGGTGAACTGAGAAAACCTGCTTCTGAGGTCGGGCGGATTATTTTTTAACTTTTCTAAAGATAATATTAACTCATATTTACTCTATCTTTCGTCCATCCAAATTAATCTGAACCTTTTTTTTTGTTACAGGCCATGGTAGTCATGGTGGTACTGGTGGTGGTGGAAAGAGAAACGGAGATGAATAAGGAAATAAGAATCGGTTAGGATCGCGTCGAACGTCGTCGAGCCCTCCTAGAACAACGAGGAGTTCCAGCTGTGCCGAGAAGAATCGGTCCGCTTCGCATCGGATGTCGTCGAGACCTCCTCGAACAAGGAGAAGTACCAGCGGTACCGCTCCAATTTTACTGCCCATACCATTGTCTTAAATTTTATTTTTTATTTAATAATTTAATATTTTGTTAATAAAGCTACATGTGATGGTGGTGGTGGTGAACTGAGGAAACCTGCTTCTGAGGTCGGGCGGATTATTTTTTAACTTTTCTAAAGATAATATTTTCGAGGAGAATATTTTTTGGAAGAATGGGCATTCTCTTTGCTTTCAATACGGGGATTGGACGGGAGAATGGTACATTTAGGACGGAGAATGGACGGAGAATACGGCGAATGGCCATTCTCTTGCTTTTAATACGACGAATGACGGTGAATACGGCGAATGGACGGAGAATAGCCTTTCTCTTTGCTTTTAATACGACGAATGGACGGAGAATGGCCATTCTCTTTGCTTTTAATACGACGAGTGGACAGAGAATGGTACATTTAGGACGAAGAATGGACGGAGAATACGACGAATTGCCATTCTCTTTGCTTTTAATACGGCAAATGGACGATGAATACGGCGAATGGATGGAGAATGGCCATTCTCTTTGCTTTTAACACGGAGAATGGCCATTCTATTTGCTTTTAATACGGCGAATGGACGGAGAATGGTACATTTAGGACGAAGAATGGTACATTTAGGACAGAGAATGGTACGTTCTCTCAAATCTATTCTTTGTGTAAATTAAATCCAAGGAGGACACAATCCCAAATTTTAGTTATTGCTTAGCAGAGTCTGCTTAGTTGTTGTAAAATTGTGGTGTTGCTTCTGTGACACTTTCATCTTTAATCTCATGTTTTCTATGAATATGTGTTCTGTTTGATTTTGATTTAGTAATCTTTCCGTAATTAGTTTTTTTGTTTCATCTAACAATTTAATATTTTTGTTATAAAGCTACAGGGCATGGTGGTGGTGGTGGAAGGAGAAATGGAGATGAAGACGAAAAGAAGAAGAAGTTCCGGTTCGCGGCGGACTTCGTCGATTTCTCAATCAAGCGGAATAAAACCTCTTATAGAGTTCCTTAATTGAAGTTGATCACGATAACCTTTTGTATTTTTCAAACGGATAGTAGAATCTTCCTCGAGCCCTCCTCAATCAAACGGCTAGTAGAATCTTCCTCGAGCCCTCCTCAATCAAACGGCTCTCGAAATTTATTTGTCTTTCCATCTTCCTCACCTTTTGTACTTCTCTCTTGCTATATATACAATAGTTTTCTTATTTCATAGTACTATTATTCATTCTGAAATACATAGAATAGTTTTCTGAAATACAATAGTTTTCTTGTTCTCAAGATGTCTACTCGTGTGGTGGGAAATGTAGAAGACGTAGAAGATTGGATGCCAGCTCCAAAAGAAACCTTCATTCCGCGTATGTTGCGCAAGATTGAAGAACATCTGTCGAAGATTTCAGCTGATGTTCCAAAGATCAATTCTAAGCTTTGTTCATTAGAAATTGAACAAATGAATTTATCTCGGCATTTTGAGAAGTTTGAAGAATCTCCAGCTTTGAAGAAGATATCTTCATCTGGAGCCTTTAATAATGTGAAGGTGGTTTCCGTTGTATCTTCTTCTGAAGAGGAGGACGTGGAGCTACAGTATCGTAGTAAAGCATTGGACCAATTTCTCGCATTGGACACTATAGAAGAAACTGACTTTAGCAGTCCTTCTAAAAGAATGCATAGAAATTTACATCCGGTCACACCATCGAAAAATTTAATAAGGGGTTCAACCTCGAAGCCTAGCAATTGTACTAGTGTTTCTTCGAGATATTACGACTATATTTTTGCAGATGATAGACCTGACGAGTAAGTAATATAAGTTTTGATTTAATTCCAACAATTTTTTTCTCCTAATTTATTCGTTTCTTTTCTTAGAGAAATAATATCATCTTGCAACAAAAACTAATGTGTCTCGGTGGGAGATGAAGACCTTAGCTCCTTTAACAAAAATTAGCAATGGGGTATGCATAGATAGTATATTTCTTCTTAGATGCCATCTATGTTTACTTCGATTCCATCGCTGACATTTTTAATGATTTATTCAGATTGTAGGTATTGTCTCTGTTCTTCTCACCGCGGAGGAACGGAAAAGAACCTCCAATAAAGCTAATGTATGGTTTTTACCAATAAGGATGTCGGTGAGTGAGCATTTTATTCTTCAATGCATATACATTAACAATTTTCTCGTTTGTTTGTCCTTCGTAATGTATTAATTGATGTGTATGTAGAAAGCCACGTTACCTCCATCCGTCAAAAAGCCTCATGAATTATGGAAGAAGTTTAAATATTTTCAGGATTACATGGGATCTTTAAGCACTTGTAAAGAGGTATTAATGTATTTATGTTTAATTATTAATCCTAATTTTCTGAAAATTTACTAATTTGTTTTACCTAATTATCCTGATTCAGATATACATACCCATTCATTTGGGCGAACACTATACTCTTGCAAGAGTTCTGGTTAAAAAAAGGACTGTTGAAATTTGGGACTCACTTGCATCTAAAGATGATCCGATTCAAAGCAAAACAGTTATAAAAGAAATAGTAAGCTCATATTCATCAATTTTTATGAATTGGGTACAAGATACGCGGTATACTAATACATATTGTAGTCTGGTAAATGTAGCTTTCAAATTTGGATATCTTTCTCGAAGAAGAGATTTTGAAGTTGAGAGATGCTAGGTTCAGCTTTTCTACTTTTGCAATAAAACGTCCTTCTTATGTTCCCCGCCAAGGCAATTATGTTGATTGTAGGATTTTTGTAATATCATTCATGAAAGACCGATGTAGTCTAGACTACCGTTCTCTCGATGTAAGTATAAAAATATGTCGTCAAAAACTTAACTTTTTAGAGCAATATTTTTGATGTTAAGTTTGTTATATGCAGTTTGATGTGGGAATGGAAAGACGCAAAGCTGCTGAATGGATTACAACTTCAGAACACAATGAAGAGCTAAAAAAGAAGTCCAATCTGAATTGAATATGGAAGACGATGATTTTTTTTTCTTCTTCTTTTATATCTAATGTATGGAAACCCCTAATGTATTATGTTCATTTGTTTTGTTGACTTGTAATGACATTTTTGCCAAACGGCTTCAATTTTTTTGATTAAGCAGAATCATTTTTGTCCTTCAAATTAATATAATTAAGCAGAAAGGAGTCTTTTGCCCTTCCATCGAATGACATTTTTGCCCTTCTAATTAATTCAAAACTACCTCCGAACCCTTTATTAAAAAAAAGAAAAAAGAAAACGTTTCGAAGCTTCCTCTTCTTCCATAATCCACTCTGTACTCAAACCTAGGATCATTCTCCTCCAAAATCTTCAAACCTTCCTCCCCATTCGCAATATTCACACCATGTCGGCATCAGCGGCAGAATCATCACCGCAGCATCACCAATTAGAGAAGATGCACCAGTTACAGAAAATCCAAAGCGATAGACCGAGAACAACCGAAACCCTATTCTAAGAAAGTTGTACAAAGGAAAAAGTTGCTAAACAAAAAGAAGTGCTAAAAAGAAGAAGTGCAAACAGAAGGTATAACTTGATTTTATGTTCGCAAATTCTGTATATATTACAAGGAAAATGACATTCTCCGCATAAAACGCATCTGAATGTTAAATTTATTCGTCGTTTAATTTGGAATAGAGAATGGCATTCTCCGTCTAACTTGAAACGGAGAATGCCGTTCCCAGTGTTAAAACCCATAAGAATGGCCATTCTCCGACCTAATTTTTTGTTTTTTTTTGTTTTGTAGAAAAAAAATCTGTCAGGAACAAGGATTCAAGACTTTTCCGTTCTACCTTCAAGCCAATGCTAAATCTTCTGGAGGAGGTCAATCGAGATGTTGGCCGTTTACCTGAGCCAGTTATTGGTTCCTTGAAGAATACCGATTTCTGGAATTTTGTCGAGATTTTTTACCAAAACAGAGTCCACGCCTCCGAAGTGGCCAAGGTCTCCGAAGGGCTTGAGAATTTAATTGCAAGTTACACTGAAGAAGAAGAAGATGGCGTCGGGTGCTTTGAATTGAGCACCACTGTTAAAATCGTGCCAAGCGTCGAAGATATGGCAGTCATATTCGGTCTACCGCTGAATGAAGAAAGCGATGATGATGTTTCTTACAGAAGATTGATAAAGGAAAAAACAACAGCAGCCAACACGACCAGCATCATTGAGCCTGTGTAGAGATCACTTCACAAGATTGCTGGCTAATACCAAGGGCAAACACTCAGAAGTCACAAATAAGGAAGTGAGAGACAAGTTCTCTGAATTGTTACGACGGCTTCGTAGCGGAGATAACGATGTTAATCCAGATGATTTGGCCAAGCTAATAATCTTCCACTTGTGCCAAACAGTATTCTTCACAAAGTCTGGCGGTTCAAATTTGCCGTACAGATTCTTGGCCTTGGTAGACAGTGTGGATGTCATCAACAGTATATGCTGGCCAAGGTTAATCCTGTCATATGTAATGGATAGCATAAAGAGGAGTAGAAGCAAAACTGAACAGGGGGATTACTCAATGGCTTTCCACAAATTGGAAGGTTGCACAATATACTTCCTCTATTGGTTTGCAGAACATAGTAAATTTGTGGAAAGGAAGTTCGCCCCAATTCCTGATTATCCAAGATTTTTCACATGGAATGGGTACGAAATCTCAAACTTCCTCAAGGCCGAATATCACAACAAAATGAGTTCGAAGATGATATTTGAAGATCTGGTTATACCTGTTGGGGAAGAAGAAGGGCACAAAGAAGATGAGCCACCTATAGAAGAAGTTGAAAAAGAGGGAGAGGAAGAACACCAAGAAGCAGGTGGGAATAATTTTGATGAACAACGGATACCACAGCATCATGAAATTGGCGCTGTGATGGACGACTCAGCAAAGTAATTAGAGGATTTGAGAAGACATCATTCTGATATTCTTGCGCAGAATAAGAACTCAAAGAAAAGTTAGAAGAGATGGAGGCACAAGGAGCGCAGTTACGTGCAGCCAACTTTGAGAATGTCATACTCAAAGAAAAGCTGAAAGAGCTCGAGGCAGAAGAAAAGCAACAACGTGCAGTCAACGTTGTGATGGAGGGCTCTGTGCATGAACTAGAGGATTTGAGAAGACATCATTCTGATATTCTTACGCAGAATGAAGAACTCAAAGAAAAGTTAAAAGAGATGGAGGCACAAGGAGCACAGTTACGTGCAGCCAACCTTGAGAACGAGAAACTCAAAGAAAAGCTGAAAGAGCTCGAGGCACAAGAAGCACAACAACGTACAGTCAACGTTGTGATGGAGGGCTCTGTGCATGAACTGGAGGATTTGAGAAAGCAGAATTCTGTTCTTAAATCAGAGCTACATGCACAAGGTAAAATCTTTTCTATTTCAAATTTCTGATTTGTAATCTTCCAGGAGAATGACTATTCTCCAGTGTATTATAACACGGAGAATAGGCATTCTCCGTGTTATTTGAAACGGATAATTGCTATTCTCCTATCATTTCGATACTGGAAAGGATTATTCTCCGTATAATTCAAACGGAGAATGCTATTCTCCGTATTATATTACACGAAGAATGTCATTCTCCGTGTTAGGTTCACATCATACATTTCATTGTTGTTTGTTTTATTTCAGTGCGAACAACCTGAGCAACTCAGAGAAACAAATGAAAGGCTCGTTGAGGAAGAAAATGGAGCTTCAAAATAAAGTTGAATCGTTTAATATTGAAGCCAATGAAAAGGATGGGAAAATATTCAGATCTCCAAGCCATGGTTGTAGCACTTCAGCGTGAGGAGTTTCAAGCAGCTGCTGAACTTGCTGCTCCAAGAGAAGTCAGAAGAAGAGGAGGATCGGGGGAAAAGAGGTTAATAAAAAGCAATACAGTTGGAGAGGCTAATAAAAAGCGGAAGGTTAATGCCGCTCCGAAATCCCGAGAAGGCGCCAAAATGGCTGAATTAAAGAAGAACCTACGTCATACTAAGGGAATGCGATGAACTCTTACTTTGGAAATATGCGGATGAAGAGCTGAATAATAATACATCGACATCGTAATTCCAGAAAGAATTCTCCAAAGTATGTATTCTGAACCCTTTTTTTCTTTTATTTTTTCTAGTCTTTGTTCACAATTATGTAATGAGAATCTATCTTTATTAATTTAATCTAAACTAAATTTATGTGTAGTGATATGGTATACGAATTTTATCCGGAAAAGGGTGAAAAATGGAGTTTCAGTCCAGCTGTCGGCAGTAGACATGCAAGACATACTCAACTATGATGACATGGAGGCTGGCATACTGGACATAATAATAAGGAAGCTGAGAGAAATTCAAGGCAGTAAAAGGTGTGTCCCGTCTAGTTCAAAGGAGGTGCCATCGATCCAGAAAAAAAGCTGGCGCCCCAATCACATAAGTGGTCTGTATTCATGATGGCCCACATATTGGTAAGAATTCAAACAGAAAAATTCATATTCATGTGTAAACCGATGAAAAATGACAGAAAAAATTACTCATGATATTGTGTATTGTTTTTGGGAAACAGACCATCGTTCAACGTGCCAATAAAGAAAATGCAAAAGCCGGCGCCTTTGAAGACATCCAAACAGATTTAGTAGACTTCGTCATGGGTTTGGAGGACGACATAGAGTTGCTATTCATCCCACTCTTTAATGCATCCATCAAGCATTATACTCTGCTCACATTCAACTTTATCTCCTACGACTGGACACACTACAACTCCTTGAGGCAAAATACGTACGATACGTGCAAGGTGGATGCAGAATTAATGAAGAAAACCTTAGAGCCTATCGTCAGGAGAAAATTGATATGAATGAGGGAGAGATGCCCGGCGAAGAATGGAGTATGAGAGCAAAGTGCTGAATTGTTCTCTAAATTGCCCACAACAAGGGCACCCAACTGCCACTTGTACACGGCGTTTATATTGAATATGTTGACGACTCCTCCCTTCGAAATATCGGGAAGGAAATGACAATGAAACTCACCAGAAGATGACAACGATGAGGTTGGCATGGGCTAAGGAGTTGCTTTCAAGCAAATATGTAACACGAACCAAGTAATGACATTGTAAAATAATAATGTAATTATGATGTAATTGGACAAGGAACTTCTGTCTTTTATAAGCTCTGCTTTTATAATATAATCATTTTTGAATTACATTTACATTGTCAAAACCACGAAAAGTTTGACTTTTATTTACATATGAAACAACTCGAACTCATGCGCCAAGTTGCAGTCATTTTTATAATAAGCTCTCCCAACTTCTGCTATTTATTAGGCAAAATTTAACAACTCGAACTCATGCGCCAAGTGGCAGTCACTTTTATTGTCATTAATACCAATGAATCTGTCATTTATATGCCATTAATACCAATGAATTCTTCCATTTATATGCAATTTATTCCTAATGAATCTGCCCCTTCGGATTATATTCTCCATTTTATCTGGAACGGAGAATGGAATTCTCCATTTACTTGAAACAGAGAATAACTTTCCCGTTTAAATTAAATCGTTTGAGGATTCTATTCACCGTTTATTTCGGAACGGATAATAACATTCTCCGTCTGTCTTGAAACGGATAATAAACATATTAAAATGTTTATTCGTCGTTTTTATTTAAACGGAGAATAACGTTCTCCGTGTCTTTCGAAACGTAGAATGTTATTCTCCGTTTAGTTTGAAAAGGAGAATGAAGATGAGCTTGATGAGAATATGATGAGGTTGGTATGGGCTAAGAAGACTACAATGATGAGGTTGGTATGGGCTAAGAATTAGATTTCAAAAGAACTTCTGTCTTTTATAATGTCTACTCTGCTGTCTTTTATAATAAAATCCTTTTTGAGTTACATTTATATATGAAAGTCTGAAATACTACATAAAATCCTACTATCAAGAAAAAAGTTGAATGTGAGCTGTGTGCAGGCATCGCAGAGCAATGAAACTCCTTGAGGCAAAGGAATTCCTTGAGGCAGTGGGTTCCTTTGGCTCAGTGAGTTCCTTTGCTCGGAGGATGCACGATGAAGTGACTTGCCTCAAGGAGTCATCCGACGGTTCCTATGCTCTGACGATGCACGATGAATATCATCTACCACGTGGACACGAACTAAAAGACGACATAGAACAACACTCCTTCACAGTAGAAGCTTTCAATTGAATTCCTTGAGGCAAATCACTTCATCGTGCATCGTCAAAGCAAATGGATCTCCTGAACAAAGGAACTCCGTGCATAGTCAGAGCAATGGAACTCCATGAACAAAGGAACTTCGTGTATAGTCAGAGCGAATCAAAGTACGAGCGCAATAAATCCAAACCCACACTCTGTCGGAGCGCTCGTACTTTGATTCGCTCTGACTATGCATGGAGTTCCTTTGTTCATGGAGTTCCATTGCTCTAACTATGCATGGAGTTCCTTTGTTCAGGGAGATCCATTTGCTTTGACGATGAACGATGAAGTGATTTGCCTTCAGGAATTCAATTAAAAGCTTCGACTGTGAAGGAGTGTTGTTCTCTGTCGTCTTTCAGTTCGTGTCCACGTGGTATTTATCGTGCATCGTCAGAGCATAGGAACCGTTGGATGACTTCTTGAGGCAAGTCACTTCATCGTGCATCCTCCGAGCAAAAGAACTCACTGAGGCAAAGGAATTCCTTGAGGCAGAGCACCGTGCAAATGTATCCTTCTTCATCATGGAACATGTCGAAGAAATAGACTCCTGGCGGGCGCTTCGACAGAGCGTGGAACGATAATAAATCCATACCCAGGCACATCTCAGTCTTCTGAAGGACTTCACCACCGTGCATCGTCGGACCCATGGAACACGTAGAAGAAATAAACTCCTGGCAGCAAAGGAACACCGTACATAGTCCAAGACAATCAACGTACGGGCGCTTTGACAGAGCGTGGGTTGGCAATAAATCCAAACCCAGGAACATCTCAGTCTTCTGAAGGACTTCACCACCAAAGCTTCTTCGAACGAGGAGATCGAATTTTATTTAGAAAGCGTTTGCCAAGGGCGGGGGATCGGTAGAGTCCATCTCCACAAGAAAATCTAAGTGTTACGAGAATAAACTCTCTCTACACTACTGCCATTTATAGGCATGGAACAAACTCGGACTCATGCGCCAAAAAGGCAGCCACTTCGAATTCAATTCAATTAATTTCAATCAATACCAATGCATCTGCCCCTTCTCAAGTAAAGCTAAGTAAGACTAGAACAAACTCTTCAAACTACTGCCATTTATATGCCATTAATACCAATGAATCTGCCCCTTCGAATTCTGCCAACTTTGATACCCCCTACTGTATCAAAGTTTTTTTCTTGATACAGTAGGGGGTATCAATGTTTTGATACCCCCTATGTATGACATGTGAGCCCTTCCTGCTTTATAAAATGTGTACACATATATATATATATATATATATATATATATATATATATATATATATATATACATAAATTTTAAGAGGGCCCACGTGTCATACATAGGGGGTATCAAATTTTGATACCCCCTACTGTATCAAAATTTTGATACCCCCTATGTATGACATGTGGTCCCCTCTTGCTTTTGTAAAACGTGTAAACATATATATATAAACATAAATTTTGAGATGGCCTACATGTCATACATAGGGGGTATCAAAACTTTGATACCCCATACTGTATCAAAGTTTCTCTCCTGTATCAAAGTTTTTTCCCTTTTAAATGGGCCCCATACATAACTTACAAAAAAAGTATAAATAAAACAAAATTTTGTTATAGTGAAGATTTGAACCAATGACCTCTTAAATACAAGTCTAGCATTGTAACCACGACACCACAATAGCATTCTCCGTGTTTTATTAAACGGAGAATAGAATTCTCTATTTTGAATTACACGGAGAATAGCATTCCCAGTGTTAAAAACACATTAGAATGTTCATTCTCCGTGTTTTATTAAACGGAGAATAGAATTCTTCGTTTTAAATTACACGGAGAATAGCATTCCCAGTGTTAAAAAGTAAAAACACATTAGAATGTTCATTCTCCGTTTTATTTGAAACGGAGAATGATATTCTCCGTTTCATTTGTAACGGAGAATTATATTCTCCGTTTTGAACTGTACGGAGAATGCCGTTTCCAGTATTAAAACGATTGAGGATTCTATTCGCCGTTTAATTTGGAACGGAGAACGGCATTCTCCGTTTAATTTGAAACGGAGAATCAGATTCCCAGTGTTAAAAACACATTAGATTGTTCATTCTCCGTTTTAATTTGAAACGGAGAATGATATTCTCCGTGCCATTTGAAACGGAGAATAATATTCTCCGTTTTGAACTGCACGGAGAACATATTTTCTCCATTGATATTCTCCGTTTTGAACTTGGAATTTGATATTCTCCATTTTTATCTAATTGTCTTCTCAAACTTTTGCATTGGAGAAAATATTTTTTATCTAATTGTCTCGTGTGAATGACATCTTGCCACATAGAAAGACATTGTCTTAAGTCAACGACGTTTTATTTTATTCCATTTGCTCTTTGTCGCTATTTCGCTTTCGTACTTTACAATTACGAAATCGTGACCCGATTTTTTATAAAATCTACATACTCTAGGCTTCGGGATAGGTGACTTTCTGTAGGCTGGCTTGATTTCCCTTGAGAAGGCCTTCCTTTTGTGGCTACCGGATTTGGCTCTTTTAAAGCTTCATACACTCCATGAACTGCATCAGCTACCATTTGTTCTTCTTTACCAATATCAGTCACCATTTCTTTCAAGTCTATCAGAACAGACGACATCAACTCCGTTCCCCTATCTTGAATTTTTCTTGATTTTTTACAATAGTATGTAAACAGATTAACTTGTTCATGAATACCACCATACCTTCTGCTCTCAATAGTGTCTGGGTGGATGAATCTTCTTTCTGAGCCAGGTCCGGAGAGATAATCTCTTTGCAATCCTTGAGCCAACGATTTTATCAAGTTCTTTGGAATATCTCCAATTTGCACTCTTCATTGCTGAAAAAATATGCCTACAAGGAATCCCCTTGGTCTCCATCCACAAGCATTCACAATTTATGATGTTGTCGACCGGATCAAATGTAACCTTCCGGTTGACACTGTTTGGCGACATATACTTTTGGACAGTGCAAACTTCTGACTCTCTTATGATGTGATGATGGAGAACAGTATATCATCAGAACGGGTGATTTCCTTCCTTACATCTAAAAACACTATTTTAGTGTAAATTGCGGCAAATTTACCTTCTATTACGGCCATGCTAGTTTGATTCACAACTGGTGTTGAGAGTTTATCATTGACATGCTTACCCATCTAGCCGTAACGTAAGGCCGCCAAAGCATAGTCACAATTTTGAAGGGCCTTCCATAGTGGCAGCTTCTCATTCAAAAACCTTTTCAGAAATGCGTTCATAGATTCATCTATTTATTGCAGTAGAACCGCCAAAATAATTTCCACGTAGGAATGTGTCCGCCCATCGCTCCCTCGTTCTGTATAATGTAGTGGTCCACTCATTGTTCTCTACATTATAATCTGTTAGCATCTGCTGCCAACGGTTTTCAAATTCATCGACTGAATAGTACATGTTTAGAAAACATGGACAGTAACTAAAGTTGTGATATTTTAACAACAACATACTTTAAAGTAAAGTAGCAAGTGTGGATGTACCTTTTAATCAGAAGACTCAGTTTATTGTGAAACCCTCTCGGTGTACATGTTTGGCAGCATTGTTTAGGATATGCCATGAGCACGTCGATGAACTACGCGGGCATTAAATCCTCAATTACTTTATTCATGGATCTGCAACCATCCGTGAGAACTGTCACTGGTAATTTGTCATTCATACACTCTAGGAATTTTTCTAGAACCCAAGAATATGTCTCTGCAGTCTCATTATGGATCATTGCAAACCCAAACCACAAGTCATCGCATGATTGTTTGTACCCACTAGAACCACCAACGGCATTTGACTTCTATTTGTTTTATATGTAGAATCGAATGCTAGTGAATCTCCAAATAATTCATAATCGAATCGACATGCACCGTCAGCCCAAAAGAGATGGGTCAATCTGGAATCTTTGTCTACCTTGTACGCGTAGAAGAAATCTGGGTCACTGCCCTCTTAGATTGAAGAAATATAAGTGTTGTCGTAGCATGAACATCGTCCAGTGCTCTACTATCTTGAGCTAGAGCGTTGTATAAATCCTTTCTCGTCCATCCAACCTTATCCCAGCCACCTTTCTTTGGACAATTAAATTCCATATCTGTCCAGTCCCCTTACCTGATTGCTTCATAAGCTTAATTTGTTCCAACTCTGCGGGTGATATCGTACGTGGGATCTAAAAAAACTGTTTCATAATCATTCGCCAGGTTATGGTTGTGATGTACATGAAATTTTTTGACGGACCACATCTTTGTTTTATGGGTGTACCCAATACGAAAAATTGCTTTACAACCACTTCTGCTTTACTTCTTGGCTCACGAACCCTGTTTGGAGCTTCCTTGTATTTCTTGTGTCTGAATCCCGCATTCGAACAATACCAACTACGGATCATCACCATCCCAGATTTGTTTTTCTTTACCTCGTTCTTTCTAATACTGAAACCATATGCTTTTGAATATATCCGGTAAATGTCTCTGCTTCTTCAATAGAGTTAAACTGCAGACTGACAATATCTTCTTCTAAGAGCTGTTTTGGATCTTTGTTAATGTTGGCAGACTGCAATATTTTTTTCATCGTCACTGCTTCGAAATCCAATAGATTCACCGTCGTCCCTAAGAACAGAATAAAACAAAATAACATGAAAAATATATGTAAAAATATAATGCATTTCTTAAATCCATTAGAAAGGGTGATACGAAATAACATTTCGTTATTTGCGTTGATGTCGTCGTCGTCGTTATGATGCATTCTTCCATCGTTTTCTTCATCTTGTTCTTTACTGTCTCCTAAGTTAACATCTTCCAAACTTTGCTCATCATCCAAATCATCTGACAGTCCTCTTGAAAGGAAGCTTTCTTCATCGACTAAATCTTTCACACGTTCATCACTTTCTCCATGTGACGTCGACATTGAAGAAAATAGAGTGTGTTAGAAACCAGCAGAAGAAACGAAGGACAAGAAACAATACAAGAAGAAAAGTAATGCTATATTCGTACTTCCAAATTGTCCCTCTAATATTAGCCCTCCCATCTGATGTGGCATGTTAAATAGTAGTGTGTCATCTGACATGACTGATGACATGGCAAATTTTAATCCAAAAAGTTAACTACCCAATTTTCTACATATAATTTAATTAATATCAATGTTAATTTAATGTTAATATTAATTTATGTTAATATTAATGTTAAGGTTAATTTAATATTAATATTATTGTTAATGTTAACGATAATATTATTTAATGTTAATGTAATGTTAATATTAACTTTAATGTTATTTTTATTTTTAGTTTCATTTAAAAAAAATTGCCACGTTAGCTGCCAGATCAACATATCACGTCAGCTGCCACGTAAGGATGGACAATTTGATAGTGCAATTTGGAGGTATAAAAAGCATTATTCAGGAAGAAACAACTTCCAGCAAGGCAACAACACAACCTTTTCGTCTTCCTTGTACTCCGCCACGTGGCCCTCTTTTGATGGCTCATGAAAAATCTTGAGTGATTCTAGGAGCAAGCATAATTTTAAGGAAACAACTTCCAACAAAACAACTTTCTCGTCTTCTGGGTACATGTATTATTAAATTGTGTAGCTAATAACGCATGAGGAAGCATGCAACAGCAATCTCCACATGGCCCTCTTCTATAGGATAACGCATGCAGCAGCATTTAATGCTACGAAACCCTATTGTCTTGTTATGTTTGTGTATCCTATGTGGCATGAGGCAGAAGATAATAACTTACAAGGCGGCTATATTCACAAATGACAATAAGTTTAAAAAGTCATCTCCAATACAAAAAAGTATTGAGAAGACAATACAAAGTAATTTTTACGACTTCCAAGACAACTTTTACTCTTCTAATGATATGGTATCAGTGTTTATTATTTAATTGTGTAGGATAACGCATGCAGAGCATTTAATGCTACGGGATCTGTTGTGTAAGGAACACAACCTGTGAGAGAGAACCCGAGAGAGAGAGAGAGAGAGAGAAGAGAGAGTGTGGGAGATGACTAGATTTTAAACTTAAAATTCAATTTTTGGTTATCATTACTAATACTAGTTCGCACGTACGAGTTTAGACGAACACTAACCGAGCCCCGAGTAACGTGACATCAGCTAGCTATGTTTCTAATACCGTGGCATTCTGTTAATTTAAAATTTACAATATTATTGAAACTAATATTAATACTAAAATTTAAAATAGTTTTTGATTTAACATTTACTTAAAACTAGTTAAAGTTAAAATTGCATTCTTTTTTATTTAAAATGTAATTGGAACTACAATTAATATTAACATTCGCTTGTCCTGTAGTTTAAGTCGTATTTCACTACTTCTTGCTTAAGTCTATGCACCCAAAGAACTTGATTGTTCAAGTCGAACGCGTGCACAACACGTTCCCTCGATGCAAGGCTTGACGTAGCCCTTGCTTGTCAAGTCGTTGCACGAACACATTAGAAAAGAGTTTTGTTGGGCTATCGAAGTATAGCAAGCACCGTCCCGTGTCACGTACATTTGTTAAGCAGTGAAAGGGTGTGAAGGCCACTGGCAATGTCAAGCCATCACGGACTATAGCTGGGTTAGACGACGACCCTTTTACTGCGGGCCGAATCGGTCCCTTGGCCTAGGGGTAGATTGGTTGAAGGAGCAATACACAAGAATAGACTGCCATATTGGCAGGATTATTTTTGGTATTCCCGGTGAGGCAGAGTTTTATTTTCCGATGAGGCAGAGATTTCACCATAGACTTGATTCCAGGGACGGCACCAGGACCGGAGAGAGTCTACAGGATGGCACCTTCAAAGTTGGAAATCTTGTACAAGATGATTGAAGAACTCAGAACCAAAGGATTCATTCGTGCTAGTGGATCGCCTTGGGGAGCACCGATGATTCTTGTGAAGAAGAATGAAGGTACGTCAAGATTATGTGTTGATTATCGTACATTGATGACTTATTTGATCAGCTCAAGGGAGCGGCTGTATTCTCGAATATTGACTTGCGGTCATGAGGGTACCATCAGATCAGAGTCATAGAGAAAGTCATCCAGAAGACATCATTCAGATCGAGGTATGGACATTGGGATTTCCTTGTTATGCAATTTGGAGCGACCAGTGTGCCAGCCGTATTCATGGACCCCATGAATCATATCTTCATGCACTATTTGGATCAGTTCGTGATAGTGTTCATAGACGACATCTTATCTATAGTTAGTGCCCCGTCCCTACATCGTGTCCCGTACTCCGTCTACGGGGTGCGCGAGAAAGGAACACTGTTGCTCTCGATTCGGTCGGGACCGATAGGTCGGGATCGATTGACTCGATCGAACGGGAATGGTTGAATTAAGATCCATTCTCTCGCCTGAAGTAAACTCAAGGTGAGTGGCTGACCCTCCTCTTCTCGACCCCCTTCCTAGGTAAATCGATAATGTTGTTGCGAATGAAAGGATAAATGCAAGGGCACAAACACGGGAAAGGGATTGAGTTTTCAAAGATAATGTAGGCTATGTCTTAATAACTAAAAGGAAAATATGTCTTCACACGGTTATGGACAACTTGTCGACAAGGCGGTAGTTTCCTCGATCAGCACAGGTTTAGCGGGGACTTGCATCGGAGCTAGCTATTTGCGTTGAAAGGACCCCGATTAATAAAGCTATACGTCCAGGATGGTTCCAGAGAAGCCATTCCATAACGTGGAATGGATCTTAATTCAATCGTTCTTGTTCGATTGTCCGGCCGATTCCGACCTATCGGTCCCAACCGAATCGGTAGCGACATTGTTCCTTTCTCGTGCACCCTATCACGACCTGCACCCGGAGTAAGGTATGAGTACGTGACAGCGTCCCAACCTACACCGCAGAAATGACGTAGAACGCTATCTAGTTCTATTATCTAACAACAGTTATAATATCAAAACCTGTCGAGAACGGTCAACTCCGAATGGAGGACAAGCAATGTCAATATAATATACTCAATAAGCTATGATATTGTTGCGACCGTCCAGTATAGGTATTTATGTATGGTATTTATGGTGCACATCATCTTAATTCAACCGAGTAGTTCAAAGGAGGGAATTATGTATGGTATTTATGGTGCACATCATTAGGACGGGTTGCGACCGTCCAGTATTGTGATAAGCTATAATATCAGTAAGTTTGGGATCCTTCGGATATTGGGCTAGCAACCCGTATCGAAGCGATCATAGTCTTACACATAAGGATGCCAAAGATACATTACGGTACAAACCGTCCATGGTCATTGTGATGACAGACCATGGTCATTGCTGCGACAGACCATGGAGAACTTGCATCAGCTAGCTATGGCAGCAGTGGAGAGAGGTACACCGGCCACAGTTCAGGGAGCACCATGACTCCCTAGCAGATCACATATCGCTCTAATAATTCAAATCATATTTTACATTTATTGTCGTATCTTATATTCCAGTTCAGCTTTACTTTCCGTATTTCTCACCATGCTATGTTTCCATTACTCACATGCTCTACCTGCTTTTATACTGTACCATAATTTGAGACTAAGTTCTATTTGAAAGAAGAGTTACAACCCCGGTCCTTGTTTGGTCCAAGGGTTGTAACTCGGCTTCAAATGGTTTCCAAGTCGCCTATATCTTTGTCTTGTATTTTATTATAATGTCTCTTATAGTATTGTCAATTCATATGGAACTGCTGTTGGTATCTGTACTTGCTCATTTTTCTGACAGGATACCGTTGACATATTACAATTGTCTCATATGACTGATTGCCCGACCTATTATGGGGTCGAGTCTGATAGAGTAGATCCGGGCTGTGGCTTATTTAGAGCCACTAGACTTTGCTCACCCTGAGTAGTGTAGCTTAGTTAGGTTTGACTGGCCTACGAGCTAGCTAGTACTTTTTAGACTGTAGTAGTTTTTATATATTATGTGATTCTCTGGGTTGTTTGTGTATAGCTCTGGACTTGTGTGGATCTTGGACTTATTTCATGTTCTCATCATTCGTATTTTCCTTTCCATACTATCTCTCTAGTTATAGATGACCTAGACAGGTACATTTATCTCTTTAGTTATAGTATTTATAGATGACCTAGACAGCATTCTACCGCCGAAGCTGCGGCATAGGCTGGACATAACCACGTACTCGTGCCCCTAATCAGGGTGCTGTTGTGACAGAAATACCGTGACCTTCATATAGATAGGGCCGGTGGCTGAGATTAGCGCTGGGTGCAGGCGCAGGGCCTGCCACCCTTATGCATATGTTTAAGTTTACGGTTGGTTGGTTGAGTGAAATGATATGATTTCTTATGTAAAGTTCTAACCTTGCAGGCTAGGCGAAATGGGACATAGATGAGCACGATCACAATATTTATGTTAAGATTATGTCTAACTGTATCTGCCGCAGGGACACGGTGGTGGACAAGTTCAGGATATGTTCGGCTCGAGGCGGGGCTCGGCTTGGACGTCCCGAGCATGGAGTCCTTAGCGTTCAAGAGAGCTACCGCATTGGCGTTCGACTTGCGACATGGAGATGTTCAGCCGAAGACTATTGTTGGCTATAAAGAGGCATAATGTATGGAACAATGTACTCCTTTGTGAGCTAGAGAGATCATGAGCGTTGTAGCCAATTGGCAGTGAGTTGGGCTATTCAGAGCCATTGTAACCTTCAGTTCATTATCAATAAAAGAGATTCTTGTTGTATACTATGTTTTTCCTTCCGCTGCTTATGTTATCAATTGAGCTATAAAACTATTATGAATCTGTTATCTTGCCTTGCACGAGCGCAACTCCAGGCTCGTACAGCATCACGCCCCAGCGATGACGATGATTCGGGTGAAAACTTGATAATGATGAAGACGGTAACTCGGTCGACAAACGTAAGTATCGAGGTATGATCGGAAAATTTTTTACAGTAGTATTAATATAAATCTACATTGGCTTTTCTGTTAATTTAAAATTTAAATATAATTAAAACTAATATTACGAAAATGCTATTTGCTCCCAAAAAATTTGGTGATACCATCTTCCATTATGTGGCAAATGACATGGTTGCTAACATGACAGCTGACATGACAAAATTTAACAATAAAATTAATATTAAAATGAAACATTAATAGTAAATAAATAATTTAATATTAAATTAATATTGATTAATATTAACATTAATATTAACATTAACATTAGCATTAGCATTATCATTAAATTAATATTAATATTGACATTAACATTAACATTAAAAAAAATTAGGGTAATTAATTTTTGGGGTTAAAATTTGCCATGTCAGCTGTTATGTCATCTGCCATGTCAGATGCCACATAATGGGAGATGGCATCACCCAAATATGTTGGGAGCCCAAACGACTAATTGCTAATATTAATACAGTGGCATTACCGTTATTTTCCAATAGATTCAGTGACTTGTTCGGTCACACCCCTCCACGAACGGGTTACATACACCCGCGTAAACGAGGGGTTAAATAGCCTTTTCCAAAGAAGAGAACCCATCCGACTAGAGAGAAACAAAGGAAAGAAGAAGAAGAACAGTCGCAATGGAGAGGAGCAAGATCAACTGCAGCGGATGGGCCGTCATCCCTACCGAGATTCTCTCGATGATACTGGTACTGTCGGGGATGCCGGCGGACGAGGTAATGTACAACGTGGCCCCAGTTTGCCTGTTCGTGGTGGAAGGCGCTCAACGGTCCCTTAGACTATTGGTCTAACGTCGACTTGGTACAGTGGTGCCGGAGGACCCAGCAAACCGCTGAGATTAGTTTGACCATAATGAAGCTCGTGGCTCGCAGTAAGGGATATCTAGGTCCCTCTCCGCGTACGAGCTCGACGAAGCAGCCTTCTCTTTTGCATGTTTAAGGCAGTGCAAAATTTTATTTGGTCTTATTCTAATACTTTATTTTTTCTATTATAAAATTTTACGTATACTTTTGTTAATTTTCTATTGATGTTTTCCCATTTTTATAATACAGTGGGAATTTCTAAGGGTGCTGCACATTCCGAAGTGCGACGTGAGTGATAAAACTTTCGTGAGACACTTGGAGTTTCTCCCTGTGCTGGAAGAACTCGACATTAGCTACTGCCTCTATATCACGTCGACTGGAATAATTTCTGCCGGAAATTATTTCCGCCGTCTGGTCAAGCTGAGTAGGAACATGCCCCCTCCGAATTTCATGCTCAGGAACATGTTCGTGTTGGACACGAAAAACGAGGCGGAGGAAAAGGCCGTGGCTGATTCGATGCCGCGTCTCGAGCACCTACATATGGGATTCGGCATGTTCAATGGAGACACGCTGCGATCTATCATATGCAACTGCAAGGGTCTTCGCCTGCTCGACATACGTGGGTGCTTCAACGTGATCTTCGACGACGAACTCTGGAAAATTTGTTATTCAATACAGACGTTTAAAAAAACCCTTTGATAATGTAATCCCAGTACCAGGAGAACCTGTGTACGAGTGGTATAATGATTTAGATATGTTCTATCATTCCTGGGGTGAATGGTGAAAACATTAGCATGCATGCATGCATGCATTTCTTTATATATATTTTTACTAGTCTACATACAAGATATTTTTTATGAGTTCGATTCTCCATTTTGAGCAAATTTTACTTTTGTCAATACTAATTTTTACATGATTATTTTTTTATAAATAAAATGGACTGTGATATAATGACGCCTAAGACGGCTCACTTCTGAGATTTCGACATTTCCTAACACAGAATTTTACCATTAATACAACATCTCAGTGTAATCATATCCAAGAGATTTTGCCATTTCCCAACACAGATTTACCTTATTCAAAATGAATTCTGGCGGTGCAAATTCCACTCATATTAGTGGTATCAGTGCCATCACCATAATTAATGGTGATCGATACGAAAATATTGGTTTCTTTTTCACAACCCTTTAAAATCTATTTACACAGCCAAACAGCCAAACTAATTCATCTTCACGAGCCTTCAAAACCAATTTATATAGATTCAAAACAAAACTAAACAGCCAAACTATTTAAAATTCACAACCCTACAGAACAGTCCTAAATGTAACATTCTCCGTCTTATATGTACCATTCTCCGTCCTACATGTATCTACGTCCTACCTCCGTCCTAAATGTACCATTCTCCGTCCTATATGGACCATTCTCCGTCCTACATGTATCATTCTCCGTCCTACATTTACCATTCTCCGTCCTAAATGTACCATTCGCCGTCCTAAATGTACAATTCTCCGTCCAAAATGTACCATTCTCCGTGTTAGAGGAACGGAGAATGGCAATTAACAGCCAAACAGCCAAACTAATTCATCTTCACGAGCCTTCAAAACCAATTTATATAGATTCAAAACAAACCTAAACAGCCAAACTATTGAAAATTCACAACCCTACAGAACAGTCCTAAATGTACCATTCTCCGTCTTATATGTACCATTCTCCGTCCTCTATGTATCATTCTCCGTCCTACCTCCGTCCTAAATGTACCTATTCTCCGTCCTATATGGACCATTCTCCGTCCTACATGTATCATTCTCCGTCCTACATTTACCATTCTCCGTCCTAAATGTACCATTCGTCGTCCTAAATGTACAATTCTTCGTCCTAGATGTACCATTCTCCGTGTTAGAGGAACGGAGAATGGCTATTAACAGTCCCAAAAATTATTCCATACTAAGTTAAAAAGCATATAATAGCACCCAAAAATGTTAACAATAGAAAAATTCTACAGAACCCAAACACCAGACTCGAACCTAGGCTTCCATGTAAAGCCAAACAGCAACAACCAACTAAGCCTGGAAAGACATCAATAATGCTAAGTCTACTACCAAATGCTACAACACTTTTAAACCTTCACCATTGCTGACAGGGGCCATGCCCACATGCAGCAATGTGTGAAGGTGTAAGAGTGTTGTAAGCATTTGGTTGTAACTGTAGCATTATATCCCCAACTTCCAATAAGGAATAGGAAGAGTCGGTTAGGAACGTGTATATATAATAGGGGTCCCCATCATCTGAGTAGGTTGCACATTTAACATGGCTCCAAAAAGATTCATCTGGTTGGGAACCATTGCCAGAGTCTTCTTCCAGTCGTCGTCGAGCCTCTCCGCATGGAGCACCCTCTGCGCCGCTCCGGCCCATGACTGGCTGGCAGCGGCTGCGGACTTCCTGACCTCCTGCGGGTTGTCACTGGAGGTCATCGCTCGACCTCTCATCCGGCGCCCAACTTTGACCTGTTGCCGATCACTCCGGAGGAACGGGATTCTCTGGAGAAGAGGGAAGCGTTTCGCCGCCTGTGCCATAGGGCGGGTGTGCGCACCCTGCAGGACTTTGCGGAGATCCTCCGCGAGGGCCAGTGAGGGCTAGACTTTTTTTTTTTCATTTTTTACAGTTTTTTGTCCTCCTCTTGTATACTTCTCCGGAGAATGTTCCGGCGACGAAGCTGGGATTTAATGAAATATAATATTTTGTTAACTCAATTTAGTTTTCGGCTACAATCAAACTTTTACAACCTTCTTACAACTTACACCCATTTGCTAACTATAGCATTGCTCTTTATAATTAACAAATCTTGTTACGTCAAATCCATATATCAGCGACGATATCCCCATCAATGACTTGTTACGTCATAGAATTGATTATGCTGCCAGCGTCAATCTTGCCGTCAAATCCATCTTAAATATGATTACAAAGTAAAATAGAGGACAACTTTGAGTGTTTCAATTTTACTCTTTTCAAGTACATAGTCTTCTTATTTTCAAAAATTTAATCAAATATTCGAAAAATAGGAAATATTGAGATTAAACTTCACATTCTTAAATATGTTTGTCAATTTTTTTAAATACACATGTTTCCACCACATTTTTTCCTCGCCAAATTTTTCAATAATTTATACGGAACACGTGGTAATATACGTAATAATAGTAATAAATTAATTTTGGAAAGTAGTTTTTAAATTAGGGTCCTCAAAATCCCAAAGATTTAATGTAGTGATTTCACATGGATATATACTAGTAATAATAGTAATAAATTTAATTTTGGAAAGTAGTTTTTTAAATTTAATAGTAATAAATTCGACCGTCTTATACTAGTAATATAGTAATAAATTTAATTTAAGGACTCAAACTATTCTAATTTTTTCCACTTCCCAAGGTCACATAAGACGGTCGAATTTTCCCTCTAACTTCTCTCACACCCTCTTCCTTCTCCACAACCCTCTCCCAAACCCTCTTCTAATCAAAATGCGCCGAAGAAAACAACGACCGTCGCCGAAGGGGAAGAATCCACAAAGGGATGCGATACAGGCCCGAAGGGCAGAACTTGCAAGGGCGGCGAAAACCAAGATTATGGTCGCTAGGGTCAGAGGCCGAAAGGGCAGCGGCGGGAAGCAGCGGCGGCGGCAGCGACGATGAAGGCGGAGGCGGCAGCCCAAGCCACGTGCAAAAAAGGCTAAAAACACTCATTGCTCGATAAAGACCGAAAATCTATCTTCGATACAGAGTCGTCGGAAGACTCAACTTATGAAGATCGAAGGCGTACTCAAGCGAAGGCTAAGGTGGCAACGGATACAGAGTCATCAGCGTACTCTGTGGATTTTGAATCCTACATCAGAAGAGGAAAATGAAGAGGAAGAGCAATCATCAATAAGTCCCAGGCTGGAGAGGAGGTAAAAAATTTAAAGACTCAAAAACTAAGAAGATTTACATTAAATATTTCAAGAAAAAGGCTGTTATGCCTGAAAGATCAATTAAGATGGATGATGTCGAAGACGAAGCTTTCCTGGATATATTGAAATTCTATCAATTGGAGAAACTGAACAAATCCTGTCTTGAGAAAATCTCCCAAACAATAGTAAGAGAATTTTACTCAAATCTTCCGGCTGAAAATTAAAGAAAAAGAAGAGGATCAACCACTGGTGTTTCTGAGAGGGAAACTGATTAGGGTAAATGCTGCTGTCATCAACGAATTTTATGGATTTGATCCAGTTCCTGAGT
Organism: Iris pallida; assembly: GCA_029216955.1. NCBI lineage: Eukaryota > Viridiplantae > Streptophyta > Magnoliopsida > Asparagales > Iridaceae > Iris > Iris pallida. The sequence goes on along the minus strand of JANAVB010006391.1, from coordinate 219,060 downwards.
TTGATATGAAAGATATTGATAATGTTTCCATGACGGATGCAATTCATGAGATTACAGGTGTTTCGATGGGTGCCAAGACCCCTCAAAATGTATACAAAGATCAATTAAAAACTTTGTATAAATTGTTGCATGCCTACGTATCTCAAACACTCAACCCTACTGGACATGAGTTTTCCATCCATCCCGAGAGAGTAAAATTTCTTTATTATATGGGAAGAAAAAAGGATGGATATAGGTTCCTACATGTTCAGTAGAATGATGCATCTCGTGGGAAAACCAACTGCAAGGACAGCTCTCCCTTTCGGAGGATTTGTATGCTCGATGGCTAATAAACATTCTGTCCCAAGCTTAGCAGGGGATGTTTATATTAAAACAAAGGCCCCATGAGAAAACTAACCTTCACTCGAATGTTTGGAAAACGGGCAGCAGCTGCAAGCAAACCATCAACTTATGCAATCAAAAACACTAAGGACAGGGTTGATGACCTATACAATTTTGTTGCTGCAAACTTTGAGAATGTCTTCAAAGAGATGAAGACTATATCCGACAACCAGAAATTGATTCTGGATAAGATTAACCAGATAGAGGTTGAATTTGCTGACCAAGAATAAGATTTTCCTTCCCTCGTGAAGAAGGTAAATGGGGCTAGCCCAAACTCTTATGTAAAAATACACACTGTGCACATTGACACTTTAATGCTAGCCATCACTTTGATACTTCTATTTATGTTTCTGGATGTCATTTCTACATATAAAGTGAGTCAATACTGACTATAATTTTTCTTAATCCGTCCCTCAAGGTGTAGGTGAAGGATATTTTGAGAAAGAAGAAGAAGTAGAAAAAAAGAAAAAGAAACAAGAAGAGAAGATGGAGACGGCTATGAGATTCATCTTTTGAGTTTTGAAGTCCTTATTTCAATTTGGATGTAATATTTGACTTGTAATATGGTTCTGAATATTTGTTGGTCATGGCGGACAAACTAAATTTTTGTGTTTGAAATATTGTAAGACTAAACTTTTCGCTTGTACTAAGTGCATAGTTCGTAATTTGTTTTGAAAATGTAATATGGTCTTGAATTTAGAGTAGGTCTGATATTTATTTGGATTATTGTATTGTGAATTATGCAGGTTCTATGTTGAATTACTAACGTGATTGGGCAGATTACTGTAACGTGGATTGCAGATTACTGTAACGTGAATTATGCAGTTTATTGGACTTGGAATGAAGTATACTTAATTTGATTATGATTTTTTGGTTGAAGCGTTTATTTGGTTGGCAGTTGGCCTTCATAGATGATATTGATATTTTGGTGTATTCCTTTGATTTGCAGATGCCCATCACAGATTTCATGAGTCCTGGGTGCATTGCTAGGGTTTACAGGTGGCCTCATTACGGATGCATTCCTGGGATCACTGAAACTTTATTTGATTGTAATGTGTTTTGCTTTCTGTAAAAAATCATTACATCGATGCCATCAGTATGAATTCGATGCCAGTGCCTCTTCATCCCTTGTTATTGCTGAAGCAAAATTGTAATCCTGCCTGCCCCTTGTTTTTGCGGAAACATAATTGTAATCCTGCCTGTTCATCCTTTGTTATTGCCATCAGTACATCGATGCCATCAGTATGAAGTCGATGCCAGTGTAATGCATAATGTAATGTAAGAAATTTTTCTTTGATAGTAGGTTAATTATTCAAACATTCGCAAGAAATTTTGTTCAGCCATACAGTGGAAGCCTGATAAAATGATATTCGGATTATCTTGAAATGATTTAATATTAAATGAAGTACTATGGTAAATGATATTAAAAATACTGTAATATTTGGTGAAAAAAATATGAGATACTTGAACATTTCCAGTCCTAAATGTACCATACTTTGTTAAAAGCACAGAGAGTGTCCGTTCTCCATTTTTAAAGAACGGAGAATGGCCATTCTCCATGTTAAAGGAACGAGAATGGCCATTCTCCTTGAGAATGGCCATTCTCCGTGTTAAAAGCAAAGAGAACGGCCATTCTCCGTCCATTCGCCGTGTGAAAAGCAAAGAGAATGGCCATTCTCCGTCTATTCGCCGTGCTAAAAGCAAAGAGAATGGCCATCCTCCGTGTTTAAAAGCAAATAGAATGGCCATTCACCGTCCAAATAAAATATTCTCTTCGAAAAAATTATCATTAGAAAAGTAAAAAATATTTCGTCCGATCAATACAGATTTTTTTTAAAATAAGTGAGCAGATGATCCGCCCGACCTCAGAAGCAGGTTTTCTCAGTTCACCACCACCACCGTGATATGTAGCTTTATTAACAAAATATAAAATTATTAGATGAAAAATAAGATTTCTGACAATGGCATGGACAGTAAAATTAGAGCGGTGCCGCTGGTACTTCTTCTTGTTCGAGGAGGTTTCGACGACGTCCGACGCGAAGCGGACCGATTTTCTCGGCGCAGTTGGTACTCTTCGTTGTTCTAGGAGGGCTCGACGACGTTCGACGCAATCCGGACCGATTCTTATTTCCTTCTTCATCTCCGTTTCCTTTCCACCCAACCACCAACACCACCACCACGACGGCCTATAACCAAAACAAAAATTACGAAATATAAATTGGATGGACTTTTGAGAGAGTAATATGAGTTAATTTAGGGTGTTCATTGAAAAAATTAAAGTGAAGAATGACCTGCTAAAGCAAGTTACCAATAGGTCAAAAGTCTAAATCAGCATTAAATGATGTTTCTACACTATATTCAATCCGAACCATTGGATCAACATCCAACGGTCCAGATTTCGGATGTATCGATACATCCATTTCCAGCGGATGTATTGTAGAACCATTGTAGAACGACCTATATATATATATATATATATATATATAATATATATAATTATATATGATATATATATTATATATATATATATATATATATATATATATATATATGTATATATAAAAATTATATATATATATATATATATATGGGAGCGGATCGGGTGCCCCGCCGAAGCCCCCGCCCCCTTGGCCGTTGGATCGCGCGGGCTCACACGGGCCCCACGCGGGCCCCGCACGATCCGATGGTGCAGGGGGGACGGGGCTTCGACGGGGCTCCGCGGGCGGGGCCTTTGATCCGCTTCCTATATATATATATATATTATATATATATATTATATATATACATATATATCACATTCACATATATCAAATACATAGAGAGAGAAATAGTGAGATATGTAAATAATGAGAGATTGTGTGTGTGTGTGTGTGTGCTCAAGTGTAGAGTGGACAGTGGTGTAATATGAGAGGAGGCTGTGGCATATAGTGTAGTATAGCATGGTATAGAGTGTGAGAGATAGGGGTGAGTGTAGGTGTGTATGAGTGTACAGATATAAAACTCCGTTATCTACATTAAGGTAAACTCAGTTATGTATAGGTTCTCAGGTTTAAGTTCAAACAAAACTTAGGTTATAAACGTTGAGTTCTTAGTTATTGAAACAATCTCATATTAAACCTGATCCTGAAAATACATTCTCAGTTATCTACATGTGACTTAATCTCAGCTAATAACAAAAAATCCCAGTTCTAATAATACATATTTAATTCTCATTCGAAAACAGATTTCACATATCAGTTTTGAACATTAGGATTAAAGAAATGGACTCGATAATGAAAGAACATCAAATCAGTCTCATGTATGTTAACCCAACAGTGAATACAACTCAGATTTCATTTTAAAACCAACTAATGTTCAGTTTCATTCTCAGGTAATAGTATTCGAATTTCAGGTTAACCTTAGTTCCTCAATCTCAGGTATATCACTAGGATCTCAGGTTAACGTATATATATGTTCGATTTTAAGACATTTAGAATACAAAATGAACACGATATTGAAAGAACATGTACAAACCCAATCCAACATACAATCCCAGTTTAATTCATGTCATTACTGTTCATATTCTACATTAAAACTTCATATAAACATTCAAGAAAACTCATAAAATAGCTTCAACTGTTCACAGTATCAGAGTTCATGGAACCCGACATTGTAAACCCAAAATTGATTTCGAAAACCTAATTAAACATCAAATTGATGTGTGCAGACATTAGAGGCATATAGTACGTTTCATGGGGGATTGTCTCGTGTCCATACAACTGGACACGAGGTGTCAAATCACAAAATTAACCACACAAACACAGAACAAACTGGACAGCGTCATGCGGTGGGTTCGAGGCTTCGTGGACACGATACGGAGCACTAGATGCCACATGCTTGTGTCCACGTGTAGCTGGGGTGTTGCTCTACGTGGTTGACACCTTACCATGTGTCCATGACGTGGCCTCGTGTGGCACGAAGTGCGTGTCAGTAACCGAATAATACCATATGTAAAACAGTGTAAACCCAGTGTGGGTATGTTTTCGTACCCGACACGATACTAGGTCGTATGAAACTCTAGGGATGACCTATCAGTCACTACCCCAAGGTGTCCACCAAGTGGCACGTGTCTACTTGGCCTGTGTCGAGAGAAACAACAATGAGGTAGCAGGACACAGCACTAGGTCTCGTACAGCACGGGCGTGTCCAATTTGGATACGAATATGACACAAAATCTAGCTCAGAGTTAGGGTTTTGTGTCCCTCATATATAGGGCAATCAAATCATGTAAATAGTTTCAGAAATTATGAACAAACAGTTCACTTGGGCATTTCATCAAACACCTATCTAAAAACTCTGATACGTGTCCGATACGCATACCAAATGGACACAAAATCCTACCAAACTTGATCTACAGGGGTATGACACCTAGATGTATGCATCTATGAAGAAAATCATGATTTTAAAGTATTTAGAGAGGTTTACCTATTGAGAGTTCAATCTCAATGTAAAAACCTAGGAATGAGCTCCTCTACCAATTTGCTATGGTTCAATGGTCCTTAAACCTTTCTAGCAAGCCTCCACTAGCCTCCTCTACTGTTGGGGATGATGATGCAATTTATTTGACTCAATTTGGGATCAATTTGGATTAAGTGGGAGAAATTAGGGAAGAACTAGATTAGGGTTTCTTGTAGGTATTAAAACAGGCAAGATGAACTCATGTGTTGCTATTTATACGGGGGTAATTCCTATTGTGGCCGGCCATCTAGTTAGGAATTAGGGCTAGGCAAAAAGTTACATGTGTTGATAAGCATCTCTCTTTGCAAATCAAGTCCAATCAAAGGCTCAAAACAAAACTAGGTTTCCTTTACTAATATCTAACCAAAATATCCTACTTACACAATATCTAGATATCTCTAATCTTGGCACTTAGCTTAGAAGGTTCTTAAGTAATATCTAGTCTCATGGTCATATCTATATTAGGTTAACTTCTAGGTTAAGGCTTAATTAAATAATTAGCACATATTTAATTATAAAAATTCAATTTTACAAAAAGTCAAAATGACAAAATGATCGCAAGCTAAAAATGTGGTAGTGACACTCCTATTATGCTAGTTTGTCACTAGGACCTATCAACTTATGAGTATCTAAGTTGTTCCATAGGTGAAAACTTACACTGGATCTTAGCGATCTTTAGTATTTTCTATATCCGAAGAAAATGTCATATAATGACTCAGAAACACTTTAAATTATGTCAAACCAATTGTAGTCCATTTTTTAGGAAATTTTTGGTTTGACTAAGTCAAATGTTTGGATTACTCCTAAATCATATTGTGTCATCAGAACACATTTAACAAAATGTATGATTCCACTAATTGTTGATATAAGCCTTAAGATAATGAGTCAAAAATTAGCTGACTCTGTCATCTCTTCAAGTAAGACATAATATGTTTCAGCCATGGCTCTAAAGATTTATCTTTACTAGCCATGTTTGAAAAAATAGCAGTCTGAAGTACTAGAATAATAGTTTAAGTGATTTTGCTAATTAACCTTAAGAAATATTTAGTCTATTAAGTGTTGATTAACTTGGGTTAGTTGTAGGGGCCGGTTCCCAACAAGCAGAGGTCCAAAGGGGGAATGATTAAATACCGTGTCGCTAAGGACTATTTATGTCCGGTTGACAAAAGAATTATAGCACCACCGAATATAAGCAAAGAAAAAGTTTGTCTAAATATTGTAACTGATCAATATTGTTATTTCTTTCTGACTATAAATTCTATTATTGTGAAAATATAGTCATTTAAGTTTCAAAAATATAAATCGATGAAGGAAAAAATATCACACATTATCACCATATTCTACATACAGAAACCAAGATTAATGGCTGATAGACTTTCATATATTTGTCCAACTAAACATAGTAATCAAAGTGAATAAAATATGTGAATTATAAATGTAAAAAAGTTACATTTCCACATGTTCAGAACAATTTTGTACTTCTAGCCTTGATTTTGTCTTAGTAGTTTTATTGAGATAGTTACATAATTTTGCTAAACATCCATCATCCAAGAATTTGGAAAATAGATTTACAAATATCAAGTTTAGAAAAATGGAGGGAAGGACTTCTGTATTACTTACCTTCATCCTTAGCAGGTTTGAGCATTTTCCAATAAGTTATAATCTCTAATGCTTCTGAATTGAAGAAAGAATGTCACGACCCGCACCCACTGTGAGGGTACGAGAACGTAACAACGCCCAGCCTACGCTACAGTGTCGGCAGTAGAACGCTGTCATAGGTCAATCATCTAACAATATAAGGGTACCTGTACAGTATGTACACTCCGAATGGAGGTGTCATAACAATATACAGTTCTCAATCACATCTAAGGCAGAATGAAGATAGAAGATAGATAAGTAATACTGAAATAACAGATCCACAGAATACAATTAGAGAGTCTAAGTGTCTAAGATAACAACTCTGCAAACATCTAGAAATACAAGGTCTCAACTACAGAGTATGAAAGAATATACACAATCCAGATCTCAATGACAGAAATAAAGCCTAACTAAACTAATCTAAACAGTATGGACGACATCCTCAGCTAGAGCTGGATCCTCCTGTGGGTCCAACTCACAGGTATCGTCTAGATGGGCTCCATAGTAGGTGTCTACGCAGGCCTCATCCTCCTCCTCTGTAATATTTTCAACAGGTCCATTCAGGACAGGAGCGAGCATAATACATCTCATGCAGTTCATATCATGTCAGGAAATATAAAGCAGGCAATAGAGTAAGATACATGAAACGCTGTAAAAAGATATACATGAAAACATGAGAGATATTTGATAACTGGAAATATATATATGATAAGTAAGAACTATAAGTGACTAGTGATTTAGAGTACGAGATGGCATGTAATTGGCTTAGGTTGTACATGATAAAACATGGAAGTAACAGAGTGTACATGATGGGTAAATCACATGACCATTTATACTCACCCCTACCCACAATCAATACACAAGGATCTATTCAAGTTACGTTACGGAAATGATATTTTGGTTATACAAAAAACACATGAGGAAATATGAGCATTCATGAAAGAACATAAGAGTACATGAACGTACATGAAAGAACATGAGAGAAAATGAGTGTACATGAATAACACAGAAGCAAGAAATACCTGATGTACATGAAACACATGTCATAAAGTATCCGATGCGCCCGCTAAGGGGGTAACATCCCAAGAAGAGATCCGTATAGTACCAATCCGTGATGATAACGTGACAGCATCAAGTAAAAGTAATCTAGAGCGAGAATATAAGTCGTGACAAGTTTGAAACGATCAGAGAATGTACTCGCCTGGTATCTGAGTGTCCGATATGAAAGTACTATCCGAGGAGTGGTGTCTGGCTCCTAATCAGAACAGCACAAGTTACAACAAGTCCAAAATGGTATAATGAAGTCCTACTATGCATTCTACATGATTCTAGGTCAATCTAGGCCAAAGTCAACTCTTGGTCAACTCTGGTCAACCCTAAGGTCAAACCTAAGTCAAATAGTCTAATCTAGGTCTAACAAGACTATTCTAGGTTAATCAAGACTAATCTAGGCAATACCATGCCAAGCCTATCAATACACAACTCTACACAAGATATCCTCTATAGCTAATCAATACACAAAATGATATATATATATATATAAACTAATTAGAATATACCCATATTAGCTATCTATACATTACACCCATACAATCACATATATGCATAAAACATCATCATATAGTATTCCCCATACCCTATATGTATCTAATAATATATATAGGCACACACATGATACATATATATAGGATACATATATATATACATATGTATAAGAGAGGGGAACTCAAGTATACCAATGTATGTGTGTGTAAAAATCTGAAATCAATGAGTGTGAATGGGTGCACTGAGTGAATACATAAACATGTGTATGTGACCATTCTCAGTGGCTAGGTGAGGGTTACATGTGTACATGAGTGAAAATGTGTGTGTCATAGAGTGAGGGTGTGTGTGTGTGTATATGAGGAAGGCAAAGTGGGAGTGATGTGAGTACTAGAGAGCAATGTGTGTGTGTAGGGACATACATGAGTGACTAGTGTGTGTGTGTAGGAGAATATAAGCTAAAAGGTGAGTGTGTGTATGTTCAGGAAATAGGAGGGAAGGGGAAAACGATTCATACAACTCATATTTCAGTCAACAGTAGATTTCAGTCCATTCATTCCAAGCCATTTCATTCTCAGTTTTTTTTATACATAGGTAAATCTCAAGAATTTCATTTAAAACTCAGGTTTTCTGAACAACCAACTCAAATGAATGTAAACAAAACTCAGTTTTAGATGTGAAAGATAACTCAGGTTTTCTTATCAAATCAAACTCAGGTTTGACTTAACATCAAAGTTCTCAGTTTTTTAATGAATCTTAGGCTCCCTGATACATCATTCTCAGATTATAGGTTAAGGGTTCTTAGGAATTCAGTAAACTGGTAACAGTTTACTCGAATTCAAAACACTAAATGGTTGTTCACACATTAACATCCAAACAAAAACAACTCATGAATAGCAACTAAATCTCAGTTTACATGAAATGGTAAAAAGTCCCTGTTTTCCTACACAACCCATCAATACACAGGTTAGACACATTGATGCAATGAAATTCATATACCCACATAATCATTTACCTCAGTTTTATAGGTAGAAATAAATCTCAGGTTACATGTTTATAACAGTAAAATAAATTGAAAACAAAGTATCAGTTTTATCATTTTGAACCAAAAAGGAATCAATTCTCATGTGAACCCAAAGACAGGTGGACAGTGGTGTTGTCCATATGTTTATATGTCAGAGGGGGGTATTCATGTCCACAAGAATGGACACGAACGTGTCCAATTCAGAAAACTGAAAATAGTGCACTGTGTCAGTGAACAATGAAAAAAAATGCTAATTGACATATAAATTCATGCTAATATTACACTTAAATGGTTGGTAATGAGAGTACTACATGTGATTGTGTCATTCGAGCCATAATGTGTCAAGAATCTGGACACAAATGTGTCCAAATACTCACGCACACACGTAGACACACACGCGTGCACACATCGTCGTGCAGCGAGTCCATGGACTCGTGCACTCGACACAGGCCACGTGGAGCCACGTTGCCGTGTACACGTATATCCCACATGTAGGGCTACACGATCGACACCTTGTATCGTGTCTACGTGGTGACAGGACACGACACGAAGTGCGTGTCAGTGCTGAATTTTTGCGTGCACAGTAAAGTAAAAAAATGGTGCGATCGTGATTTCGTGTCCGACTCGACACGACGTTTCGTGAAACTCGAGGGGGGGTCTGACAGTGATGGCCCCCACATCTGTGTCAAATTACGCGTGTCCACATGTCCTGTGTAGAGAGGAAAAGAGGTCTGGTAGCAGGGGACAGAACTGGACTCAGTTCCAGCGTGTTCGTCTCCCTCGTGTGGACACGACACATCACAAAATACCTAAATGTCAACACAAACATTCAAGAGGGATCCTAGATCTACAATCCTATTCAAAAGGATTTCGAAAATAACACAAAAAGTCTCTTTGTGGCATTTCGACAAACAGTTAAGGGACAGGTCTGATACGTGTCCAAACGGACACAAAACTTATGAAAATCGACACAAAACCAATGCAAACACTTAGGGGACTCCTAGGGCTTCCTAAATATGTAAAGAAATCGAAATTTCATTGAGGAATGAGAAAGTTACCTATATTTGAACTTTCAAGAAAAACCCCCTTCTCTAGAGCTCTTCTTCTTGATGTCCCAATCCAACAAATCCACAACAAACTGAAATGAAACTTCAATAACAGCAAGAATAGGTGTATTAAAACCTAATGGAAGAGATTTGAATGAAAAAGGAAATGGAATGGAGTTCTAGGGATTAAATGATGCAGGAACAAACCTTTCCTTCTAGACTTGAGCTTTCCTAAGAAAGAGGCAACCCTAAACTAAGAGAGTATTTATAGGGTGGTGTTCCCAAGGAGGATATGGTGGCTGGCCACTTAAGTCTAGGGCTAGGGTTTTGGAAATTGTCTTGGGCTTTGGGCCAAACTACAAGGCTTTGAGTTAAATGATTAACCAAAGGCTCTAAATCATAAGCCATGACTTATGACTTTCTAAATCCTAATGCTAACTAGAGTCTAATTACCAACCCTAAGATTAGCATAGGTTAGACTAGATTCATATAACCTAACCAAGTCCATACTAACTAGGGTTAGCTTCTAGGTTGGTCTACAAGGGTCAAACTAGTCAAAGTCAACCTAGTCCAAACAATTCTAAAATAATTCCTAAAAATTCCCATAAATTCAAATAAATTCTAATAAATTTAAATGATCCTAAAAATGTCAAAAATACCCTAATTACATGGCTAGGCTCTAGGGTAGTCAGTCTCTACTGTTCACTATCAAAACACCATAAATCACAAGTCATGAATTTAAATAGTTTAAAAATAATTAAAAATCACTAAAAATCATAATATGAAATAAATATCATTATATAATAATTATAATTACAAAATTTCAAAATTACCCTCTTCTGGAAAACTGGGTGTTACAATCCTACCCACCTTATAAAAATTTCGTCCTCGAAATTAAAATGGTAGTAGTCCTTCTAGGTAAAACACCCCACAATCAGAGTCTCAAACATACCGTCAGATAATCATATGCGTCTGTCCAAAACCATGATTCTCAGAATCTATGTCATGCCAGTGAGCAAGGCTACGATAATCACAGAGTCCTCAACTATGGTACATACCTCTAGAATTATGGTATTTAAAATTTTCGCATTGCCGCACGCTTGGCAGCGAAAACCTTAAATTCCTACACCCGAGAAATACGTCCATAATCCGACTATATGTCCTCACTATGCCTGCTAGCATGACCCTAGAGGATTCTAAAATCTCATAATCGAGGTGACCTAGCCCATACGATTTATCTCAGAAGAAAATTAAATTATAATGAAACACCAGATCAAACTTATCAACAATGTGGAGACAGATAGGAATAGATGTAACTGAATTTCAAGGTAGGTATAATGTGATAAGGTGGAAATAGAATCGAGAAGATCAGAACCTGCAAGCACCCCTCCTACTGCCTGAGCATCCTCAAGTGTCATGGCGTAAGCTCGTCCTTGCTGGCCTCCCCTGGCCTGCTGCAGATGTTGTACTAACCTCTATTGTTGAGTCTGCAATACTGGTCCTCTCTGTTGTCCTGTCGGAGCCCTAGCTCCTGCTCCCTGAGCTGTCCGTCCCGCAGACTTGGGACACTCTCTCAACTGATGATATGATGATCGCAGAGTAGGCACTTGCCTAGCCTCAGCCGGCACTCACCCCAATCGTGCCCTGGTTTCTTACAGAAGGGGCAAAAGATAACATGTTGCTGTCTCTGCTGCTGCTGTTGTCTCTGTTGGAACGGCTGCGGCTGGAACTGCCTCGGCTGCTGGTGCTGAAGGTGAGGCCTCTTGGCCTGGCCTCCGCTGCTGTTGCCCCCAACTGGGTCTCGCCCCCTCTTGAGCCTAAGCTCAAGGTCATCCTTTGCTAATAAGGCTTCCGTCAGAATCTCCTCGAACGTGGTATCCCTGTTGCCCTTGGTCAAGGACTTGACCTCCTTGACCAGACCCTTCCAAAACCTCTGGGCCTTCGCTGTCTCGCTCAGACCCTCTACGAACCTTCCGAGGCGGCCAAACTCCCCCGCATACTCCTCCACTGAAAGGCTCCCCTGGACTAGGCTCTCGAAATGCGTCTCCAAGATTCTGAGTGCTGAATCTGGAAAGAACTTCTTGAAGTAACCCTTGAACTCCTCCCAAGTCTGCCCAGCTACCCCCATCCTGGGGTCTGACTGATACCAGGTGCGAGCAAGATCTCGCATCCGACTAGCTGCGGCCTCGATCTGAAGATCTGTTGGTATCCTGGCCAGGCGGAAGATCTCCTCTATATGCTCGATCCACTCGTCAGCATATATAATCCCCTCCGTCCCCAGGAAGTCTCCGGGGCTCATCTTCTGGAACTGCTCTATCCCAGGTGTCTTCGGCTGCTGGACTACTGGTCGAGCTGCGACTGTCGTAATGGCCAGCTTCATGCCTCTTTTCTGCCGGGTCTGCTGCATCTCCATAAACTACTAAAAGTATGCAAACATCTGTGCCGTGTCCACGTGTCCTGTAGGTGGCGGCTGCTGGAATGGTACCTCTGGGATGACTGGGTCCTGTCTCCGATCTGGTGGAGGCATACCCCCTGCTGCTGGTGGAGGGGCTCCTCCGATCGCAGCTGAAACGTCTACCCCAGCTGGCATGAGTGGGGCTGCGGTACCAGGGGCTAGCTGCTGGGTATGAGAGGTGGCAATCCTCCCATCGATGTCCTCCTGGCCTTGGCGAGGTGATCCTATCTCAACCATCCTGGAGATAGATCAAAAGAAACAATTGCTGAGAACGAGTCGAAATAGTAAAGGAGGACAGTTATATTCAAAGGAAAACAATATCAGCAAGAACTGAGATGGTATGAATTAGATAAGAGTTTTTTCTAATGTGATTGAGTACCTCCAAAAAATATCCTAATTCTACTGCAGGCTGTAGTGATACTCTAGTTTGAATACCACTACATAAACTCGACCTGCATGGGCCACCACAAAAAATGTGTCACGACCCGCACCCACTGTGAGGGTACGAGAACGTAACAACGCCCAGCCTACGCCACAGTGTCGGTGGTAGAACGCTGTCCTAGGTCAATCATCTAACAATATAAGGGTACATGTACAGTATGTACACTCCGAATGGAGGTGTCATAACAATATACAGTTCTCAATCACATCTAAGACAGAATGAAGATAGAAGACAGATAAGTAATACTGAAATAAAAATCCACAGAATACAATCAGAGAGTCTAAGTGTCTAAGATAACAACTCCGCAAACATCTGGAAATACAAGGTCTCAACTACAGAGTATGAAAGAATATACACAATCCAGATCTCAATGACAGAAACAAAGCCTAACTAAACTAATCTAAACAGTATGGACGACGTCCTTAGCTAGAGCTAGATCCTCCTGTGGGTCCAACTCACAGGTATCGTCAAGATGGGCTCCATAGTAGGTGTCTACGCAGGCCTTATCTTCCTCCTCTGTAATATTTTTAACACATCCAGTCAGGACAGGAGCGAGCACAATACATCTCATGCAGTTCATATCATGTCAGGAAATATAAAGCAGACAATAGAGTAAGATACATGAAACGCTGTAAAAAGATGTACATAAAAACAGGAAAGATATTTGATAACTAGAAATATATACATGATAAGTAAGAACTGTAAGTGACTAGTGATTTAGAGTACGAGATGGCATGTAATTGGCTTAGGTTGTACATGATAAAACATGGAAGTAACAGAGGGTACATAATGGGTAAATCATATGACCATTTATACTCACCCCTACCCACAATCAATACACAAGGATCTATTCAAGTTACATTACGGACATGATGTTTTGGTTATACAAGAAACACATGAGGAAACATGAGCGTTCATGAAAGAACATGAGAGTACATGAACGTACATGAAAGAACATGAGAGAACATGAGAGAACATAAGTGTACATGAATAACGCAGAAGCAAGAAATACCTGATGTACATGAAACACATGTCATAAAGTATTCGATACGCCCGCTAAGGGGGTAACATCCCAAGAAGAGATCTGTATAGTACCAATCCGTGATGATAACGTGACAGCATCAAGTAAAAGTAATCTAGAGCGAGAATATAAGTCGTGACAAGTATGAAACGATCAGAGAATGTACTCGCCTGGTATCTGAGTGTCCGATATGAAAGTACTGTCCGAGGAGTGGTCTCTGGCTCCTAATCAGAACAGCACAAGTCACAATAAGTCCAAAATGGTATAATGAAGTCCTACTATGCATTCTACATGCTTCTAGGTCAATCTATCTCTTGGTCAACTCTGGTCAACCCTAAGGTCAAACCTAAGTCAAATAGTCTAATCTAGGTCTAACAAGACTATTCTAGGTTAATCAAGCCTAATCTAGGCAATACCATGCCAAGCCTATCAATACACAACTCTACACAAGATATCCTCTATAGCTAATCAATACACAAAATGATATATATATATATATATATATATATATATATATATATATATATATATATATATATATATATATATATGCATAAAACATCATCATATAGTATTCCCCATACCCGATATGTATCTAATAATATATATAGGCACACACATGATACATATATATAGGATACATATATATATACATATGTATAAGAGAGGGGAACTCAAGTGTACCAGTGTATGTGTGTGTGAAAATCTGAAATCAGTGAGTGTGAATGGGTGCACTGAGTGAATACATAAACATGTGTGTGCGACCATGTGCAGTGGTTAGGTAAGGGTTACATGTGTACATGAGTGAAAATGTGTGTGTCATAGAGTGAGGGTGTGTGTGTGTGTATATGAGGGAGGCAAAGTGGGAGTGATGTGAGTACTAGAGAGCAATGTGTGTGTGTAGGGACATACATAAGTGACTAGTGTGTGTGTAGGAGAACATAGGCTAAAAGGTGAGTGTGTGTATGTTCAGAAAATATGAGGGAAGGGGACAACGATTCATACAACTCATATTTCAGTTAACAGTCGATTTCAGTCCATTCCAAGCCATTTCATTCTCAGTTTTTTTTATACATAGGTAAATCTCAGGAATTTTATTTAAAACTCAGGTTTTCTGAACAACCAACTCAATTGAATGTAAACAAAACTCAGTTTTAGATGTGAAAGATAACTCAGGTTTTCTTATCAAATCAAACTCAGGTTTGACTTAACATCAAAGTTCTCAGTTTTTTAATGAATCTTAGGCTCCCTGATACATCATTCTCAGATTATAGGTTAAGGGTTCTCAGGAATTCAGTAAACTGGTAACAGTTACCTCGAATTCAAAACACTAAATGATTGTTCTCACATTAACATCCAAAACAAAAACAACTCATGAATAGCAACTAAATCTCAGTTTACATGAAATGGTAAAAAGTCCCTGTTTTCCTACACAACACATCAATACACAGGTTAGACACATTGATGCAATGAAATTCATATACCCACATAATCATTTACCTCGGTTTTATAGGTAGAAATAAATCTCAGGTAACATGTTTATAACAGTAAAATAAATTGAAAACCAAGTATCAGTTTTATCATTTTGAACCAAAAAGGAATCAATTCTCATGTCAACCCAAAGACAGGTGGACAGTGGTGTTGTCCATATGTTTATATGTCAGAGGGGGGTATTCTTGTCCACAAGAATGGACACGAACGTGTCCAATTCAGAAAACTGAAAATAGTGCACTGTGTCAGTGAACAATGAAAAAAATGCTAATTGACTTATAAATTCATGCTAATATTACACTTAAATGGTTGGTAAAGAGAGTACTACATGTGATTGTGTCATTCGAGCCATAATGTGTCAAGAATCTGGACACAAACGTGTCCAAATACTCACGCACACACGTAAACACACACGCGTGCACACAGCATCGTACAGCGAGTCCATGGACTCGTGCACTCGACACAGGCCACGTGGAGCCACGTGGCCGTGTACACTTATAGCCCACATGTAGGGCTACACGATCGACACCCTGCATCATGTCCACGTGGTGACAGGACACGACACGAAGTGCGTGTCAGTACTGAATTTTTGCGTGCACAGTACAGTGAAAAAATGGTGCGATCGTGATTTCGTGTCCGACTCGACACAACATGTCGTGAAACTCGAAGGGGGGTTCTGACAGTGATGGCCCCCACCTCTGTGTCAAATTACGCGTGTCCACGTGTCCTGTGTAGGGAGGAAAAGAGGTCGGGTAGCAGGGGACAGAACTGGACTCAGTTCTAGCGTATTCGTGTCCCTCAGGTGGACACGACACAGCACGAAATACCTAAGTGTCAACACAAACATTCAAGAGGGATCCTAGATCTACAATCCTATTCAAAAAGATTTCGAAAATAACACAAAAAGTCTCTTTGTGGCATTTCGATAAACAGTTAAGGGGCAGGTCTGATACGTGTCCAAACGGACACAAAACTTATGAAACTCGACAAAAAACCAATGCAAACACTTAGGGGACTCCTAGGGCTTCCTAAATATGTAAAGAAATCAAAATTTCATTGAGGAATGAGGAAGTTACCTATACTTGAACTTTCAAGAAAAACCCCCTTCTCTAGAGCTCTTCTTCTTGATGTCCCAATCCAACAAATCCACAACAAACTGAAATGAAACTTCAATAACAGCAAGAATAGGTGTATTAAAACCTAATGGAAGATATTTGAATGAAAAAAGAAATAAAATGGAGTTATAGGGATTAAATAATGTAGGAACAAACCTTTCCTTCTAGACTTGAGCTTTCCTAAGAAAGAGGCAACCCTAAACTAAGAGAGTATTTATAGGGTGGTGTTCCCAAGGAGGATATGGTGGCTGGCCACTTAAGTCTAGGGCTAGGGTTTTGGAAATTGTCTTGGGCTTTGGGCCAAACTACAAGGCTTTGAGTTAAATGATTAACCAAAGGCTCTAAATCATAAGCTATGACTTATGACTTTCTAAATCCTAATGCTAACTAGAGTCTAATGACCAACCCAAAGATTAGCTTAGGTTAGAGTAGAGTCATATAACCTAACCAAGTCCATACTAACTAGGGTTAGCTTCTAGGTTGGTCTACAAGGGTCAAACTAGTCAAAGTCAACCTAGTCCAAACAATTCTAAAATAATTCCTAAAAATTCCCATAAATTCAAATAAATTCTAATAAATTTAAATGATCCTAAAAATGTCAAAAATACCCTAATCACATGGCTAGGCTCTAGGGTAGGCAGTCTCTACTGTTTACTATCAAAATACCAAAAATCACAAGTCATGAATTTAAATAGTTTAAAAATAATTAAAAATCACTAAAAATCATAATATGAAATAAATATTATTATATAATAATTATAATTGCAAAATTTCAAAATTACCCTCTTCTGAGAAACTGGGTGTTACAGAGAACATTACAAAGATCGCGTTAATAAGTGAGTAAAAAAATAAATTTGTATTATCGTCACCATTAACAAGATGCCCCTTTCATAAAAGTTAAAATATTTATACTGATCATGTATTCAAGAAAATAGAAGTTTCTTTGTATATTGACAAGAAATGTAACGATGCACAAACTTTTATAACAATAATTTTTTTCCCACAGTTTTAATCATGCATCATTTATTAAAATAAATCAACAACAACATATATTTATATTTTGACAAAATGTCAATGATGTATTGTGTTAGACTAGTGGACTAAGAAAGGAAGGCTTTTCTTGTTTGTATAAAGTGTTCTACTTAACAGTACAAGTCCAACTAAATATCCACCAAGGGTTAGGATGTTAAGATATAAAAAATATTAATGGATTTATTTTATCAATTTGATTTCATATAAATAGATATTGAGTTTAATGCACGATTATTCTTCTATCGTTTCTCCATTTCATAATCAATTGAATGCTTGGTATTCTAATATGAAGAGGATTCATGGTTATTAAATTTAATCCATTAAATTCTAACCAAGTGGAGAATTAAAAGCACTCAATTGGTAAATATTTATCACATTTAAATAATCCAAAACATTCAAAAGGTAGCCATTGGTTAATGCCACAACATTAAAGAAGCATTGATGTGCTTAAGAGCTATAAATACTTATAAATTATGGCAGCGATTCACAATTGATACGGATTTTACAAGAGCACACAAAGCTGGTAGAAATGAATATCATTTATATACTAAAACATAATAATTTATATTGAAGTTTAGAAGAAGAATGTTAACATACTATATTACTTATATATTAAAAACTTGTATATTGTTAAATAGAAACTGCAAATTAAAAGTTTGATAACAAGAAACTTCAATATAGGATGCTGGTAGCTTATTCACCACGAGATGAAAGATATTTTAAAAATATATATATTTAACATTGTAACGAAACTAACATATTGCTCCATCAAACTAACGTAGTTGTCTACTAGTAAGACTAGCAGTCTCAGTTATAAGACGAGTATGGTTAAAATATAAAAATGTTTGAATTTAAAATTATAGTATTGTCATCGCAAAATTTGCAAGCATAACCTATAATAATAGATAGATTTCATAATACATTATGAAACCTTTTTCTTTTTAGTAATCACAATACTATCATTGCAAATGTTACATTAGATGGCTGGATGATAAAATAATTTTGTATATATCCTTGGGAAGACAACGTAGTAAATTTATTTGTTCTAATATTCTCAACGCCAACGTTCCACTTAGCAACTTACAGTGGGAATGTATATATTCTAATAGCAATATTACTGTGTCATGTATCATGTTCGTGTCTGTTGTTCCATAGCATTCTTTCATTCCTAGCATTTTTGTCCTTTTGACAAATTAAGCATATGGATGACAAAAATGTCGATAAATTAAATAAGTAAAGATTATAATTAATCTCATATGTATTTCTCAACAAGATTGAGGATATTACCAATATTTTTACTGGAACAAAGTTAACCTTGTGTGTCTTTGTATTGAGTCAATAACTAAAGGAGGAAAAGTCGTTAGACCACACCCAAAGAGTTGAAGACTATTATGTGATTATCATTATATTTGTTTGCAGAAGAAACAATGGAAGACTAAATAAACATAAATTAATATGAAAGGATATAGAATCAATAGTATAGAATGTCTGCCATGCATTAGGTAAAAAATTAGAAGAAAAGAAATCTAGCATATAGATCCCAGGGTATAATAATACACTTTCACTCCATTCATATGGACAATTTTAGTTTTAGTTACTTTAAGAAATTATTTTAAAAAAACATTGGTTAACACATTTAATTAATCCATAAAAGATTATTAGCCCTCACAATATCATCATTCATTCAAACGATGAGCACCTTATTAATCAGGTTAATCGT
Source organism: Iris pallida (assembly GCA_029216955.1). Classification (NCBI taxonomy): domain Eukaryota; kingdom Viridiplantae; phylum Streptophyta; class Magnoliopsida; order Asparagales; family Iridaceae; genus Iris; species Iris pallida. The sequence continues at coordinate 199,656 of JANAVB010006391.1, read as the reverse complement.
TCACCAAGTAACATTAAATACAATTTAAATTCAGTGGTATCATTCAAGTTCCACAGTTGAGAAACAACGTCTTATCGACTATTCAAATATTACTAATTTTTAAGTAAGAAACTATAAGCCAATTTGTTGCTAGATTGCTACTATGATCCTGGTTGTATGTATGAACAAATACCAATCTAATGTCGATGAGTCATGATGAGGCAAATAAATAATAGTAAGAAAATTGAAAAATCATATGGATACGCTAGTACAATACATATCATATTACAAGAATTCTATAAGAATTAGTCTAATATGATTTTTGATATTTTGCTCTGTACTCCAAGATAAAGCAGAAAATTAGTTTTCATACACAAAGCACTCTTATCAATAGGATACATATTGGAAAACATGTTGAAAATACTAAAGTACTTCCAAACTAGAAATACGCTCTAGTCCATATTATACACAATCTATCTAAATATCAATAATCAAATTAAAAATATTGCATATGAATATCTATACTAAACTCCAGTGAGTCAATTATATAATGATAATTTTACTCCTAGATTGTTAGATAAATATAATTTTCTTGTTCAAAACGGCAAATAAAATAAACAAAAATTAACGGTTACCGGCCTCCGAAAAAGTCGCACACGAAGCACTACACTAATAGTTAATTCAGGTCTATGTGCAGACTTTTTCGAATGCTCCTAGTGGTAAAAACCCTGCTATACCGGTGTCCCGTTGTCGCACACAACTCGGGGGAGATTGACCATGACTTAGCTCTGCCCAGAGCGAGAATATGAGGAACAGAAAGAACTTCGTGATGAGAAGAATTTGAGAGAGAGATTCCGTAGAGATATTTTTTGTCCAAAGAGAAGAAAAAAGACAAATTATATAGGCATAGAACTATGTAGCCGATGGCTGGACTTTAAGGACATAATTGATGCTAGATAAAGGCACATAAAAAATTATATTGAGACGTTTGGATTAATGTGGGTAATCAGTAGGTGCAACTTTTGGATTAATGTAGGAAATCAATCGGTGTAATATTTGCATTAATGTGAAAATCAAAAGGTTTTTACTGTCCAACTTTCAAATATTTATGATTTATAAATGGTAAAAAATTAATAGGAGCAAAAAAATTTAAAGGTCTCAGCCCGAACCCGAAGAGGAAATCGAATCGACATTCGGCGCTTGCAGATGTGGGCACATACCTACACCCGTTACGTGCACCGAACCGAGCCGTGCCGGATGTTGGCGTCGGCGTACGGATGTGGTCCATAGGGCAGCCACCCAAGAGTTCAATGAAGCAAAGGAGAGCAAGTGTATATATGCACAATTCATGGGAACTCCCAACCGATGTAGGACTATTAAGGGAACATGAACTTTTGTTATGTCACCTCAAACACACACTCACAACCAACAATCCCCCTAACCCCTCCCCCCAAAAGGTCAAGTTCCAATGTAACAGAAGAAAAGAAAATAAGAGAAGAATAAGAGAATTTATGAGCAGTTATATACGATGCATAGATGAGTAGACTACAACCTTGAATCACACTTAGTGATTATTGTATTTGTCTAAAGAAGAGCTTGATGGACTATGCCTTGAATTAGTTTTCTTGAACCAGATTCAGAAAATAACGCACATAGTACGCTAGAGGTAACTGGATCTATTGGGTGGCACATTTGGTTGGCCATGCGTACTTTTTTATATTCAAGAGTGTTGTCTAGGATCACCATGTCCTATAGTTGTGGCCTTCACAACCTCTTATATAGGTAAGTCCTCAAGGTATGTGATAGGAATCAACCCTGCATATCATGCTTGGACTTATTAAGAGTTTAAACTTACCATACCCATATCACACCAGAACATTGTCAATATAGGGATGGGGTATCCATGTACACATGTACAACCTTTTGGGCATTTATTTTAAGAGAATTTAATCTCAGGGTCAGTGTTCCACAATAGTCACCCAGTCCAGCTTGTTCCTATCTATTGAACTGGCTTCTTGGGATCTCCAGTCAGACTCGGCTGGGTTGCCACTGGTGACGAACTTACGTGCTTAACCTCATCCCTCTCGATGATTCTAGGATCAATGTCCTAGAAGAACTCTTTGTTAAGAGTAAACAGACTCTTCGTCAAGAGATCTATAAAGTTCTTTTATGACTTTTATAGTCAAGAATCACATTTTTGCCTTTTAGGCTCTTTTAATGTCTTGAAATACAGCTGCATATACTTGTTCATCCTAGAATTCACAAGATCATGCTTTAGCAGTACTTTAGCATATTTTATAAAAATAACAGGCACATAAATATCTAGATCACGTATATGCATAATAAGATGCTTGATATATTCAGTTTCAATATATTATGAAGTCATAACAGGAGTAAAATTAGCTTTGATCTATTTGCTATATACATAGTAAGATGTGTGAACCATTCAACTTCAGCACAAACTATGTTAGATATACTATTTCAAATTCTTTGATACTTCTAGCTATGCTAGTTTGTAACTAGGACCTATCAACTTATGAGTATCTAAGTTGTTTCACCGGTGAAACCTTACACTGGATGTGAGTGATATTTAGTTTTTTTATATCCGAAGAAAATGTCATATAATGACTCAGAAACACTTTAAATTCTGTGAAACAAATTATACTCCATTTCTTTAGGAAATTTTTTGTTTGACTAAGACAAATGTTTGGGTTACTCCTAAATTAGACTCTATGTCATCAGAATCCATTTAACAAAATGTTTGATTACACTAATTGTTGATATAAGACTTAAGATAATGAGTCAAAAATTAGCTAACTTTGTCACCTCTTAATGTAAGCCATAGTATCATTCAGCCGTGGGCCTAAAGATTTATCTTTACTAGCCATGTTTGCAAAAATAGCAGTATAAAGTACTAGAATAATAGTTTAAGTGATTTTGCTAATCAACCTTAAAAAATATTTAGTCTATCAAGTGTTGATTAACTTGGGTTTGGTGTAGGGGCAGATTTCCAACCAGCGGAGGTCCACAGGGCCACATAATATAAGTCAAAAGAAGTACCCTTTCAGCTTGTATCTAAAATATTCTCAACTTTTAAAACGTTAGATTTAAAGAAATTTGCAATTTCACTAACTATTTTCTTGTGACTAATTGTTTTTAATAAGTCAAAAGAATTATAGCGCCGCAAAATATAAGCACATGCAAATTTTGTCTAAATATTATGACAGAACAATATTGTGATTTCTTTCTGAGTATAAATTCTAATATTGTGATAATATAGTCATTTAAGGCTCAAGCATATAAACCGATTAAGGAAAGAACATCATACATTATCAATATATTCTACATACATAAATCAAGGAAAGAATATCATACATTACTAGTAGTATCTTCGAAGGTGTAGCCAAAATTTAATTATGGGCATTGTCAAATTTAGAATATTTTTAGTTTTGATCGTTGTCAAAATTGTATATCACACATAATTTTTAACGAAAAACTTGAAGTAATACATAATTTTGTAAAAAAATAGCACCTAATTTGACATCAGTCATGGTGGCGCTAAAAAACAAACATATCGAAGTGATTGGTTAGTGATGAACAAAGAAAAAATCTTTTAAATACTTTTGATAATTGAAGGTTCAGTTAAATATTCCTAGCCATGCAATAATAATTAAAATATTTTGATCGGTAACATATTTCATGGAAGTCGAAATCGTGGGAATGATGTTTAAGCTGTAGTCGAGTTTTTCTTCTTCTTTATAGTTTATTTCCATATTCATTTAAGAAAAAATAACATATTGGATTAAAAGTTTCAACCTTGCTCATAACCAAAAAGTTTCAAAAAACTGTAGTACGTAGGCTCAAAGAAATAGTTTGGGCATGTTCAACACATGTTTTAATCAGCATAATGCATCATGAAAATAGCATTACTTTGTGTGAAGTGATATTTTACTAGAAATTCAACTCGATAATACTAGAAGAAGTGGTACATTTCATTGTCCATGACAATCTTATTTTATATCATAATTGTCTCCACCTTTTTGCCTAATTGGTGTGTGGCATTGGATTATTTAATAGGTTTAGATATGAAGGGACTACATGGTTAATTTGTTTAAATTCATTGTCGTTGAATGGATATATTTTGCAACATTGTGTATCGGCTTCGAACTCGAAGGGACTATATGTTTGAATTTTAAAAATCCATAAGCATTGATGAGTACTTCACGCTTGATGGGTGTTGCGTGATATATAGTATATTGGGTCTGATCCAAAAGAGGCTTCTCACTTAATCTCTCCAAATCCATTAGCATCGATGAATGCTTCAGGTTTGGTGGGTGATGCTGGATGGTGTATCGGTTTTGGGCCCCTAGGGGCTTCACGCTTGATATATCCAAATCCATTAGCATTGACGAGTGCTTCAGGCTTGGTAGGTGATGCATGATGGTGTATCGGGTCTGGCCCTCCAGGGACTTCATGCTTCATGTCTCCGTATGGATTGGCATTTATGAGTATTTCAGGCATGGTGGCTGTTGTACGATGTTGTATTGGATTCGTGCCCTCAGGGGATTCACACTTGATTTCTCTATATCTATTAGCATCGATGAGTGCTTCGGGCTTGGTGGGTGACAAAAGATGATGTATCGGGTCTGGACCGCCAGGGGCTTCACGCTTGACCTCTTCCAATTGATTAGTGTCGATCTCTTGGTGCTTCTCCATCAATAGATTTTTAATGTGTCGAGACCCATTGGCAACGACTATAGACGTTACAAAAGCCATCACCATAAAAAAGAAGAACGCTTTTGTTGCCTTTAAAAATATTAACATTACATGTAAATGGTAGATGGGAAGGTTGTATATTCAAATTGATGGTCATTATAGTTATTTGTAGGCCTTTTGGCCAATGAATGTAAAAGTAACACGTCATAATTAACCATAATAAAAACTATCACCTATTTTTTGTAAAAAACAAAATAACAATAAATTGACATGGTCAAAAGATAAACATGTCAAACTGATCCATTCTTGCCGAAAATAAAAACTATATTTAGTATTCTTGATATTTGATGTTCAGTTATATATACAACCACCAAGTAATAATATTGATATTTTGATCGATAAAATATTTCGTACAAGCTGAAATTACAATAATAAAATTGAAAGCTATATCTTTTACGAATAGTTTCTTTGTATTTGGTTTGCTAGTTTATTTTAGGTTGGATTTTCTTTTCTCTTTCATTTAAGACAAAATGAAGAATAGTCTGAACCAAAAACCAAACTAGAAGAAATTAGCAAATTAAAAAGTGCTTTAAATTAGAAAATTTTAGCCAAATGCTAGGCATAACCTATGTTTGTATCACAACAAAACCAAAAATAACACATACAGATAATGAAAAAAAGGTCGATCTATTGCTCTAAATCATATGTTCAATCAAACCCATAGTATAAAGTAAAATGGTACAATCATTATTTTTAAGAATATCATAAAAAATAATATCTTCATAATACCTTATTTATCTTCGTAGAGGGAGGAGACCTTGATTTAGAATTTTATGAGCATACACATGACTATTCCTTGATTATTCTCTAAAGTCAACCCAGGAATTTTTATGAATGTTCAATACATATTTTGTTCAACATAACACTATAAATTATTTTTTATTATTATGATGGCAAAAAGCTACTAATGGCAATAAACTCACAAAGAAATTGCACTATTGAAAGTGATAGTTTTCTAGAAACTTAACTTCAAGAATAATAGATAAAAAAAGTTGTATATAATTCATTTTCCAATGTAATCTCATTTTATAGAGGAGTACAACATCTTTTCGGTATATTTATTAATCTGGACTGAAAGGAAGTTCATATTTGATCTCTCCCAACCAATTAGCAATGATGGCCGACACATGAATCTTTGTCATACGATTACTAGAAGGAACATGATACTTCATCTATCCGAATGAATTGACATCGATGGCCCGATGCTCTGTGTATAGCAGTTTCGGACCGGAAGAAACTTGATCCATGATCTTTTCGATGGTTCCAGAGTTAGTAGGATGTATGGGTTCTAGCCATGAAGGGACATGTAAAGATTTCTCCATACCGATTTTCATCAATATGTTCAGTCTCTATGGACATCACATGTTTATGCATCAATTTTTGTCTAAATGGTTGTGACACTCGTCTCATAGAATCGGTATTTATATTCAGATATGTATTTTTAGTATTTTTCATACTTTCTTGATTTTTGGACCGATTTAAAATATTTCCTAAATTATAAATTTTCTTCTTAACCGGCATACCGATAGTGTACCGGTATGTGCCGATGGTATACCACCCAGGGGATATTTTCCGCTTTTAGATATTTTTGATTTCAGATATTTTGATGAATAGTTTTTAAATATTTTGATGAATAGTATTTAGATATTTTCTTGAATAGTGACGATACATTCTATTATCCATTGGTTTCTTGGTTTTCTTCTGGACGGTCGAGATTAATCCCGATCGAGTCGCATATCGCGATCGGACGATCACGATTACTTCATCCCTTCTATATATATCCTTTGATTTTCCCTTTCCTCTCTCTCTTTTCATTCTTTTCACTATCTCTTTATTTTTTCTTCTCTTCTTTCCCTTTGGCTATGCATGGGGACTGACCTTGAGGTCTTGGGTGTGGTGTCTAACCCCCTAGGAGGAGTAGAAGCTAAGGATTGGTTGCTAGGGACTCTAGGCAGTTACATCTTGCTCAAAAGTGACATTACCATGCTTTATTTTCAGTTTTCATAGAAAGTAAAGTTTTATTGTTCTATAACATGCTTCTTTAAATTTTTAACATCTTTAGTGTATAGTATTTTTGGTTTTGATCAGTGTTATTGCATAGATCTGAGTTTCTAGATAGTATTTTCGTGTACTTTAAGTTGTTCATCTTTTAATTTTCTAAATCGGTAAAAACTAATGCTTTCCTGTTGTAGGAAAATCAATTTTATACGATTTTCACTTTTGAAAATCTAAATTTTCATTTAAAATGAGGTTTTTATGGTCGAAATAGGATTTGCCCTTTTTTAAGTTTTTGTCGCTGTTACAAAATGGCATACGGGTGTATACTGACGGAATACAGAATTTATACCCCAAAAATTCTATGTTTTGTCCGAAATACCGTCGGTATACCGATTTTGGCTGTTTTTGGCTGATTTGAGTTGTTTTTGTCTGTTTTTGTCTGTTTTTGCCTGTTTTCATCCGTTTATGCTATTTTCTTTAATACATATGATATCTTATTATGATCTATGTTATTTTATAGTTAGAAAGTGATGTACACCCTATATACATGTCACATGTTTGTGTTTACATTTTGTTCTATGTCCTTATCATTTAGGGACACCCCACATTATTATTCATTCGAGGATTTTATTGCTCCGTCTTCTTCGGTAGTTCAGGCAGTAAATCAGTATCAGATCCTGCATTTTGTCACGACCCATGCCCTAGAGTTAGGGCACGAGAACGTAACAACGCCCAGCCTATGTCGCAGTGTCGGCGGTAGAACGCTGTCCTATGTCTCAATGCATCTAACAGTATAAGACTAAACAGTTTATACTCCCCGAATGGAGGTGACATAGCAGATACAATCTCAATCACATCTAAGGTAGAGCATGATAAAGATAGATAAAACATGAAATCCAAAATAAATATAGGAGATAGAAGTCTAAGTGTCTAAGATACATAAACCCAGAAATACATCTCAAAACTCCAATACAGTAATCCACAAAGTAGATACAGCTCCAGACAAAATGAAATAACTACCTAAACAACCTCTACTGTGTCTCCTCTAGGCTAGCAGGCTGTCTCCTCTAGGCTAGCAGGCAATCCCCAAGCTATCTGTAAAATTTATCAACAGGTCCAGTCAGGACTGGAATGAGCACATTATATCTCAACAGTTCATAGCAGGTTAGAAAATATAATCATGCAGTAAAGTAAGATACAGGTACTGAAAGAAATGCTGTATGTAAACAGAGAGAGAGTTGTAATAGAAATATCTACTATACATAGAGAACTAGCAGTGACTAGTGAGTCAGAGTACAACATGAACATGTAAATGGCCTGGGATGATTCAATGAAGACACTACGGAATGATTCAATGAAGATACTACTGGTGTATTATTCACATGTCCACTTCTACTCCCCTGTACCCCCAATCAATACACAAGGATCCAGCCAGGTTATGTTATATGATTCCATGCACGGCCCCCGAAGGGTGATACATGGATGTCCCATAAATGGGGAGTCTGGGGGTTACCCAACTGTGTAAGATTCAAGAGACTCTGTGATCATAAGGGTACATGTCGTAAGTAATCAAGTGAACCAAGAAGCATAGTGATACGCCATGTAAGTGAAACGCACAGAACACGTAGTACCCGATGCTCCCTAAGGATAACATCTCAAGAAAGGATCCATATAGTACCAATCCGTGTGACCGTCGTGACAGTACAAGTAAAGTAATCTACTGCAGGAAATAATTCTAAGCAAGATATGAAATGATCAGAGAATGTACTCGCCTCGATAACCTGAACAGCTGATAAGTATAGGGGGGTCCCACTGAAGCCACAGAGTACTATTTAAAGCAACACAGGTTACAAGGTGTTCAAGTTAAAATAAATGAATCCCTACAGGCAATCTATATTATTCTAGGTTCTTCTAAGTCAAAACAACTCTAGGTCGACTCCGGTCAATAATCTAGTCAAACTAGGTCAAGTGTTGACTTACAGTTGACTTTGGGTCAACTGGTCAACTCTGGTCAAACAGGGTCAATTCTAGTATAATATAAAGTGTACTTCATTATTTGTACGTCGAAACTTACGACACACAAATCGAGATAAGAAAATTATCGGTAAGGTTGATAATCTTATTATAGTGATCCACGTGTCCAACTTGTCAATTTCAGCGATGTGAGATCACCGGAATTGGCTGATCTCAGTTTCGTTGTACTAATCCCGAAATACGAATATTATATGAATTAATTATTAATTAATTATAAAAAGGTTAAACTCAGAGAAATTATCAACAAACATTGTTGGACGATGAAATAAACATCGCCAACGTGTCCAAAATGGTCAAATTAGCTAGGATAGCCTACCCAACGGTCCAATTTGGACACAAGGGCAAAAAAGTAATTTCGGGTCAAAACGGTGTCCGTGTCGGAGCCATTTTGCACCGAAAAACGTGCAAGAAAACAAGTCTACAAAATATGACAAATTATATGTCCACGAAACCAGAATGACGATACGAACCCAACGGTATCTCTAGAATTGGATTCCGTTGACCCGAACTCAATTTGGTCCGTTGACCAGAACTTGGAATTCTGGTTTGCACGGAAATGCGTGCTGGAGCCAAAGTTCTCAAAACTTAGCAAACTACCTGTTAACGTGTCCAGAATGATGATACGAACTCAACAGTATCTCCGGAACTGGATTCCGATGAGCCGATCTCAAAATGACCTGTTGACCTGGATATTGGTATCTGACTTGCACCGAAATGCGTGCCCGATCAAATGTCCACCAAACCTAGCAAATTATATGTCAACGAGTCTAGAATGACGATACGAACTCAACGGTATATCCAGAATTGGATTCCGATGAGCCAGCGTCAAAAAGTTCCGTTGACCCCGAATGTGGGACCCACTTTGTACCGAAAAACGTGCCAGGGCCCACGTTCTCCAAACCTAACAAATTTTATATGAAAACATGCCAGAACGATGCCACAAGTCTAATTGTGGTGTCAGAAATGAAATCTGGAGTCCCGTGTTCAAAAATGGAATTTTACAAGTTGGAAATTACGAATTTGGACGGCCAACTTTGGCGTCGAATTCAACCAATCAAACAAGCTCACAATGAAACGAAACTGGAGGGGTAGTAATAGGGTTATACCAGCTTTGCACCGAAACTAGTAGCACGCCAAACGGAGCTGCGGTGGAGGAGATACAAGCTGACGAAGTTGGCCCCGCAAAACTGTCAAAATTTAAAACAATTTAAACGGTCAACTTGGTGGCCGGTTTTCATGTATCAAACGATAAAATTAACGGACGAAAATTGACAGGGATGAAGGTCGATATACTGAGATTGCGACGGAGCAAAGAAATTACCGATCCAACGGTCGGATTTTCGGGAAAATGTGCGCGAAGTTGCTGCGACGGAGCGCCAAAACGAACTCGATCCCGCGCGCGTCACGACGGGACGTCGTGTAAAACGCACGAATCGCCTCCGTTACACGTCGGGGAGAGGGACGATGGCCACGGTGCCTGTCCCGGGGATGCGCCCGGCCAACGGGGGGTGGACAACGTCGACTACGTCGCCGACGGCGGCGCGGCAGCGCTGCCAGCGCGCGCGCGCGGCCTGGCTTGTTGCCGCTGCTGATGTGCACTCCTGTCGCGCGGCGGCGCGCGGCCTGGCCGGCGACGGCAGGGCACCGCGGCGAGGGGGTGAGGTGGCTAAGGTGGTGGAGGTTGGTGGCTGTCGGTTTAGATGGAGTGGTGGTGGTGGTGCAAAAAAATGAAGTGGGAGGAGGAGAAGAGCTCGATGGGGGAAACTGGTGGTGGCGCACGGCCTGTCTGGCCAGGGTGGCCGGCAGCGAGGCCACGCCGGAGTGGGGGTATGCCATGGAGGAGGTTGGTCGGGTGCATGGGGGAGATGGTCGGGCTGTTGTTGATTGTTGTTGTGGTTTTTGTTTGCTTGCAAAGAGAGAGAAAGAGAGGATGAGAGAAAAAGTGTAGTAATAAATGATGGACAGAGAGAGAGATGCTTTTCCCATGAATTTTAGGGCCGGCACCCTTGCTGTGAGTGAGTGTGGGAAAGTTGAGAAATGAACGGTGATGATTTATTGGAAGGGGAAATCTAATGGCCATAAATTAATGTGCTAAATGGGTCATTCCAAAGGATTTTAATATCAAAGAATTTTCTATTAAATATGGAAAAATAGGTAAAAGAATACTTGGTATTTTTGGGCAAGAAAATACGAGGGTACTACGATGGAGGGTAGCACAAAGCTGGACTGGACTCGGTGGAGCCGGATTGGGTCAAAACCGGACATTGAGCAATAATCGAATTAAAATTAGGTGTTGATGATCATGAGTGAATAAGTTGCACATGGAGATTCCAATAAATGGGACACAAGTAGCGGACGGGTAGTAGGCTCAATGTGGGCCATGTCCATAATTGGGGCAGACAGGTTTTGGTCGACAAGGGACCGACAAATCAAGTTGGAAGATGAATGTGACGCCATGGAGTGAAATAAAATTGGGTCACGTGTCAGAAAAGTTGTGCGAATCAAATGGAGCACAAAATGACGTGTCTGAGTGGGACACGAAGGTCATGGATGACGAGCGTCTCGAGTAGATCATCAATGAGGAGTTGGTTTCAAGAAACTGACTGGTGTTGCGCTCCCAAATTAAAAGTCACGGTAACGTGCTAAAAATGATCAAGGAAAAGAGTGGGAAAATAAATAATAATCAATGGTCTAAATCGACCCGAAGTTCAGTGAAGCAAAAAGAGCACAAGGGAACAAGTTTGGGTGGGACACTATATACATCATGAAGGTAATCCTGTCCACTCCAAAACTCATGAATAAGATTTCCAAAGTTGAACATCTCTGATACTCCAAATATCAATGGCACGAAAAAGGCACACTTAAGGAAAATAACAGAATAAATTATTTAATGAAACTAAACAATCTGAAAATAAAATAGAATAAAATAAAAAAAATCAACTCGAAATTCAGGGTGCTCACATCCTACCCACCTTATAAAAATTTCGTCCTCGAAATTAAAATGTCCATACTCCCTCTAGGTCAAACCCCCACAATCAAAGTCCCAGATTAAAACAAAGCATACCATGAAAGGACGACATACAGGGTCATGGCATACGGTGGTAGTGTAAGTCTCATCTAGGTATACTAGTCATGCTAACTGAATCGGTCATAGGGTATCAAAACACACAGGCAGTCTAGGGTGCTAAACAAAAGTTACAAAAACAACAAACCATCAAAACTGTAAGGCAGTCTACCATCCTATATGAAAACTGGTACTTATCATAAAAATAAAGAAAAGTAACTACCCATTATCTTTAAAGGGTTCAGAAAAAAAAGGAAATCAGAATCAAAGTTAAGGAATGAAAGCCAATTTCATGAAAATTTCCAATCACAATACGTATTAAGAATATTTAGTCTCATACGATCTAAGTTGATCAAATTGGGGGAAAATCAAGATTTTTAGGCAATATGGAGGACAGGTTCAACAAAGTCTGAGATCGAGCATACAAGGATAGAGATTCAGGTCACAATCAAAATTAAGTACAAACCAAGATATAATTATGATAAGAAAAGATAATCGAAGTCGATTTGGTCGTGATTAAGGAAACTAGGATTCAATGATATTGAAAAACCCCTTTTGGGAAAACAAGAAAATTTTTTATAAGGAGTCAAGTTAATCATTTCTCTCTAATACCATCAAGTCTGTCATTTGCCAAATCATATATTATTGTTTTTTCTCGTTCCAATATGAAAATCAACCTTCATATGACTATCATCGAAATTTTATAACCTTTGGTCATCTAAACCTTTACCACAATCACCATAGATAAAATTCCAAACTTTCAAAACATTTTCCACGAAGCATACCCCTCTTAATTAGGTATCAACACTTATCCATTTAATCAAGTTTCCAAATTCTTTCACCTCGTTCTAAATTAGATCCGAAACCTCTAAATCCAGTTTATGAAATCCTTGAATTTGTTTAAATCAAGTCTCGTATTTAATTTAACTCCAATACCACTATATCACACAAATTTATTCTTGTTTATAAATCAACCTTCATATTTTTTTTCCTTCAACGTTCACCTTCAAATGTTATCCTTTTAAATTCTACACATTTTTTTTCATCCAAAAATAATTCCCATAACTTAAAATCCTTGTGTTCTCTCTGTCTCTAGTCATTTCTTACAATACCTTATTCAATTTCGTATTATTATTGCATATAGTTAGAATCTCTTCCCTATTACCAAATCCTTAAATTTAACATCATAGCCTTAATGTGTAACGTCTCAAGAATTAATAACCAAAATTTATTCAAGTTCTCAAAACTAAATTGACCCCGACTATCATTATCAAATTTTTTTTGAACTACATCCGTGAATTACTCATAACCAAATTTTCTGCAATTGTTTATAAGTTGATAACATCTATCACTCGATTACATTCTAAACCTTTACCACATCTCCCTCTCAATTTTTTTTCATAATTGAAATCCAACGTTCTGATTCCTACAAATCATTCTATATAACCATTTACGTCATTTATGCACTAGATGATTTACGTCGCCTCCTCAACATTTTTCCGATAAAGTGATATGAAGATTCAAGAGTTTTTCAAGGTATAGTTGACAGAATTATATACGAGACAGGGAATTGATATAATCAAGACAGGTATATAAGACAAGGGATGATGGTAATAAAAATACTGGCAGGAAAAGAATGATAAAAGAATATGTTCTGCTTATCTATTTAAAAGAGGAACCCATTTCGAAATTAGAGCTATAATATCAAATCCAAAATAAGGCCTAGCAAAATCACTGATTTATTGTATTAAGAAGAAATAAATTTGTAAGAAGTTACACAAGGTTTATAAAAATAGCTAAAGCTACATCCTAAGTAAACAATGAGAAACAAAACAAAACAAAACAACAATAATTCTTTTTTTTTAAATGACTGAAACAAAAGTAGCAAAAACATGTTCGAAAATATTTAAGGTACAATCTGATAATCATATGCGTCTATCCAAAATCATGGTACTCTAAATCCTCATCATACTAGTAAGCAAGGCTACGATAATCACAGAGTCCTTGACTTATGCACATACCTCTAGAATCATGGTATTTAACATTTTTGCGATGCCGCTAGCTTGGCTGCAAAAACCTTAAATTCTCCCACCCGAGAAATATATCCAGAGTCAGACTATATGTCCTCACCATGCTGGCTAATGTGACTATAGAAGACTAGATTCCATAACATAGATGACCTAGCCCATATAATTTTATCTTGCCAAAAATTAAATAAATCAACAATGAATTCCAAAAATCAAATCAAATTTATCAACGAACATCAAAATTCAAAAATGAACAAAATCCTTCAAATCATATAACCACAAACTCGGATGCTACAGCTAACATCAAGATTCAAAATTCCACAACCTTCATCAAAATCAATAAATACAAACTCAAATTCAATAATAATACATCAGAATCAATTTCAACAACAGAAAGTAAAGATAAATCAAATCAAGGAAAAGAGTTTTCAAATCGAAGTTAAACAAGATTCTCAAGGGTCGTCCCAGGAATCTCTCAAGGGATCCTAATTGTGATTGAGTATCTTCAAAAATATATCCTATTCCTACTGCAGGCTGTAGTGGTACTCTAGTTCGAATACCACTACATAAACTCGACCTGCATGGGCCACCACTAAAAACGTGTCACGACCCGTGCCCTAGAGTTAGGGCACGAGAACGTAACAACGCCCAGCCTACGCCGCAGTGTCGGCGGTAGAACGCTGTCCTAGGTCTCAATGCATCTAACAGTATAAGACTAAACAGTTTATACTCCCCGAATGTGGGTGACATAGCAGATACAATCTCAATCACATCTAAGGTAGAGCATGATAAAGATAGATAAAACATAAAATCCAAAATAAATACAGGAGATAGAAGTCTAAGTGTCTAAGATACATAAACCCAGAAATACATCTCAAAACTCCAATACAGTAATCCACAAAGTAAATACAGCTCCAGACAAAATGAAATAACTACCTAAACAACCTCTACTGTGTCTCCCCTAGGCTAGCAGGCAATCCTCAAGCTATCTGTAAAATTTATCAACAGGTCCAGTCAGGACTGGAACGAGCACATTACATTTCAACAGTTCATAGCAGGTTAGAAAATATAATCATACAGTAAAGTAAGATACAGGTACTGAAAGAAATGCTGTATGTAAACAGAGAGAGAGAGCTGTAATAGAAATATCTACTATACATAGAGAACTAGCAGTGACTAGTGAGGCAGAGTACAACATGAACATGTAAATGGCCTGGGATGATTCAATGAAGACACTACGGAATGATTCAATGAAGATACTACTGGTGTATTATTCATATGTCCACTTCTACTCTCCCGTACCCCCAATCAATACACAAGGATCCAGTCAGGTTATGTTATATGATTCCATACATGACCCCCGAAGGGTGATACATGGATGTCCCATAAATGGGGAGTCTGGGGGTTACCCAACTGTGTAAGATTCAAGAGACTCTGTGATCATGAGGGTACATGTCATAAGTAATCAAGTGAACCAAGAAGCATAGTGATACGCCATGTAAGTGAAACGCACAGAACACGTAGTACCCGATGCTCCCTAAGGATAACATCTCAAGAAAGGATCCATATAGTACCAATCCGTGTGACCGTCGTGACAGTACAATTAAAGTAATCTACTGCAGGAAATAATTCTAAGCAAGATATAAAATGATCAGAGAATGTACTCGCCTCGATAACCTGAACAGCTGATAAGTATAGGGGGTCCCACTGAAGCCACAGAGTCCTATTTAAAGCAACACAGGTTACAAGGTGTTCAAGTTAAAATAAATGAATCCCTACAGGCAATCTATATTATTCTAGGTTCTTCTAAGTCAAAACAACTCTAGGTCGACTCCGGTCAATAATCTAGTCAAACTAGGTCAAGTGTTGACTTACAGTTGACTTTGGGTCAACTGGTCAACTCTAGTCAAATAGGGTCAATTCTAGTCTAATATAAAGTGTACTTCGTTATTTGTACGTCGAAACTTACGACATGCAAATCGAGATAAGAAGATTATCGGTAAGGTTGATAATCTTATTATAGTGATCCACGTGTCCAACTTGTCAATTTCAGCAATGTGAGATCACTGGAATTGGCTGATCTCAGTTTTGTTGTACTAATCCCGAAATACGAACATTATATAAATTAATTATTAATTAATTATAAAAAGGTTAAACTCAGAGAAATTATCAACAAACATTGTCGGACGATGAAATAAATATTGCCAACGTGTCCAGAATGGTCAAATTAGCTAGGATAGCCTACCCAACGGTCCAATTTGGACACAAGGGCAAAAAAGTAATTTTGGGTCAAAACGGTGTCCGTGTCGGAGCCGTTTTGCACCGAAAAACGTGCAAGAAAACTAGTCTACAAAATATGACAAATTATATGTCCACGAAACCAGAATGTCGATACGAACCCAACGGTATCTCTAGAATTGGATTTCGTTGACCCGAACTCAATTTGGTCCGTTGACCAGAACTTGGAATTCCGGTTTGCACGGAAATACGTGCCGGAGCCAAAGTTCTCAAAACTTAGCAAACTACCTGTCAACGAGTCCAGAATGATGATACGAACTTAACAGTATCTCCGGAATTGGATTCCGATGAGCCGATCTCAAAATGACCTATTGACCCGGATATTGGTATCTGACTTGCACCGAAATGCGTGTCCGATCAAATGTCCACCAAAACCTAGCAAATTATATGTCAACGAGTCCAGAATGACGATACGAACTCAACGGTATATTCGGAATTGGATTCCGATGAGCCGGCGTCAAAAAGTTCCGTTGACCCAGAATGTGGGACCCACTTTGCACCGAAAAACGTGCCAGGGCCCACGTTCTCCAAACCTAACAAATTTTATATGAAAACATGCCAGAATGATGCCACAAGTCTAATGGTGGTGTCAGAAATGAAATCTGGAGTCCCGTGTTCAAAAATGGAATTTTACAAGTTGGAAATTACGAATTTGGACGGCCAACTTTGGCGTCGAATTCAACCAATCAAACAAGCTCACAATGAAACGAAACTGGAGGGGTAGTAAGAGGGTTATACCAGCTTCGTACCGGAACTGGTAGCACGCCAAACGGAGCTGCGGTGGTGGAGATACAAGCTGATGAAGTTGGCCCCACGAAACTGTCCAAATTTAATATAATTTAAACGGTCAACTTGGTGGCCGGTTTTCATGTATCAAACGATAAAATTAACGGACGAAAATTAACAGGGATGAAGGTGGATATACTAAGATTGCGATGGAGCGAAGAAATCGCCGATCCAACGATCGAATTTCTGGGAAAACGTGCGCGAAGTTGCTGCAACGGAGCGCCAAAACGAACTCGATCCCGCGCGCGTCACAACGGGACGTCGTGCAAAACGCACGAATCGCCTCCGATACATGTCGGGGAGAGGGACGATGGCCACGGGGCCTGTCTCGAGGATGCGCCCGGCCGACGGAGGGTCGACCACGTCGACCACGTCGCCGGAGGCGGCACGGCAGTGCTGCCAGCGCACGCGCGGCCTGGCTTATCGCCGCTGCTGCTGTGCACTCCTGTCGTACGGCGGTGCGCGGCCTGGCCGGCGACGGCAGGGCACGACGGCGAGGGGGTGAGGTGGCTAAGGTGGTGGAGGTTGGTGGCTGTCGGTTTAGATGGAGTGGTGTTGGTGGTGTAAAAAAATGAAGTAGGAGGAGGAGAAGAGCTCGATGGGGGAAACTGGTGGTGGCGTGCGGCCTGTCTGGCCAGGGTGGCCGGCAGCGAGGCCACGCCGGAGTGGGGATATGCCATGGAGGAGGTTGGTCGGGTGGATGGGGGAGATGGTCGGGTTGTTGTTGATTGTTGTTGTGGTTTTTGTTTGCTTGAGAAGAGAGAGAAAGAGAGGATAAGAGAAAAAGTGTAGTAATAAATGATGAGAGAGAGAGAGAGATGCTTTTCACATGAATTTTAGGGCCGGAACCCTTGCTGTGAGTGAGTGTGGGAAAGTTGAGAAATGAACGGTGATGATTTATTGGGAGGGAAAATCTAATGGCCATAAATTAATGTGCTAAATGGGTCATTCCAAAGGATTTTAATATCAAAGAATTTTCTATTAAATATGGAAAAATAGGTAAAAGAGTACTTGGTATTTTTGGGCAAGAAAATACGAGGGTGCTACGATGGAGGGTAGCACGAAGCTGGACTGGACTCGGTGGAGCCGGATTGGGTCAAAACCGGACATTGAGCAATAATTAAATTAAAATTAGGTGTTGATAATCATGAGTGAATAAGTTGCACATGGGGATTCCAATAAATGGGACACAAGTGGCGGACGGATAGTAGGCTCAATGTGGGCCATGTCCATAATTGGGGCGGACAGGTTTTGGTCGACAGGGGACCCACAAATCAAGTTGGAAGATGAATGTGACGCCGTGGAGTGAAATAAAATCGGGTCACGTGTCGGGAAAGTTGTGCGAATCAAATGGAGCACAAAATGACGTGTCTGAGTGGGACACGAAGGTCATGGGTGACGAGTGTCTCGAGTAGATCATCAATGAGGAGTTGGATTCAAGAAACTGACTGGTCTTGCGCTCCCAAATTAAAAGTCGCGGTAACGTGCTAAAAATGATCAAGGAAAAGAGTAAGAAAATAAATAATAATCAATGGTCTAAATTGGCCCGAAGTTCAGTAAAGCAAAAAGAGCACAAGGGAACAAGTTTGGGTGGGACACTATATACCATCATGAAGGTAATCCTATCCACTCCAAAACTCATGAAGAATATTTCCAAAGTTGAACATCCCTGATACTCCAAATATCAATGGCACGGAAAAGGCGCACTTAAGGAAAATAACATAATAAATTATTTAATGAAACTAAACAATCAGAAAATAAAATAGAATAAAATAAAAAAAATCAACCCAAAATTCAGGGTGCTCACACATTTGCAGAGTCATGTGCTAGTACCATCTCAGCAACTTTAGGCTGCTTAGTCCACTCTACTCCAGTCAGTTCAACCAGCTTAGTCAGCTCAGCCATCTCCTTCACTTCTATCAGTTCAACCAGCACAGATAGATTAGCAGGCTATGTTTCAGATGATGAGGGGCATTACTATCCAGTCTATAGCTCTTGTAGTTACAGCTCTAGATCATCGAGCTCCTAGTCAGGTAGTACCATCTGCTCGAACGATGGTATCAGTATAACAGTTAGGGTGTACATACTATGAAAAGCTTCGGGCATGAAGCATCTCAGTACATGAGGGCCAATGGTAAGTATCTCAGGTGTGGAGCTCTGATCACATATAGGGTCTTGCCCACTTTCCATCTAGAGGCTTCGTTAGTTGCCTAGTGCCCTTGGTGATTGAGGCCAGAGAGGACCAGCGGAGTCAGTTTGATCCATGTTCAGCATCCCCTTTCGACGCGGTATCAACAGTTTCAATGTCAACATCTGGCCTAGTTTACCCAGGTCTA
The DNA here is from genome assembly GCA_029216955.1 of Iris pallida. NCBI lineage: Eukaryota > Viridiplantae > Streptophyta > Magnoliopsida > Asparagales > Iridaceae > Iris > Iris pallida. The sequence continues at coordinate 180,358 of JANAVB010006391.1, read as the reverse complement.
GCAGGTTAGGTAGAATCAACAGCATGTCAAAGCACAGCCCTGATGCCTGGTCAGAGAGAGTTTGTTATCATAGAGCAGATGTTGGCTGAGAGAAGTCAGATTGTTGATAAGCCTCTGAGGTGTTCCTTCAGTCATTCTTATTCTTCGGTTTCTTCGACGGCTTTGTATTCTACTTATCCCAGAATACGATGGTCGACTTGACATATTCAGCGAGTCAAGGCGAGTTTTTTGTACCACTCTTCTACCTTCGTATCACGTGATACGCGATATCTATCATGTATCCTGACTATGTAGGTGCATCCTGGATTAGAGTTATGTCTTCGACTGAGTTGTTGGTACCGACTTTCTTCAAGACTTGACCCCTATCAAATTTGTGAATCAGCGTAGGCAAGCGAGGTCAAATCCCTACTCAACTGACTCAGCGGTATATTATTCTGCCTCATAGTTCTATTTTTTCTTGTATTATATATGTGTGTATTTATTATTTTTTTTATTTATTTAAATTTTGTATCTCAATTATCACTTATATACGGGATGTTTTTTTTCGATGAGTTATGATTTTTGTTCTATTTTAGCATGCGTGTTTTACTCGTCTAGTTTTAGGAAATTCTGAGGAGGAAATTTTTCTAAGGATGGGAGAGTTGTGAGACTTGTCTCACTGAATCGGTATTTATATTCGGAACGTATTTTGTAGTGTATTTCGTACTTACTTGGTTTTTGGAACGCTTTAAAACTTTTTCTAAATTATAAATTTTCTTCTTGACTGGCATACCGACGGTGTACCGGTATGTACCGATGGTATACCGTACGAGGGATATTTTTCACATTTATATATTTTTGATTTTAGATATTTTGATGAATAGTATTTAGATATTTTGATTAATAGTATTTAGATATTTTTATGAATAGTGATGATACATTCTATTATCCATTGGTTTCTTGGTTTTCTTCTGGACGGTCGAGATTAATCCTTATAGAGTCGCGAATCGCGATCGGACGATCATGATTAATTTACCCTTTCTGTATATATCCATTAATTTTTTTTCTTTCCTCTCTTTTTATTTTTTCACTCTTTCTTCATTTCTTCTTCTCTTCTCTCCCCTTGGGCTATGCATGGGAGTCAGCCTTGAGGCCTGGGGTGTGGTGTCAAACCCCCCTAGGAGGAGGAGTAGAAGCTTAGACTTGGTTGCTAGAGACACTAGGCAAGTACATTTTGCTCAAAAGTGACATGACCATGCTTTATTTTCATTTTTCATAGAAAGTAAAGTTTTACTGTTCTATAATATGCTTTTCTAAATTGTTAACATCTTTAGCATATAGCATTTTTGGTTTTGATCGGTGGTATTGCGTAGATCCGTGTTTCTAGATAGAATTTCGAGTATTTTGAGGTATTTATTTTTCTATCATTAAAATCAGTAAAAAAAAATAATGCTTTCATGTTGTAGAAAATTCAATAATATGTGATTTTGACTTTTAAAATTTTAAATTTTGATTTAAAATGAGGTTTTTATGGCCGAAATAAATTTTGCCACTTTTTTAAGTTTTTGTCGCTATTACAAAATGTTATATCGACTGTTTACCGGTGTATACCGACGGAATACAGAATTTATACCCCGTAAACTCTCTGTCTTGGTCGAAATACCGTCGGTAAACTACAGTATACCGATTTTGGCTGTTTTTAGCTAATTTGAGCTATTTTTGTCCCATTTTGCCCATTTTCATCCGTTTTTACTCTTTTTTCAATTTAAATGATGTCTTATCATGCTCTAGTGTTGTTATATAGCTAGAAAGTCATGTACACCCTATAAACATGTCACATGTTTATGTTCACGTATTGTTCTATGTCTAGATTCGAGATAGTGGCTCGTAGTAGCGCACTCATGTGTTGATTTCCTTATTAATTTCTAGATCAAAGATATGAGTACATATTCTTTCTTGACACCATGGATATAGGTTGTTAAATGTTAAACCTATTGCATCTTAGCACTAGACAATCGAGTGTGAGTATTATCCCGTGTATCGCATAAAATTAGTACGGGGATGTTCGCAAGTGATAACTTACGAATTACTCATACATAGCACACGTCAACTTAGGAAATCTTGAGTGTCTACGACTTGAGAATTTGACATGAATATGATAAGGTAAATGACCAGTAAATTCAAGTAGATCATTTTAGGAGAAAATTTGCACTACCAACCCCGAGCTCCAAGGGCCTCGTGAGGCGTGGCATAACCCTGCTAGGCAAGGGCTCCAAGACCTACCAAGTTTGCGCGTATTGATACACGATCAAGTCATATGTTGTGCCGGGTTGTGGCACAGTCAGTTATATGTTTCATATGTTACGATCGAGTCCTATGTCGTGCCGGGTAGCGGCGCAGTCAGTTATATGTTTTCTTTTACAAGTTATGATATGGTTGTTCACTTTATATTCAAGACATATTTCTTCTACCAAAACACTTATTGACCAACAGATGTAAAAGTTACTCGTACCCCAAGACATCCGGGATTCTGCAGTCAGGTAGTTGCGAAGATCCTCAACTTGTATTTTAGTAACTAGGTTTGTGATAACCCTAGTTAGTTAATGATAGAAAGTCGTAGGCAATGATTGGCAGTACACTTTGGGTAGTGCGTTACTTTATATGCTCTTTGTGTCGGTGATTGGCCAGAGGCTAAGTTCTGCTCGAAAAAAGATCTGCAATCCCGGTCCTTGTTTATTTTAAGGGTTGTGGCTTCTACTTCGAGTTGTTCCTAAGTCCCTTGTTGCTTATCGGCTTATTAATCTTTATTACTATATTGTTTAGTATTTCTATTCAGTCATTTCTATTCTTGCGATGCGTGCATTGGTACCGCACTAGTCTCGACCCGCATTTATTTATTAATGTATATGTATTATTGTTGTGTTGTTCACTACAAGAAAATGTAGCATTTATGGCGCACAATTTACGGCACGCAGTAAATGCGTGCCGTAAATGACACACTTTTATGGCACGCATATTTGTGTGCCGTAAATGAGTTATTTTTTGCCTTTATTACGGCGTATTTTGTATGTAAGCCGTCATTGTAACGTATTTACGGCATGCAGGTATGTGCGCCGTGAATGAGAACTTATTTACGGCATGCATTTGTGCACGCCGTGAATGATAACTTATTTACGGCATGCATTAGGGCACGCCGTGAATGATTTTTCATTGACGGCATGCACTTGTGAGTGCCGTAAATGATAGCTCATTTATGGCATGCATTTGTGCACGCCGTGTATAGTGCAATTGATTCTTCTGAGAAACTTTTCCCTATGTAATTGTTTCTCTAAAATCTCCTTTCAAATTAATTTTTCCACAAAGTTTATGCAAATTAACTTTCTAACTTATTTACGACACATGGATATGTGCACACCGTGCAGAATTTAGATATGAGTTAATTTGTTATGTTATATGGATTTTAGATCCGGACCCAATCTTTTTTATCCAAACAGGATCCGGACCCTTGATTTGTGTGGATAGAGTGTGGACCTCAAAACTAGACCATATTATCAAAACAGAGAGGGTTTGGGTCGAAATAAATCCTATCCAACATGAACTAGACAGGCACGATGGAAAACTTTTGAGATAATTAATACTACAACAAAAAAACTTTGTTAACAACGTTTTATTTACAATACTTTTTAACAATATGGGCCCGTTTGGTAAACCGTATTTGGAGGTGGCATTTGGATTTTTATGGCTTTGGAGAAAAATCTATAGAATCCTATGTTTGGTTGGAGATGGATTTGGATATGAAAAGTATGACAAAATCCAAAACTTGGATTTGGTTGGATTTTGGAGGAAAGAAATAATTATTCTTTAATAATTTCTTTAAAATATTTATTATTTAATAATTTTGATAAAAATTAGTAAATTAAAAATTAGTTATTCTTTAATAATTTTGTTAAAAATAATTATTCTTTAATAATTTCGTTAAAAATTAGTTAATAAATAAAAAAAAACTAACTATTTTATTAGTATTATTAATTAATAAAAAATAGTATTATTAATTAAAAAAAAAGTTAATTAGTTAATTTTGTTGTAATCATAATTAATAATTTGTTAGTATTATTATAATATTAACTAATAATTTGTTAATTAGTTAATAGTCATAATTCACTAGTATTATTATATTATTATTATAATATTAATTAATAATTTATTAGTATTATTATGATATTAATTAATAATCATATCCTATGTTTAGTATTATTAATTAAAAATTAGTTAATTTTTTTATAATCATAATTAATAATTTATTAATATTATTATAATATTAACTAATAATTTGTAAATAACTATTTTATTATAATCTTAATTAATATTATTTCAATCACAATTAGAATCATATTTTATAATAATTTAATTAATAATTTACTAATCATAATAATATTAATTTATAATTACTATTTTTAAAATATTTAAATATAGTTACTTAATCATTAATTATTAATTATTTATCAATAATTATAATTATTAATTATTAATTGTTAATAAAACACTATCAATTGTTAATTATTAATTATTAATCGTTAATTATAATTTATAGTTATTAATTATTAATTATTAATCGTTAATTATTAGTTATTAATCGTTAATTATTAATGTTTTATAGATAAGTCAATGTTAGACGTTAAAAAAAGAATTTATAGAAGTTAGTCGTGTGTTGATCCTAAAATTTTTGTTTCAGTTTTTGCTCTAAATAAACAAATCAACGAAATATTAGAGCCACAAAAAAAAACAACAACAACAAATCAACGAAATATAATCCCGCCCGTTTCTAAACTAGGGCCAGCAAACTAAGTAAAATCCTGCGGGTTTTCTAACCTATTCCTAAAGTCCCGCCCCTGCCAACAATAAAACTTAATAAAAGTATTCCCCACATATTCCCAAACCCAAAAGCAAACTCAGAGAAACCTACGCAAGAAGAAGAGGAAGGACGGGAGAAAGGAAAAATCTTCCGAAGAAGAGGAAAGGCGGAGAAAGGAAAAACAATTCAGAAAATCCTACGGAAAGAAGAGGAGGAAGAAGAAGAAGAGGAAGAGGAACAACAGAGAAGAGAAGGTAAAGATTTTTGTTATATTGAAAAATATTTTGTAGAATTCTATATTGGGCGTGGACGATCGATTTTCCACAAGATTTGGGCGTGGACGATCGATTTTCCACAATATTTGGGCGTATACGATCGATTTTCCACAAGATTTCGACATGGACGATCGATTTTCCACAAGATTTGGGCGTGGACGATCGATTTTTCACAAGATTTGGGCGTGGATGATCGATTTTTTTCGATTTCGACGACTTTTTTCTTTGGTCCGATCGAGTTCTTAGATTGGACGAATTTTTTCTTTGGTCCTTAAGAAATTGAAGTCGAGGTCTTGGTCGATTTGGGGTCGCTGATGTGGGTCGCTGCTATCCTTTGATATATTTTTGCTGTTATCGATTTGGGGTCGCTGATTTGGGTTGAAGGTTGATCACTGGGTTTCAAGTAGCTAGTTATCCTTAAAAAAGAATTTATTTCCCATTTCAGTCAGATAGGAAAACCGGAGACAGTTTATGACGTCGGTAGAAAGTAAAAGCTGAAACTTTGCATCTTGTTTCTTGAATATCAAGTGTTACAGATTTTGGTTTGGATTTAATTAATACCATGAAAAGCAATATAAATATTAATAAAAATAACCTCTTCGTGAATTTGGAAATCTCTTTGATAGTTTTGCAAAATTAGATATTACATTTCTAGCTTCATAGTCCTTAATTTATATAGGAACTCAACCTTTCAAATATTTAATAGAGCTCAATAACATAGCAACACTAACATACGATCTCCTTTTATAATTGAAACTTGTTTTTATAAATTCCATTGCAAACAGTTGGTGTTGGATGGAACTTTCAATCTAGTTGAAAAATATTTCGACAAGCATCATTAGTATGTCTTAAAAAGTCGAATGCGATAAAGGTGGCTCGACTTGAGCGCTGAACCTAACTAGGAAACCACTGTGAGTCTGTGAAATGCAATTACTATGAGCACTCTAGCTGAGTTTCTTGTTGACCAAGTTTACAATTAGATAGCAATAGGAAGTGATTCATGAGTTCACAGGAATTTCCTGGAATTGTTCTTTTGACTTTTTAAGTGCATGTCTTCATCAAGGAATTTTCTCAAGAACAGTAATTCGCACTAGCAAAATTTATTCTCAAACTATATATTTACTATTTGTAAATGAACAGACTAATTATACTGTTAATTGTAAAAAGTATTTCGAAGTTATTCATGGAAAATTAAATCTTGACAGGCCAGACCAGTAAAACTAACTAGGAAGAACAATTAGCCAAATGGTGTCCATGTAGTTGAGACTCTCATGGAGTTTTTGGGCTAGCACGCCGGTGATGCTTGGAAAAGCCTAATTGAATGAAAATGTATATCTACCACATTGGGCCTGATTTTTTCCAAGCATCCGACTCAACTCGTGTCCAAAACCTAAACTCGATCCAATATTCATTTGTAGCGATGTGGTTTACACTGTACTTAGAAAATTCACAGTGGGAGTCGTTTAAAATTCTATATTTTTTTAGTCAAAATTTGTAGTACTTATGGACTGTAATTGGCTCTTATCCACACTTAAAAGAAGAAGAAGCCTGCATTCTGCTTTTGTGAGATTATATGTAGTGTAGTCTTTATCACTAGATGTCTGACTTGGTGAATATCCATGATCTCTGCCTGTCGGTCTAATCTTTTCTGTGTATTGGAGTTTTTAGTTTGCTATGTGTTGTTTACTTTGCTTTTGGAGTGTTATTTGTCTTATGGTCACTACTCAATTTCCAAAGATTGTTCTCTTTATGTCTGTAACTTCTGGATGGCTTATAACATGTATATTGAGTTATGCTCTTGAAAAATATATACAGACATATCAGCCGTTTTAAGAATGCATGCAATTATATATATCTTATATATTTCATCGCACTTTGAATTGATTTTTAACTTATTTATCTTTGATATGCAAACTTCTATCTTAAAGTTAATAAGGAGGATTCCCAAGGAAAATAGAGACATCATGGATAAAAGTTGGCTACACATTTCAAGGTTATTTTTAAATCTCTCAACTATATAATCTTATGAATATACTATCTGTCGTTTCTTTGTAAAGAAAAAATTTGAATTTTTTCCTCGTGCTTATCATGTTTTTGTTTTCCTTTAGAACTTGTAAAGCCTATCATGATGGTGCAAGGAGGTTTGTTGATATGGTTAAAGCAAGTAAGGTAGATCTACAAAAGACTCAATGTCCTTGTAGCCATTGTATGAACCTACAATACCATAATTTTGATACTGTATACGATCACTTGTTCGTAAATGGTATGCATCCTCGTTACACTACATGGATCTTTCATGGGGAAAAGCCAAATACATTAGAAGATGAAAATGTAGAGTTCCCAGAGACCTATAACATGTACAAAGATGCACTTTTTGACGATGATGATGATGATGTTATGGAGCCTATAGATGAAATAGAGCCTGATTTGAAAGATTTAGTGGAGGAGGCAGAACTTCCTTTATATTCTGGTTGTACTATCACAAAGATGTCTGCAACGGTTATGTTATACAAGTATAAATCTAGGTATAGCCTATCTGATACTGGTTTTAATGAACTTCTTAACATCATTCGAGATATTCTACCAAATGATAACATACTTTCAAGTTCATTATACTTCATGAAAAAGTTTCTCAAGGCATTTGATTTGGGGTATGAGAAGATACATGCTTGTGTGAATGACTGTTGTTTATTTAGAAAAAATTTCAAACATATGGAGACGTGTCCAAAATGTGGTGAATCGCGATGGAAGGTTAATAAGCGAACTAAAAAGGTTCGTAAAGAAATTCCTGTAAAGGTCTTGAGATACTTTCCAATCATACCTCGATTTAGGAGAATGTTTAAATCATCTGAAAAGGCAGAACAACTAACATGGCATTACAATAACACAAGTCAGGATGGCTTGATGCGTTATCCAGTTGACTCGTTTGCATGGAAGAAGATTGATAGTAAATTTCCAACTTTTGCAGTGGATCCTCATAATCTCAGGCTCGGTCTTTCATCCGACGGATTCAATCCCTTTGGTGATCTTAGTTCTAGATATAGTTGTTGGCCAGTGATTTTGGCCACCTATAATCTCCCCCCATCTTTATGCATGTCCAAGGAGAATTTAATTTTGTCATTACTTATCCCCGGTCCGAAGCAACCAGGAAATGATATAGATGTATATTTGGAACCACTTATAGAAGATTTAAAAGAGTTATTTTCCAATGGAGTTAGTGTCTATGATGCATTCACTAAGACCACTTTTAATTTGAGAGCTATCTTGATGTGGACAATAAATGATTTTCCAGCGTATGGAAATTTATCAGGATATTCTACAAAGGGTAAAAAGGCATGTCCCGTGTGTGGTGTTCAGACATGTTCAAAATGGCTAAAGAATGGAAAAAAATTTGCTTACATGTGCCACAGAATTTTTCTTCGACCTAATCATCCATTGCGGTTGAAAGCAACTTGGTTTGATGGAACCGAACAGCATCGATTGAGGCCTAAAAAATTAACTGGTTCAGAGGTTCTTCAAGTGGTCAACAATATTGTAAATGTTTGGAGAAAATCAAAGAGCCAACAACATGAAAATAGAAAAAGGAAGAGAAATAAAGATACCGATTATAATGATGGTGATGATCCTACACAGCTTACAAAGCGATGGAAAAAAAATCTATTTTCTTTGAGTTACCATATTGGGAGGTATTTTTTTGTTCATTTATATTTAATATTGAAAAACATAATAGTCTTACTTATTAAATTTAATATTATTCTTTTCATAATGCAGATTTTACTATTACGACACAATTTGGACGTGATGCACATTGAAAAGAATATTTGTGAGAGTATTATTGGCACTCTTTTGAATATAAAGGGGAAAACGAAAGACAACTTGAATTCTCGAAAAGATTTGAAGGTGATGGGCATCAGAAAAAAATTACATCTCAAAGATGATAAGATTAGTGCTAAAGGTACTATACCTCCGTACGTACTTTCAAAGAAAGAGAAGCATATATTTTGTGAGAGATTAGCAAATTTGAGATTGCCGGATGGCTATAGTTCTAACATTGCAAATCGAGTGTCATTACAAGACCACAAGATTTATGGCCTCAAGTCCCATGATTGTCACGTCTTAGTGCAGCAAGTGTTATCAGTAGCATTGAGAGGTCTTTTACCTAAGGGACCAAGGATTGCTATTTTTCGTCTTTGTGCATTTCTTAATCAATTATGTCAAAGGGTACTTGATAAAAATAGACTAGAGCTTCTTGAAGATGAAATTGCTGAGACTTTGTGCATGCTGGAAAGGTTTTTTTTTATTTGCTTAGCACCCCCTAACATCACAAAAACATTACTAACACGATTTTTATTAAATTCTTCAATAGAACATGAAACTGTTCCTTCAAACCTGCATGGTGGCAAATGATTTTTTATTCATTTTGCTAACATCCAACTCATAAGCAGATATTTGATACATCCACAGTTGTAATCTTGTATTATGTTTTAGGAATAATCATAATGGTGCTTGAAACCCCTACAAACCTGTATGACAAACTTACAGCTTTCACTACTATACAAATGCAAGTAACAGGACTGATTGTTGATCACTTCAGGTTTCTACTATGCGAATGCAAGTAACAGGACTGATTGTTGATCATCAAAGAAGGAAAACTAATTATACCCAAACAATTATAGTCGATACTAATATTTATAATCATTAAAATGATGCACAAGAAATAAAGGTTGGACCTTGGTTACAACTACTTAGTACTTTTTGTTCGATATTACCAGTTTCTTATGTTCATTCCAAACTATTCATAAACTCTTCTTGATATTTTTTTAACAGCAACCAAAGATTATGGTTGTAGGCCTTAAAAATGAAAGTCACGCTGAGTTGATCAGAACAAGGTCTCAAAGTCACGCTGAGTTGACCAGGACAATATTTAAAAAAATCACGCTGGAAGACAGCTCATCATTTTGTCAGAGTGTCATTATGACTGACAGCACGACAGTCGAAGAATATCTCCTCATATGCCACGTATGCACAGAACTCGAGAGATCACAGCCGACTATTGCGTGACTTTTGAAATCTTCTTCAGCAAGACTCAGCCTTCACTAAGTTGGTGTACCAAAAGAGCTTCTTGTCATTTAATGCGACTGACAAAGGCAATCACTGTCAGAGATTTTGTGTCAGTCGAGGCACGTCGAATCAAGACAGCTGGCAGTTCTGCCTCAATATTGCGTATATTTTGAGCCTTCTGGCTCAAGTCTGCGTGTATTTTGAACTTATATGTTCCTTCCTCACGTCTGCGTGTATTTTGAGCTTTCTGTCCCAAGTTTGCGTAGATTATGAAGCTTCTTATCTCACGTCTACGTGGATTTTGAAGCTTTCTACCCCAAGTCTGCGTAGATTCTGAAGCTTTTTGCCCCAAGCCTGCGTGGATTCTGAAGCTTCTCGCCCCAAGTTTCGTGGATTTTGAAGCTTTCTGACCCAAGTCTGCGTGGATTTCGTCTTCAATAAGTCTGCGTGGGTTTCATCAAATTGGAGTACGTGGCAGCCATGCCACTGATCTCTTGTCTGCGTGTCCTGTAACTTGCATACGACTCATGCATGATTGCCATGTGTCCAACAGTTACAGGCCACGTCCAGTAACTGCTCACAACCTTGCGTATGTTAAATCCTGCGTGATTTTCAACTAGGCACAGGTTGTGAAGACAGTTATCCTTTCAGTTATTTTTGACTCTATAAATAGAGTTCTTTTTCTCATTTATTGTACAGATACATAGTTATCTAACTTACTGTCAAAATTTTGAGAGCTTTTCTTCTTCGCATAGTCCAAGGGATAAAGCGATCGTCTTCTAGATCGGATTCCTACAGTTGTAATTTTCTCAGATACACAATAAATAAAGTGAATTTATTTATGGAAAACAAATTGGCGACTCTGCTGGGGAAAACCATCTCCTCTTCTGAGATGGCAACAACTCAATGCGACACTTCGTCAGTCGGCTCGACGAAGAAGGTGATATCGATCCAATTCGATCAACTCGCCCACGAAGAAATACAGCGGGCTAAGGGTGGCAAGCCCACTTCAGCCTCTATCACCACTGCCAAGTCAAAGGGACGCTCTATCTATGTCCCTAAGAATTAGTTGGCAGTCAATGGTGGAGTCTCTGCCACAGTGTCTACTCCTAACACTGGCAAAGACTCTACTACAAGCACGCACACTCTTGTACGCTCAAAGACGACAGCATTCAAAAGTTACGCTGACAGCACTGGCTCCTTAGCCAAGTCTGTTCCAACGTACAATCTCACAGTCAAAAGTCACGCTGGCAGTACTGGCTCTTTAGCCAAACCTGTTCCAGCGTGCAATCTCACAGTCAAAAGTCATGCTGACAGTACTGGCTCCTTAGCCAAATCTGTTCCAGCGTGTAATTCTAAAATCAAAAGTTACGCTAACAGCACTGGTTCTTTAACCAAGTCTATTTCAGCGTATATTTCATCTAAGAAGAATAGCTCTTTAGCTATCTCTTCTTCTTTGCCAAGTTCTACTAGAACTGGGGGTGGTCTTCAACACAAAGTCCCATCGAAAAGAAATAACTCTTTAGTTGTTTCTTCTGCTCCTGTAGTCTTTACTTCAGGAACAGCTTTGACTGACAATTTTGTTAGTCAAAGAAAAGGAGATGGTCTTTTGATTACTCTTCCTTCTGGACATTCTATGTCTCAAAACTTGAATAAGTCTAAGAAGAAACATTACTTAATGTCTTCTTCTACGACTTCTTTGAATTGGGCACAGAATTTGTCTAGAAAAGAGGGTCTGTTACCAACTCCTAATCAAGGGGGTGGTTCAACTCTTCCTTCTCTGTAAATATCCAGATCAATGGAAGGAAAACTCCAAGTTTCAAAAACTAATGTGTTACCTCCAACTGATCTAAGAACAAAACTTAATCAAACCCGTTTGGGAAGCACTTCTGGTGTTAAGAAACCACACCAATCGGAAATGAAGATAAAAGATCCGGATGCAGAGTATGCTAGAAATTATATGGCTCATATTAATCACTCCCTGTATAATCAAGAGCCATCAAAATCCAAGAATCGGAAATATATTCTTAAAAATACACAAAGATTGTTCTCTGATGTACCTCAGTCGTCACAGACAGATTTACGAGAACACCTTCAACAGAAAAGAAGGAATAATTCTATGACAATGGATCATGCTGAATGTGACTTCCAGCCAAGAGTCATAATTCAATGCAGATGTCAATCAATGGTTCAGGACTATGTTGATCATGAATGTGACTTCCAGCCGAGAGTCACAATGCAATACAGATGTCAAACAAAATGACAATCTGTCTTCAATCGGATTCAGTGTGAACCTATGCCTGATGAAGATGAGCCTTTGTTTGCTTCTGTCAACATGACCTCTCGGAATACTGGGGGTAGATATGATAGTCCAGATGGATTATATAGAGGCACAAGAGCAAGAGTCCTGGCCTCTAGTCAAAGAACTTTGATTTCTGAAGATGATTCTAAATTTCTCGGAGAATCTAACTTCCCACCTCTTCCTACTGGGGGTAGTTCTCCTATAATTGACTTTGATGCACAAAGCAATGATTCAGAACAAACGACATCCACCAGTTCATCAATAATCCCTCGTACAGTCATGACTTATATGGTTGATGGGAATACTGATGAACTTTCTTCTTTCTTGACTCCTCAAGAACAAAGAATTGCTTCTTTGGAACAGCAAATGAAGTCTATGGCTGATACTATGAAGTCGATGTATGAACTCATGGCAACACAGATGCAAAATCGACAGACTGTACCAGATGCCATACCAATTGACACTGTTGTAAGTCCAGTACAAGTTCCTCCAGCAGTAAAATCCAATACTCCTGGACCAGCTCAACTAAATCCTAGTCTCTCTGGAGCTGGGGGTAGTGCTTACAATACTGTTCCTCCTCCCAACTATTCTCTACAAGCTACAACTCCACATTCTTCCGGAGTTGTCTCTGAAGAATTGAAGAATCTTAAAACTCAATTTGAGGCATTCAAACAAAAAGATGGTTTACAAAGGTTAGGCATCAAACAACCTTATCCGATAGAATGGAAGCAAGTATCGTATCCTCCTAAATACAAGCCTCCTACTATCTCCTTCTATGATGGAACCACTTCTCCGAGTCAGTTTATTAATCACTTTGAAGTGATGACTGACCAACTGTAACCAAGCAACGCCCTCCTTACTCGGGTGTCTGTTGGATGTCTCAAGGGAACGGCTTATGAATGGTATAGAAGTCTCCCAGATGGGTGTATTACCTCATTTGCCGGTTTCAAACAGAAGTTTCTTGAACGGTTCTATAAAGGGCTCAATGACATGACTATGTCTGCTCTTATTAGAATCAAGCAGAAAAATAATGAAACTACAGAGGATTTCATTGAACGGTTTCGAAGAGAGGCTCTGAAGATGCCTCTTGGAACTCCTGATGCTGTCACCATCGACACATACAAATCAAATTTGTTACCAATCATCAGCATGTGGACAGGATCTACTCAATTTCAAGACTGGCCTTCCTTCATAGTTAGTGCCAAGGCCGCAGAAATTAGTGCTGAAACCTTCAAAGGTTTAGGAGTGCAGATGACTCCCAAAGAAACAGGTCAAGGTACTAACAATAATGCTAAATCTAATGCTCGCAAGGGAAAAGAAACCCTTGAAGTTAATCTTCAGAGCAAAGATGCATCAAATGCTTAAACTTCTCCTACCTCTACAACTCAACAACCAAGAGCACCTCGTCCTAAAGAAGAATACTCTTTTGATGACGATGATGTCCTTGGTATCTTTGAATGTCTGTTGAAAGGTAATAAAATACAATTACCTGAAATCAAGAAACCTGATGAAGCTGGTAAGACAGATCATCCCAAATACTGTCCATACCACAGAATGTTGGGTCACACAATTCGTACATGTTATGTACTGAAAGGAAAGATCCAAGAAATGATTAAATCTGGAGCTATCTCCCTTACTCCAAAAGAGAAAACCGTCACCTCCAATGTCGTCTCTATGCAATTTGGAGATTTTCCTCCTCAACTCCTTGAAAGTGGGATCATTCCTATTCCCAAGGCAACTCTTGACATAGTGAATATTCCTCCTCCACAGGCTGAAGGTTTGGTACCAATTACTATGGAAACAGGAGAAATCATGTGGATTCATCCTGATCTAGTGGCAGATTTTGAATCTCCTCCTCTTCATAAGACTACTTTCCGAAAGTCTAAAAAGGCTGGAAAGGTTAAGTCATGTCATATGACTTCTTTCGGATCTAGTTCTGACACAGAGTTAAAAGACAAAGAAGAAGCACTTGCTACTCGAACAGGGAAACCTTATCTAAAGGATTATTCCAAGAATCCTGAGGATACTCCTGATATCCCTCCTACTGATAAAGTTGCTCCTAATGTTCTTGTTGAAGAAGAATCATCCACTGCACCTATTCCTTCCACTGCACCAATTGAACCTGCTTCTTCCAAGCCTACCGCTCTTGAGAAAGGCAAACAACAGGCTCGATTTGATAAGCCAATCAAGAAGTCTTCTCCTATTGGGCTTCAGAAGCCTTATAACTTCGACATTTTAGCTCAACTTGCTAATACTCCAGCTAGAATGTCCCTCTTTGAACTTCTACGTCTCTCCAAAGAGATTCGGGAGACATTAAGTGAAGCACTTCTTCAAGCTGACTCTTGTCTTGCGCAGTTAAAGAAGCCAGATGCAGAACCTGCCACTTGCTTACATTACAACAGTGTATTGGAGATTATCCCAAATATCACCTTTACACAAGATGACATGCTACTGGAAGATAATCGACATGATCGGCCTCTCTACTATACCGGTTATATCGATACGATGAAGATAGATCGTATCCTCATTGATCCAGGATCTGCTATAAGCATAATGCCAAAGAGTCTGTTGGATGAACTAAAAATCCCTCTTCACAAGCTTTCCAAAACGGTTACCACTATCCTGGGATTCAATCAAAGCCGAAGTGAGCCTTTGGAGAAGATTCATCTGAAACTTCAGATAGGCGATTTCAGATCCAAAGTCACTTTCTATGTGATCGAGATCGTGGGATCTTACAATCTTCTTCTCGGGAGGCCCTTTCTTCATGAAAATAATGTGGTGCCTTCTACTCTTCATCAGTGTTTTAAATACATTGACAGCAATGGAAGAGTACACAAAGAAGTTGCTGATATAAATCCCTTCCATGGAGTTGAAGCCTATTTCAATGATTTCCGGATGTACAAAGAAGAGTATACAAGGGTGATACAAGCTATGGAAAAAGAAGATGCACAGAGTGAGACTTTAATAATCCCTGTTAAAGGTCGAAATACTCAGCAACAATCTCCCAAACCCTCCGGAGAAGGTTCTTTCATCATTCCAGTGAGTGGACGGATTTCTCCATTATCTCAGTCGTCTACTCAAGATACACTGATCATTCCTGTCAGTGGGCGCACTACAGTTCCTGTATCTTCACATATAAAACAGGATACTCTGCTAATTCCAGTTGGAGGGCAGACTACTCTTCCATCTCAGACTTCAAGGGAGCTCACCTCTTCTGAGCCATTTGTTATCGACTTTAATCGAAACAAAGCTTCTTCTCGTTCTTCTTCTCCCCTTTAGTCATTGATTTGGCTAAGATCTCTAAGGCTCAGCCTTCTCCTAATGTAAATATTGCTACCTTTAAATTTAGTGAAAAGCCTCCATCTTTGCAGTATATTGATGTGTATAATTATGTTCATAGTTATTTACATTTGTTAGATGACTTGAGCACAATAACCATAGGAGTTGTACAGACTGTTCATACAGATGTATCCCTAGAATCAGTACAATCTTCATACTTTCTAGTTCCCAGCAGAAAGCCAGGAGACATTCCAATATTCTTCTACAAAGGGCCCCAAAATCCTTCTGATTTCGAAGATGAGGACAAAAATAATGATACTGGAAGACTACAACTTCGTCGTTATAGTCAGCAATCTAAAGACATCATTAAAAATAAGGGCTATGACTTCAGAACTGGCCTCAATAGTGGAAAAGGAAGAAAAATGCCTGTTCGGATTCCTCCTTTGAAATATGGGAGAACAAAATGCGGATTGGGCTATACTGCTCCTACTCTTTTTATCAATATTGTTCATGAAGATCCCGAATCTGACGAAGATAAGAGATCTGATTCTTCTAGTACCACCTCTTGGGATTCCGATACGAGTATCGGTGATTTCTACTGCAACATTCTTTCTTCCAACATAGTCTTCATTGACCGTTCTGAAGAAAGTGATGAAGACGAAGATGAGTTTAAAATCTCACCTGAATCAGAACAATGGGCCCAAAGGTTAGATAATCAATGGGAGTTCCGATTCGAGCAAAAAGAACCTCCGACTGAAGATAAACTTGTTCAAATAGATGTCGGTGAAGAGGGATCTCCCAAACCAATATTCATCAGTAAAAGTCTTTCAGAAACTGATAAGCAAGACATGATTAAACTTATTCGTGACTACATTGATGTCTTCGCTTGGAGTTATAAAGATATGCCAGGACTTGATCCACAAATCGTAACTCACAATCTCAATATATTGCCGAACGCTAAACCGGTCAAGCAACAACAGCGACGATTTCGTCCAGACATCATGGATGCAATTGAAGCTGAAGTTAATAAACTCATGGACTCTGGGTTTATTCGAGAGGAACAACATCCCGATTGGGTGGCTAACATAGTTCCTGTTCTTAAAAAGACTGGCAAGATCAGAGTTTGCATAGACTTCCGCGATCTCAATGCGGCATGTCCTAAAGA
The DNA here is from genome assembly GCA_029216955.1 of Iris pallida. Classification (NCBI taxonomy): domain Eukaryota; kingdom Viridiplantae; phylum Streptophyta; class Magnoliopsida; order Asparagales; family Iridaceae; genus Iris; species Iris pallida. The sequence goes on along the minus strand of JANAVB010006391.1, from coordinate 163,445 downwards.
CGAATTCCCTCTACCAATCACTGATGTCATGATCGATAATACCTGTAGGTTTGAATGGACGTCATTCATGGACGGGTATTCTGGGTATAATCAGATTAAAATGTTTCCAGATGATGAGAAGCACACTTCTTTCAGAACGCCGATTGGTACATACTGTTATACAGTTATGCCATTCGGTCTCAAGAATGCAGGAGCAACTTATCAACGAGCCATGAGCACTATATTCCGTGAACATTTGCGAAAAACAGTCGAATGCTACGTTGATGATATTGCAGTCAAAAGTCGACAAAAGGAGGATCACATCCAAGATTTGAAGACTATATTTGATCTAATGCGTAAGCATCAATTAAAGATGAACCCTACTAAGTCCTTCTTAGGCGTCTCTAGTGGTAAATTTCTCGGCTTCGTCATTACCTCTAAAGGTATACACGTGGATCCCGAGAAGATCAAAGCCATCCAAGAGATGCGTCCTCCACGCACCTTAAAAGAGCTACGAGGATTTCAAGGAAGAATCGCTTATATCAGGAGATTTATCTCTAATCTTTTAGGACGCTGCAGACCATTCAATAAACTCATGAAGAAAGGTGTTTCTTTCGTCTGGAATGATGAAGGTCAGAAAGCATTCGATGATATAAAATAGTATCTGATGAGCCCTCCAGTATTGGTACCTTCCGTCTCAGGAATACCGTTCCTCCTATATACCCGAGCAATGAGTCATTCATTGGGTGCATTGCTTGCTCAAAAGAATAAAAATGGTCATGAACAAGCCATTTACTATCTCAGTCATACTATGACCGGAGCTGAACCTCGATATTTACCGGTCGAAAAAGAATGTCTAGCCTTGATGTTCGCTGTTCAAATGACACGACATTATATCATTGGCCAGACTATTCATGTCATTTCCAGGATCAATCCTATACGGGTTATGATGAAGAAACCTAGTGTTTTGAATTCTCGATTGGCTAACTGGGGAATCTTACTTGCTCAGTATGATATGCACTATATTCCTCAAAAGTCAGTCAAAGGACAAGCTTTAGCTGATTTTCTGGCTGCTCATTCAATTTCAGAAGATTCAAAACTCTATGATGAAATCCCAGATGAAGTCCTAGATTCAAACCAAATTGCTGAAGAAGATCCTACTTAGCGTTTATTCTTTGATGGAGCTTCAAGAATAGGTCCTAATGGTGATATTGTCGCTGGAGTTGGAATCGTTCTTGTGTCGCCAGAAGGTCTTGCTATCCAAAGGGCTTATTCTCTCGATCAGCCATGTTCAAACAATGTAGCCGAGTACAATGCATTACTCATTGGTCTTCAACTCGCTAAACATCTAAATATTCAACATTTAGAAGCGTACGGAGACTCTAAACTTATTGTCAATCAGATAAGGGGTACTTATGAAGTTCGCCATCAAGATCTGGTTCCTTATCATAAATCGGCTATATCTATGGCTTCTTCATTTGAAGAGTTCTTCATTGAACATATTAGGCGAGCATGTAACACAGAAGCTGATGCTCTTGCTAATCTTGCTACGGTGTTAGCTATCCCGATTAGACGACAACAGATGATTGTTGTCCGCAATCGAGAGCTATTTCATCTCAAAAACAATCTGACTTTAGGACTTCCAGTCGACATTGAAGAATCAACATCTCATGATGTCAATGCAACAAGAGGATTTGGATTAAGTCGTAAATCATTATCTTCTTCATCTGATTCTAGCATGGAATTCATCTTCAGTAATTCAACTAAGACTCAGAATAAAGATAAAGATTGGAGACTTCCTTTCTTAGACTTCGTATTGTATAATATTCTTCCAGATAATCCGAGTGAGGCAGCATCTATCAGACGACGATCACTCAGATTCTATTACAATCATACTACAAAAACCTTATATCATCGAGCTTATGATGGTCTACTTCTTCGATGTGTAGCCGGTGATGAGGCTCAGCAGATCATTCGCGAAGCACATGATGGAATTTGTGGAGCACATCAGCCTGTCCCAAAACTTCAGGACCGTATTCGACGTATGGGTTATTATTGGCCCACTATGGTATCAGATGCCATCGAATATACAAAGAAGTGTAAAGCTTGTCAAATCCATGCGGATTTTATTTATCAACCCTCAGAATTTCTACATCCGACGGCAGCATCATGGCCCTTCGAAGCTTGGGGCATGGACATTATTGGTCTGATCAATCTGCCGTCATCAAAAGGTCATCGGTTTATTCTCGCAATAACCGATTATTTCTCCAAATGGGCCGAAGCCATTCCTTTATCTGAAATCAAAATGTCCAATGTCATCAGCTTTATCAAACACCACGTCATCTACAGATTTGGTGTTCCTCGACACATTATTTATGATAATGGACCACAGTTCGTCAGTCAGAAGTTTACTCGATTCTGTGACGATCATCGGATCAACAATGTGGCTTCTACCGCATATAATTCGGCAGCTAACGGATTAGCAGAAGCTTTCAACAAGACCATCATCAAACTCCTAAAGAAGTTTGTCTCTACTAACAAACGTAATTGGAGTGAGAAACTTGGCGAATGCTTGTGGGCTTACCGTACTACAGTTCGTAATGCTACTAAATGTACACCTTTCTCTCTGGTGTATGGTTGTGAAGCTGTTCTTCCATTAGAGATTCAAATTCCTTCTTTAAGGATAGCAATCACTAATGAACTTACCGCCAAGAATAATGATCGTCTTCGACTTCAAGAATTAGAAGCTTTGGATGAGAAACGATTATCTGCTCAACAGAATATTGAATTCTATCAAGCTAGAATCTCAAGAGCTTTTAATAAGAAAGTCAGAGTTCGAGCGTATCAAAAAGGAGAACTTGTTCTAACAGTCAGACGTCCTATGACTATGACTCATATGAGCAAGGGAAAATTTGACGCAAAGTGGGAAGGTCCTTATGTCATAAGCAGAGTTTTCTCAAATGGAGCTTATCAACTCTCAGAACTGGATGGTCAAAAAGTTATGATGCCTATTAATGGCAAATTTCTTAAAAAGTATTATGTATAAATGCTTGTAATTATCAGACAAGTTCACGTTTATAAATAAAATTTGGATGCGGGCCACTGCCGTCCTTCTCGAAAATGCGGTCAGCAAAAGAGCCGAGAGCCTCCTTGCTGGAACCCACGAGGAACTTGCAAGCGGCCATCCTCATGGCTCCTTCTTCTTCAGTCCTTCCTGGTTCGAGCAGGAAGTCCAGAATGTCCCTTGGTGGCTTGGGTGCAGACGAACCTTTGCCTGCTTCTACTTCCTTCGGCTGAACTAGATCAGCAGGGTGTTCTTCAGTGCCTTTCTGAACCTTTAGGGCGATTCCAGCTTTCTTGGATGCTTCTTCAGATGATATTTTTATGTTGAAGAATGGAAGTGTTCGTTCTTGTCAGAATTCTGCTATATTTATAAGCAGAAGTTCTTCAAATAATGAAGCGCCACATTCATCCGACGGTTCACACATTCATTAATGCTTGACGGTTCATCCGTTCATTTATTACATTCATCCGACGGTTCATTCGTTCATTTATTACATTCATCTGACGATTCGTCCGTTCATAATCTTCTATTATGGGGATTCGTTATTTATCACGTTTTTATAACCTCTGGATAAATGCCGAATCTACCTGCTCATTTGTTATTTTCTATTCTTGACCTCTGCATAAAAATCAATCTTTTCTTCTTGAGTTCCTACATATTATCACGTCCATATTACCTCTGATAGTATTATATACTCTAAATCAGAAAAGTTTATCATGTCCACAATTCATTCAAATACAAATCATTGAGCATAGAAGAATTATCATTTCCACTCTCATTTCATCATAAAAAGTCTATTACATTTTCTTAGAATTTCTTACAAATCATAATGGAAATCTATTACAAACTTTGGATTTTCATTCCATGTACACAACAATAATCTAATGGAGATCCATTTCTTCTTTTGATCTTCTCTGGCGGGTTCGTTGTTGGTGGCAATTCCTAATTGTCCAGCAGGAATCAAACTCTGGTCTTATCTCTCAGACGAGAGGAGAACAACAGAGTAAGGCAGCACGAAGGCGTGTTGCTGCCAATACAACTGGTGGATTGGGAGCGACCTCTCAAAGGAGATAGGAATGTATCCAACATTGGGATACAATTCCTAGTTCTGCCATGAAAGGAACTCTACTACCCGATTTCTCGGGGTAGAGTTGACTCCACCGTCCAACTCTCCGTGTATAAAGGCTCTTCCGACCATTGGAAGAAGACCCTTCTATCCCACGAAGAGTTCTGAGTTGTCTGATTTACGCGTCAAAAGCGTATGAGCTTCCTGATGTAGGTGTCAGAAGAATATTCTCTACAGCATCCAAATCACCAATGCCAGTTCTGAAGAAAATTTTCAGTCGAGCTCCTGTAGAAAGCAGCAAGGAAAAAGAAATCAACCAATAGCGTGCACTGGCCAAACAAAGACAGGCGCACCCTGTTCATTCAGAAACATAAACTTATCTTCAACAATAAAAATAGTACGCGTACTATATTGGACTTACCATCGAGTTTGGTGCTAGTGATTGGCAAACCAATGTTTGATTTAGTGCACAGAAAGAGAACATTAGAAAGCATTGCTTTCCTGTTGAGAATGAAATCTCACAAAAAGTTCATTCTCAGAGAAGAAGAATAAAGAGATGAGTATGTGTGAAACTCACCTATCCATTTAAATAGGGTCGAAGTACAAGCCTATTTTTGGGAAAGATCCGAGTAAAAAGCGCTCATAACTACGGAATGAGTGTCACGTGTACTTTGGAAAATAGCACAATATTTGAAACATTCAAAGAGTGCCGTCTAATGCTCTTCATTAATGCACGCTGTTCGGAGTACAACTAGTTCTCAGCATAAAGTTGTACCACATTTTTCAAAGCAAAGACAAAGAGGCACTGGTGACCTTACATAGGAAAAGAAGTGCAACATTTTTTTATATAGAAAACAGAAGCATGAAAAGACACGCTCTATTTTTCAAAGCGATTGAGCTTGACACCCAATTCCTCTACACTAGTGACTCCCATACGATGTAACAGAACATTGAGCGTTTTACGCTGCTCTGCGAGGCTGCGCCCATTGGAAGAAGACGAGCCGTCCAGACCAAAGTGGCTCAGGAAGTTCTTGGCTAGTTGAGTAGGGTCATCTTTGAACTCGAAAACTAAAGGCTCCGGTTCTTTACCCCCGAGAGTAGGGTCGCCATGGGCACAGAAACCCAACTTTCTTGCTTCTTCTTCAGCTTCTTCCTTCGGAGTCGTGTTGACGTAAGATGAAGATCAAAGCTGAATTTTCTCCCCGTTTATATAAAGAAGCTCGCCGGCGGTTCATATTCCACCATAAATTGGATGCAATCAGTCTCGAAAAATGAAGAGTCATCATGACATTTAATAAGTTCATTTGCATGTTTTCAAAGTATTTCGAAATTTTGAAGTCTTTTCAACTTTCGAAAACTTTGAAGGGGGTTTTGTAGGCCTTAAAAATGAAAGTCACGCTGTGTTGATCAGAACAAGGTCTCAAAGTCACGCTGAGTTGATCAGGACAATATTTAAAAAAATTACGCTGGGAGACAGCTCATCATTTTGTCAGAGTGTCATTATGACTGACAGCACGACAGTCGAAGAATGTCTCCTCATATGCCACGTATGCACGAAACTCGAGAGATCACAGCCGACTATTGAGTGACTTTTGAAATCTTCTTCAGCAAGGCTCAGCCTTCACTAAGTTGGTGTACCAAAAGAGCTTCTTGTCATTTAATGCGACTGACAAAGGCAATCACTGTCAAAGATTTTGTGTCAGTCGAGGAACGTCGAATCAAGACAGCTGGCAGTTCTGCCTCAATATTACGTATATTTTGAGCCTTCTGGCTCAAGTCTGCGTGTATTTTGAACTTATATGTTCCTTCCTCACGTCTGCGTGTATTTTGAGCTTTCTGTCTCAAGTTTGCGTGGATTCTGAAGCTTCTTGTCTCACGTCTGCGTGGATTTTGAAGCTTTCTACCCCAAGTCTGCGTGGATTCTGAAGCTTTTTGCCCCAAGCCTGTGTGGATTCTGAAGCTTCTCGCCCCAAGTTTGCGTGGATTTTAAAGCTTTCTGACCCAAGTCTGCGTGGATTTCGTCTTCAACAAGTCTGCGTGGGTTTCATCAAATTGGAGTACGTGGCAGCCATGCCACTGATCTCTCGTCTGCGTGTCCTGTAACTTGCACACGACTCATGCATGATTGCCATGTGTCCAACAGTTACAGGCCACGTCCAGTAACTGCTCACAACCTTGCGTATGTTAAATCCTGCGTAATTTTCAACTAGGCACAGGTTGTGAAGACAGTTATCCTTTCAGTTATTTTTGACTCTATAAATAGAGTTTTTTTTCTCATTCATTGTACAGATACATAGTTATCTAACTTACTGTCAAAATTTTGAGAGCTTTTCTTCTGCGCATAGTCCAAGGGATAAAGCGATCGTCTTCTAGATCGGATTCCTACAGTTGTAATTTTTCCAGATACACAATAAATAAAGTGAATTTATTTATGGAAAACAATGGTATAATCCTTCGAAAGTATAACCTTTTATATAACCTAAGGGTTTAAAGGTTCTGCACAACTACTTAGAACTTTTTGTTCGATATTACCAGTTTCTTATGTTCATTAATTCCAAACTATTCATAAACTCTTCTTGATATTTTTTTAACAACAGCCAAAGATTATGGTATAATCCTTCGGAAGTATAACCTTTTATATAACCTAATGGTTTAAAGGTTCTGCACTAACTATTGACGATGTTTAAGAGATTTGTGTGAAGCTAAATGAAGAGCACCACCTCATCCCGCTATGCTCTCCAAGACTCCAATACAACAGCAATTGCTTATCCATACATTATAATCACAGGATTTAGAATATTTGAGCGTTACTGTGATTGAAGAATCGTCCATTGCCATCTGGAAGAGGTTCTGCCTTTAGAAGGCTTGCTTTCTTCACTGCAAAATGAGAACTTAATGAGCAACATTTGGTTAAAAAGAAACTAATATTCAAGACAATAATCAAAGCATTGACATATAAAGACTATATAAAGTAACAATAACAAAGCTTTTATCCTTTATCCCAATGATAACTATAACTGAAAATACTACAGACATCCATAAATATCAGACCCTGACTTTATACATATGTATCCGAATATCACTTTTAATTTACGATAATTTACACTAACACACCATGAATTTTGGCAATTGTTAATTAAATACCATAAACTTTGTTTCTGTTCAAATTGTCCCTCTGAAAGAGAAGTGAAAGAACACATCATTGAAGAGTAGAAATTGTTTCCTTGCTATAGTTTTCTTTATTACTAGTCTTTTTGTGTGTATTACTAATGTTCTTTTGTGTGTATTACTTCTTCCTTGCTATAGTTTTCCTTGCTATAGTTTTTCTTGCACAGCTCACATGATATTATTTCATTATCTGTCCATGATCTTTGCATTTGTTGCTATACTCTTTAGAAACTTTAGACTATCTTTGGACATGATATGTTTAATAGCTAATATCATTGTTTGCTCAATTATTTTTTGTATTTTTGATGAAGTGCTCAGACAATGCTGCAAAGAGAACCAAAAAGCACCGAAAAGCTTCAAAAATTGCTGCTATTATTGCTTGTAGACAAAAAAAGAACCGGTCCTTACCAATATTTGATAACATTTCTAATGAAGATTCCAACTCTCCACCTAAAACATCATCCAACACATTACCAAATGGTTCTGTAGATGAGTTCAAAGCAGAAAAAACCAAAAAGAACACCTAGGGGTAAGGCAAGATGTTTGGCAGTTAGGAAACAAGCAAAACATGCTCCTCTGCCCCTTGATTTCAACTATAGAGGCCAGCCTATCAAGGAAAATGCTACAAAGTTTAGTTCTTTCCTTGGCGTGACGGCAAGAGAGCTACTACCGGTTAATATGACTAAATGGAAGGATGTCTCAGTAGACTTCAAAGATCAGATTTGGGAACATGTAACGGTAAGGTTGTTAGTATTGTTATTAATTTTTTTCTTATATTTTACATGATATTTAACCACCATATTTGGATCATATTTTGTAGCAAAATTTTGCTGTTGATGAGTGCCACAAGGACTATACTTTTAGAAAGCTACTTAAGATTTGGCGAGATTGGAGATCCAATCTGGTGAAACAAGTGAGGATGCAAGCGGAAGTGGTAGGCCTACAACGTGCTGCTAGTCTTCTCAAACCTGCAAATATTGAATCTCTAGATAAGTGGATGAAATTTATTAAAGCCAGAACAAGTCCTAATTCTTTGGTAATTCTAGTTTTGAGATTTTGTAGTATATACTTTATTTTTTAAAATACTTTTGTATCTCGTTATATCACCAATATTTTTTGTAGGAAAGAGCTGAAAAATTCAAAGAGATGCGAGCAAAACAACTTGATTTAGTGCATCGTACAAGTAGAAAAAGTTTTGCCGTTGTTGAAGAGGAGTTGGTAAGAATAATAGTTTATGTTAATTTATTCTTTAAAATGTGAGATAACTGTTGATTATCTAAAAAATTTTTACTTTGTAGAAGGAAAAAAGTACAACACCTGATGCAATTTCAAGGGCTGATGTTTGGATTCATGCATATGAAGCACGAAAGAAAAATTCAGAAGGGGAAGTTCAAGACTCGGAAATAGTGGTAACAATATATATCTTGATATATTTAAGCTCACTTTTGTTTGTTTTTATAATTTAGTATTCATATATCTCCAATTTTTGTTTTTCTAGCAACAAGTAAAGCAATATAAGGCTGAGGAAGACCCTTCACAAAGGAATACTATAACAAATGATGCTGTTGCAAAAGTACTTGGTCCGGATCCACGAGGAAGAGTAAGAGGGCTTGGATTTGGAGCAAATCCTTCAAAAGTGGATGGTCAAATTCATATGGGCAATAAAGTCAAAAGACTAGAGAATGAAGTGGAGAGCTTGAAGGGCTTAGTGAAAGATCTCTTTGTTCGGTTAGACAAAGGAGAAAATAACTCTGTAAGTTTATGAAATATTTATATTAACTTTTCTTTTGGTCTTGTCGTTGCATTTGATAACAAAATTTAATATTTGGCCTATTTAATATAATGACTATAGGAAAACACAAGTATTCAACATTCGGCCAACGACATAGCAAAAAGAAAACGCAAAGAAAATCCCAACGATCAGCTATCTTTTAATGAGAGATCAAAAAGCAAACAAAAGAAAGATAACGAGAGAGCACAAAACAAAAAAAGCATTCAAATTTTCGCTTGTGAGTGAGGACAAAAGAAAAAAACAACAAAGCAAGTGGAGCAAGTACACAAGATTTTGGTAGTAAAGGAGCACAAAGAAGACAAAATGAATTAGCGAGTGGTGCTAAAGGTTCTAATCTTGAGAATAAGATGTGCAAATTGCTTAGTTGGTTTGCGAAAGATGAAAAAGTTGTTGCTACTGCTGAAATTGCATCAACAGATCCAAGTGCATTGGTCCATCATGTTCCTTTAGGCCATGATTGTTGGAAAGTTTGGGTTCGCGATGTGATTGATAACATTGTTTTGTATCGACCAACATCTGAGTTCGGTAAACTTGCTTATGCTGAACAAAGTACCATTGCATGGCCTATCAAATACATCAAATTGGATTAGCCTTCTTTATTTGAGGTAAAACTGTATTTTTCTTAAATTAGATTATTTTCTGCCTCTTTTCTTTATGTTTATTATGATCAATTCTACATGACATTCTGATTTGTCCCTTAAACGTATCTTCATGTTTATTTTCTTTCATGTATTTGCTTGTAGCTTTTTCAAGAGATAGAAGATATCTTGGCAGTATTTCACATGATCAAATGCTTAAGGTGAGAACACCTTCTGAATATCAAAAATAGTTTATATACTCATTTTTAATATGAACTGTTCTATGCTATGAAATCAGGGTTTAGCTTGTGCACATAGGGTTTCCATGGTTTAATATGAACTGTTTTATGAACTTATGGTTTAATATCTACTTAATAGTAGATTTTATGTTGTAACCGCATACATTGTCTGAAACTCCAAGAATTGTGTTCAATATCTACATTACTTGAATAGAATGGGACCTTTTGTGTGTGTTTATTTTGATAGTACATAACCAAATGACCTTGTGCAGTATCCTGAGGGTGTAATTGCAGCCATAAGTTTAGTTGTGTTTCATCAATATGGTTATTTCCACAAGAATAATCAAATACGAACATATTGTGGTGCAAAGATTGTAACACGTCATCTTGAAGCTGAGTTTTAATTGGGAGAAGATCCGTAACATTTTCTAGCAAGTCATGAATTGTAGAGACAAAGTGGTCTTTTCTACAGGGACCATGGTATCCTGAGGGTGACTGCCATGTGTATGTTAGTGACGACCATTAATTCTGTTAGAGTAATCACTGAACAATATAGTAGAGTACCTCACATTTCCCAGGTAGATGTCTACAATGGTCACTATTCACCCAAGTTACTAAATGTTGCTAATCCTCTAGTTGATGATGATACTCCCAATATGGAGTGTAACCCTTGTATGTTTGAATATGCCAAACAATGTTCACCTCCAATTTGTGATTAATGGCTTTTGAATGAAGCAGCTACAGGCCGTGCTAAGATGGAGTGGGATGATAATTTCTTCCGTGCACAAGCTAAACCCTGATTTTAATACTTATTTTTAATATGAACTGAATATCAAAAATAGTTTAAGGTGAGAACACCTTTTTTAAATGCTTAATTTGTGCCCATAATACTCATTTTTTTGTATATTATTTTATTGTTGTGTTTATATATACATCAAATTGGATATAATGAACTAAAATACATTTTATGTTTGTGCAGGTTATCAATCAATGAAAAAAAATTTGGGTTTTGTGTTTGAAGCTTCACCTCTGCAACCATTTGAGCCGAAATTTGTCATAGAAGACAATTTACATTTTTTTTCCCAAAGTAGGACAAATTATGAAACAAGCTCAATTTGTATTGACATATTGTATTGTTCTTATTATTCAGTACTAAAATACTTTTATTGTTCATGAAACAATATGGCATGATATACTTTGGCATGGCCTTTTGTTTGCTATAATGTAAATATCGCATGATATACTTTGGCATGGCCTTTTGTTTGCTATTAATGTATTTTGACTATTGAATCTGATTATTTTTATGATATCATGTGTCTGGGTTCTTTTGAATTACGTTTTACTTTTGTAGTTTGATTGGGATATATGCCAGTGATCAACTATTTCTTTAACTTATGTTTCCTATGTTATATACTTTGTTTACCATTGATATCCTTGCTTATTAAATAAATAGGAATTGGTATGGAAATAATAATAATAATAATAATAATTATTATTATTATTATTATTATTATTATTATTATTATTATTATTATTATTATTATTATTATTATTATTATTATTTGATAAAAAATTTCATAAAATATTATTTACAGCATGCTACATATGTCATAAATGGTAAATATAATTTATCAAAAATATCTTTTACGGCATCACAATGTATGCTATATTTGATCATGTGCGAATAACTATTACGACTTGCATCTATACGCCGTATTTGACCCAGCGTGAATATCTATTACGATGCATATATGTATGCCGTGAAAGAGCAATTACGGCACACAAAAGATGTCGTAAATGGTTGTCGAAATTCAGTGAAAAATATCTATTACGGCGCGTACATGTATGCCATGAAAGAGCAATTACGGCACGCAAAATATGCCGTAAATGGTTGTCGAGATTCTGTAAAAAACTATTTACGGCGTTAATATGTTTACATTTACGGCCTTCTAAATGCGCCGTAAATAATAGGCTCATTTACGGCATGAGCTTTTACGGCACCACAATGTGTGCCGTAAAAGTGCATTACGGCACGTTTCGCGTGCCGTAAATGATCGGTATTCTTGTAGTGGTTGTTGGGCTTTGTCGTTCACCTCGAGCTTTTCTTGTGGAACTTGCTATTTGGGGTTTTGACCCCACTGGTTTTCCATGGCCAGGTTCCATAGTTGATCTCGAGGTTCTACCATCTTCTTCTTTGAACGGATCGCACTCAAAGGACTGACACGGATTAGCGAGTGTGTTACCTTTATCTCCAACTCTATTTTTGTACTTTTATTTGATAGTATTTAGCCAAGGGCATGTGTTAGTCCTTATATCTGGATTTTGTTCCCTCCGTCTATAGACGACATGAATGTATATTCTGGACCGTGGCTAGTTGTACATTTATGTACCTTTGGTATATTCAGTTGTTTATCTTTTATTATGTCATCTCTCATGATTATATATGCATTTGTGTTGGGACGTCTTACCCATCTCATATGTAATTTACTCTTTACTGCTTCTTGTGTTGTTTGGATTGAGATATGACTTAGCTGACCTTAGGAGTCATCAGTGGCATGCTAGATTCCTCCCACTTATCTTCTAGACAGCCGTAATCGTATAATGGGGTACTAGCGTACTCTGATATACATAGCTGGCTTTATTTCATCCCTACTTTCCAGTATTCTAGTTCTGGGGCATGACAAAATCGACCTTTGATCTCTCCAAACTATTATTGTTTGTCATATGCTTGTGAGCCATAATCTGGCTAGTAATATATCATTAGTGATCTTCATGGGTCGGATCCATTAGCAATGCTGACATCTAAAACCATCACCATTACCATGCAAACAGAGGGACAATTTAGTAGTGCATGTCAAATAAATTAACATTACTTAAAAAAATTGCATGTTAATGTAACACTTAATTTAATTTTGTAACAAAAAAGAAGTAAAATGTTACATTGAAACCAAAAAATAACACTTAATTTGGAGAATGGTTAGTAAAATAAATGTCAAAGTAATTCATTCGTGTCAAGTTAGTGCTAACACCATCATCAGACAAAATTAAAACACTTTGCTCGCCTTCCAAAATGCTGTGATACTTACTAGTAGTATCTTAAATAGTATACCAAATTTAATTATGTGCATTGTCAAATTTACACTTTTTTTTAGTTTTATCGATGTCAAAATTGCATATCACATGTAATTTTTAACTAAAAACTTGAAGTAACACATAATTGTTTCACAAAAAAGCACCTAATTTGACGTCAGTCATGGTGACGCTAAAAACAAACATATTGAAGTGATTGGATAGCGATGAATAATGGAAATTTTTTTTAAATACTTTTGATAATTGAAGGTTCTGTTATATATTCATAGCCATGCAATAATAATTATGATATTTTTATTGGTAAAATATTTCATAGAAATCGAAATCGTAGGAATGATATTTAATATGTAGTTGAGTTTTTATATCATACTGGATAATACTAGAAGAAGTGGTGCATTTCATTGTCCATCACAATCTTATTTTAAATCATAACTTACAAATTATATATATATATATATATATATATATATATATATATATATATATATATATATATATATATATATATATATATTTATAAATTTGGTGGGTGGCACTGGATTATTTATTAGGTTTAGACATTAAGGAACCTCATGGTCAATTTTTTTAAATTCATTGTCCATAAGCTTTGATGAGTACTTCACGCTTGATGGGTGTCGCGTGATAGTATACTTATCGCTTGATCTCTCCGAATCCGTTACCATCGATGAATGCTTCAGGTTTAGTGGGTGATGTTGTATGGTGTATCGGGTCTGGCCCCCCAAGGGCTTCACGCTTGATATCTCCAAATCCATTAGCATTGACGAGTGCTTCAGGCTTGGTAGGTGATGCATAATGGTGTATCGGGTCTGGCCCCCCAGGGAATTCATGCTGGATGTCTCCATATCCATTGGCATTTATGAGTACTTCAAGCATTGTGGTTGTTGCACGATGGTGTATCGGGTCCGGGCCTCCAGGGGATTCACGCTTGATTTCTCTATATTTATTAGCATCGACGAGTGCTTCAGGCTTGGTGGGTTCCACAAGATGATGTATCGGGTCTGGACCGCCAGTGGCTTCACGCTTGACCTCTTCCAATTGATTAGTGCCGATCTCTTGGTGCTTCTCCATCAATAGTTTTTTAATGTGTCGAGATCCATTAGCAACGCCTAGAGACGTTGCAAAAGCCATCACTAAAAAGAAGAAGAACACTTTTGTTGCCATTAAAAATATTAACAGTACATGTAAATGGTAGATTAGAAGGTTATATATGCAAATGGAGGGTAATTATAGCTATTTATAGGCCTTTTGTCCAATGAATGTAAAAGTAACACGTCATATTAACCATAAAAAACTATCACCTATTTTTGTAAAAAAAACAAAATAACAATAAGTTGACATGGTAAAAAGATAAACATGTCAAACTAATCCATTCATGCCTAAAATAAAAACTATATTTAGTATATCTTGATATTTTATGTTCAGTTATATATACAACAACCAAGTAATAATTTTGGTATTTTGATCGATAAAATATTTCATACAAGATGAAATTATAATAATAAAATTGAAAGCTATATCTCTTAAGAGTAGTTTTTTTTTTAATTTGGTTTGCTAGTTTGTTTTAGGTTGGATTTGCTTTCCTCTTTCATTTAAGACAAATGGAGAATAGTCCAAAGTCAACCCTAGCACCAAAAATAACACACACCGGTAATTAAAAAAAGGTCGATCTATTGCTCTAAATCATATGTTAAATCATACCCATATTATAAAACAAAATGGTACAATAGTTATTTTTAAGAATATGATAAAAAAATAATATGTTCATCAAATCTTATCTAATCTTCGTAGTGGAAGGAGACCTTGATTTAGAATTTTATGAGTATACACGTGACTATTCCTTAACAGTTGTCTAAAGTCAACCCATTGATTTTTATTAATGTTCAATACATATTTCCTTCAATATAACACTATAAACTATTTTTTATTATTTTGATGGCAAAAAGCTACTAATGGCAGTAAAGTCCCAAAGAAATTGCACTATTGAAAGTGATAGTTTGCTAGAAACTTAACATAAAAAATAATAGATAAAAGAAGTCATGCATAATTCATTTTCCAATGTGATCTCATTTTATACAGGATTACAACATCTTTCTGGTATGTTTATTAATCTAGACTGAAAGGAAGTTCGTGTTTGATCTCTTCAAAACAATTGACAATGATGGCCGTCACATGAATCTTTGTCATTCAGGTACTAGAAGGAACGTGATACTTCATCTATCAAAATGAATTGTAATTGATGACCCGATGCTCAATGTGTAGCGGATCCGGACCCGAAGAAACTTGATCCTTGATCTCTTCGTACTGATCGATATTGATGGTTCCAGAGTTAGTAGGATGTATGGGGTTTGGCCCTGACGGGACGTCTAAAGATTTTTCCATACCGATTTCCATCGATATTTTCAGCCTCAATGGATATCACTTGTTTATTCATCAATTTTTGTCCAAACGGAATCGACCCTTGATCTCTCCAAACTATTATTGTCTGCCATATGCTTGTGAGCATAATCTGGCTTAGTAATATGTTATTAATGATCTTGGTCGGTTGGATCCATTAGCAATGCTGAGATCTAAAACAATCACCATTACCAAACAAACAGAGGGATAATTTGGTTGCAAAGTCAAAGGCTATATTACTAGCTATAGATTAACTAGAGAATGTAATGTGAGAATTGAAGGGGGTTGCTACAATGATTTATAAACGTTTCTGTATTAGTAGTTCATGTCAAATAAATTAACACTACGTCAAAAATTGCATGTTAAAGTAACGCTTGATTTAATTTTGTAACAAAAATGAAGTAATATGTTACTTTGAAACCAAAAAATAACACAAAATTTGGTGGATGGTTAGTAAAATAAATGTCAAAGTAATTCATTCGTGTCAAGTTAGTGCTAGCACCATCATCTTACAAAATTAAAAACACTTTGCTCGCCTTCAAAACTGTTATGATACTTACTAGTAGTATCTTAGAAGGTGTAGCCAAAATTTAATTATTTGCATTGTCAAATTTAGACTATTTTTAGTTTAATCGATGTCAAAATTGCATATCATTGTAGAAGCATAGAAAATATCAGAACGATGATCTATACGGCTCAGAACAGGAGAACCCCATGCGGCTCATACAGGAGCAGTCCCATGCGGTTCAGAGAGACTCTTAGTCTCATGCGGCTCGGACAGGAGAGTCCATGCGGCTTACATAGGGACAGTCCTGCGGTTCAAAGAGTCCCCCAGCCGCATGCGGTTCAAAAGTACATGCGGCTCACAGAGATATATGGCTCGATCAACGCCACGTGCCCCCATGGGACCCCTTCACACAGCTGGCCATCGAGCAATGGCCCTATTTAATGCTCTGCCATAATTTTACAGCTGACGGCTCTGACATGAAGTGTCATAATGGCCCTGTCATAATGACAGACTCTTTGGGAATAGGAGAAAATCTCTGACACGATCCGAGATTGACACGTGGCTACCTCCATGCGGCTCCAGTGAAGAATAGCTTCATGCGGCTGGCAAGAATCGTCTTCCTGCGGCTCACCAAGAAGCCATCCCATGCGGCTCGTAAGTACTACACTTATGTGGCTCTTCGAAAAACCATCCCATGCGGCTCGCAAATACTATACCTATGCGGCTCATTGAGACCCTGTCTCATGCGGTTCATGGATATCATGCGGCTCTGGCAGAATCCATCATTAAGACACATGGCAGAGATCCAATTGCCCCTACGACTTGACAGCTGGTAGCAAGGATGATTATGAGATACAAATCAATCAGAGATTTACCAGATCCCAATGACCATATTTAACATTATCCTCATAATTAATGAAGATTTAAAGCAATCAGCATTAATCATTCGTAGGATTCAGTTCTATCCCCATTTATGGCCCCGATCCTTCACGATTAAAACGAATGGACCAGATTGATTAAGCATCAGGCCGCCGCCACTTTGAAAATAGGTAATCAGCCAAACCCTAATGATGCCCCTCCACTATTATAAATAGCAGGGTGCCATTCCCTTGCGAAAAAAAAAAGAGAGAGATACAAGGAGAGATATAGACTATCAGAGAGAAAAATACACATAGAAAAAGAGAAGCCAGAAGAGCAATACGAGGAGAGCAAGAAGAGCATTTCTTCGTCAACGCCAACCATCTCGTCACAAGAGCCAAGGCTGCATATCGATCGTCCAAGGAGTAAGGCAGGGCTGCCATCGCCTTCCCGAGCCTCTATCGTCACCCCCCAGAATCTAAAATAAACAATTGTACTTAGACTGCTGTACCCAGGTTTTCGTCCCTAGGTTTTCTTTGTACCAGCGAGTTTGTATTGTGAGTCTAAGTTCAGTCCTCCCATAAAACTATTCTGTACTTTTACAATCAATGGCAAACACGATGGCGACTCTACTGGGGACTAACTTCTCCACGGCTGAGGAGTTGGTGACGCAATCGGATACAGCCAAACTTGGCTCCACGCAACAAAAGATGGTCGTCCGCTTCGACCAACAGGCGTTTGAAGAGATGCTCTACGAAGGAAGCGCTGGCCCGGTCCAGAAGCACGCCCGCGGCACGAAGGCTCGGAAAGAGTGGAGGCCAAAATCATTTGCTCCTCCCCAAGCCCTCGATGGGATATCCTCTGTTGCTCAAGACGGCGAGAAGGACTCTCCTGCGGCCCCACTTCAGACCGTAGACAACTCTGCTGTCCCCAAGTCCGGCAGAAGAAAATACTATGATGCTGGACTTGCAGGGGCAAAGAGGAACTCTATGAGATCCGAGCCGCATAAGGGTATTAGCCGCAGGGAGAAAGCTCATGCGGCTACATCCGCCAGCCGCATGGAGAAAACTCATACGGCCAAATCTGTCAGCCGCATAGCTTATGCGGCTACAGTTGCCAACCACATGGATGAAACTCATGCGGCTAAGAAAGTCAATCGCTTGCAGAAAACCCATGCGGCCACAATTGTGAACCGTATGCGGTTAGCCTGCACGGTCGTGACTCCTAGCCGCATAAAAACAACTCATCCAACGACAGAAGACAACCGCATGCAGACAGCCTGCACGGTACCCAATTCTAGACGTATAGCATCCGTTCCACGCTTCTCTCGATCAGTCTTTGACCGTCTCTCATGCGGTCCTGACTCTGATGGTTCTCTGGATGATAAGCCAGACTCTGTGGTGTTCAACTTGGACTCCTCCTATTACGCACCCGCAAGTGCTAAAAGGAGGAAGTCTAGGGCAGCGCGGGCTCACCAAGCCCAGTCAGCTGTCCCAACCTCTAACTATCGGGGTGTCCCGTTGATTATCACACGGGCCTCTGATGAAAAGTTGTATAGAACCGCTCGAGTCCAGCCCCCGACGGCAAAAGGACAAAGCGGTTCCTCTGACCTGCGTGAGGCGATCCTCCACAAGCGCAAGGAAAGAGAAGGAGCCTCGGCGTGCCAAGAGTCCTCGCTTGGACATCACTGTACCCAAATCATCGTCAACTGCTGTTGCAACTGCGCGACAGCAATGGAAGACCGGCCGTCCGTCTTCCAAAGACTACAGCATCCGAGCTCAGAAGACGAGGCGCCTCCTGTTGTCTCCTGCAATTCCACTCAGAAAGTCTCCGCCAAGGGGAGAGGGAAGAAGGCAAGCATTTCCACCCCGAAGACCTCAACCACCATAGCTAAGAAACTGTCGTCTAAACGGTTGTCCTCCACCGGAATATTCCAACACACCCGTTCAAAGACAAAATCTGCTACAATAGGAAATTCATCATCCATATCGCTGGGGGTCATGGGAACTGGGGGTAGCACTCCTCCGAACATCCACAACAATTCGATGTTTCACGGAACCGAGCCCGGGGAAACAACTCTCCCATCTGGTACAACAGACGCTGATGTCCCCGAGGACATCCATGGCTCTCAAGATGAAGCAAGCTTCGAGGCTGGGGATACCGTTCCCTCCGAGTCCGAGCCCGAAGAGAACATTCCCACCTACCCCGATGACTTTTCGGTGCATGGGTACGACTCGGAGGGCACATCCTCCATCGTTCCTTCCATCACTCCTCATGTAAGGACGGTATTCATGACGGACAGCAACCAAGGTGGTTCCAGCGATCGCCAACGCATCGACACTTTGGAGGCTATACTGCAGGCCTTGGTCAAGTCTGTAGATGAAATCAAAGCCGCTCTTCCAACTCTGCAAGGAGGAACACCTGGCCAAACAAGTACGGGTCCAGCGGTCAATGCGGACTCGAACTCAGCAGCACCAAACCCGGGCAATAATCCTCCCGAAGTAACAGTCCCTACCGCGACAGATGAGGCCCGCGAAGTAAGAAGAGAGGTCCAGGAGCTTCGAGCCATGTTCCATGCCCAAAAAAATGCTCAAGACCTCAGAATGCGGCAACCATATCCCGCCGAATGGAGGGATGTGCCATTCCCACCAAAATATAAGCCGTTCAATATCAACCCATATGATGGCAAGACCTCAGCAAGTCGGTACATCACTTACTTCGAGGTCACCACTGACCATCTGCCCCATGATGATGCTATCCTTATGCGATTATTCATTGGGGCATTGGAAGGAGTCGCCTTCGATTGGTATCGCAATCTGCCAGACAACTGTATCCACTCCTTCGCCGGCTTCAAGCGCCTGTTCTTAGAGGATTCTACGAAGTAGGACAGGACGTCACCATGTCCACTCTCATGGACGTCGTCCAAGGGGAGAAGGAATTAACAAGGAACTACATTGAGCGGTTCCGCCAAACCGCCATGAAGCTGCCCTCCGGAAATCCAGATTCTTCTTTAATTGAAATTTGCCAAAAGAGACTGCTCCCAACAATCAGTCTCTGGATGGGCGAAAGTCAATTCAAAGATTGGAAGACATTCATCATCAGCACCACAAGTGCCGAAGAACGACTGAAGAAGGCTCGCCAACTGGGATTGCACATCTCGGAAGGAGAAAACAAGGGCAAGCGTCCCAACAACGATAATGGGGGTAGCCCCTCTAACAATCGGGACAGCAAGGGAAAGCAGGCTATGGTGGCCGATACTGCACAAAAACCTGAGCTGAAGCCAGCAGACAAACAATGGCCGCAAATCGATTACTCCTTCGAAGACAGTCATATCAAGCCCATCTTGGATATGCTCATACAAGGGGACAGAATTCAGCTTCCTCCACCAAGACGGGAACCGCGGCCGGCAGAGATGGAGAATCCGAAATACTGCCATTATCATCGCTATGTTCATCATGCTACACACGATTGCTACCAGCTGAAATGGTACATCCAGAACCTCATCGATTCGAATGCTCTGGCCATCGATTTCGAAGAGGTAACCGTGGCGGCCAATATGGTGTCCGTACAATTCGGCAGCTTCCCGCCGACGGAGACTCAAGACGGGGTGGTCCCCGTCCCTCTAGCGAGATCAGGCTGCCGGTCTAGTACCCCTCACCACATTACGAGGGGAGGTCATATGGATCCATCCAGACTTAGTGTCAGAAATGACTCAACCCGTACCATCTTCCACCGACAAAAAGAAAAGTGGAAAAGTCAGGACCTGCCACACAATCTCGGCAGACAACGAGGAAGCTACAGCCGTCGTCACGCGGTCCGGAGCACAATCGCAACCTGTTGTTGACAATCCAGCTGAAAATCATCAACCCACTACAACTGATGCTCCGGGACCGGCTCAGCCTTCGATGACCGACAAGCCTAGGCCGAAGGAGACTCGCTTCGACAAATCCCTCCAAAAAGAAGCAGCCCAAGGGCTAGAGAGGCCCTACAACTTTGACATCTTAGCACAATTGGCTAACACACCGGCCAAATTGTCATTGTACGAACTCCTAAGGCTCTCCAAGGACGTTCGTATTGCATTGAGCGAAGCACTCCAAAATGCCGATGCCTATCTCGCTCAATCCAACCTCACCAGGGAGGACTCACCCATGGATCTTCAAAACAGTGCCTGCACGGGAGCAATGCCCAATATCGTCTTTACTCCGCAGGACATGCTCATCAAGACCAACCTACATGATCGCCCGCTATACTACACAGGGTACATCGGCGACGTGAAGGTGGATCGGATGCACATAGATCCTGGCTCTTCCATAAGCATCATCCTAAAGGGTCTGCTACATCATCTCCGTATCTCGATGCATCGCCTGACGCCTACAAGCATCGCCATTAGCGGTTTCAATTCGGGCAGGAGCTATCCTGTTGGGAAGATTCGTCTGAAGTGTCAAATTGGCGACCTCCAATCCAAAGTCACCTGCTATGTCATAGATGCAGACACTTCTTACAACATCCTCTTGGGGCGCCCATGGATACACGACTACATGATCGTACCTTTCACGCTACACCAGTACTTCAAATATGTCGACAAACACGGCTTCGTGAAGACAGAATTTGCTGATATCGATCCCTTCAAAGGGGTCGAATCCTACTACTCGGACTCCTGCCTATACGAAAAGTCGAAGAGGCACCTCGATGAAGGAAATAAACAAGCTGGTATCAAAATGGCCACGGGATCAGAAGGACCCCTGACGATCCACCTCCAAGCTCGCAAGCTAGGCAAGTCCGCGCCCCTTACTGCCACTCTGCAGAAGGACGCGATCAGCCTCTCGGCACAGGAAAAACAGATGATAATCCGGCTGCCAAGGTCAGGCCAAGTGCCGAGACCCACAACGGGGCCATTGACAATCAGACTGCCGAGAGTCGGTCAACCCCAAACGGAGAAGCTCAATCCCTCCGATAGGCCACTGACGATACGCCTTCCCAAGAA
The DNA here is from genome assembly GCA_029216955.1 of Iris pallida. Lineage (NCBI taxonomy): Eukaryota > Viridiplantae > Streptophyta > Magnoliopsida > Asparagales > Iridaceae > Iris > Iris pallida. Next base: position 141,704 of record JANAVB010006391.1, on the reverse strand, counting down.
GGGTCGTCACCCCGATGCGAGGTCTGACGCTTCTAGCGAACCGGCCACTCCTCGCTCCACATTAAGTACCAAAGTGGGGGTCGCTAGTCTGCCAACGACTCCACGCTCTGCTCCATCAACTGAACCACTGACAATCAAGCTTCCCAGGACGTCCTCTCAGTCTTCATTCACGCAGGGGGTAGCCGAAGAGGAACCAGAGTTAGCCAAGTATATGGCCGCCCATACTGATGTTCCCTCCGCAGATGATGTAATTCCCCTAGAAAAGATACCTTACTTTCTCAATAAAGGGTTATCTTTGAACTACACCGAGCTCAATAACCTATATACAATGTATGCTATGGAACACGGTATAGGCACCCACCTACACACAGGTGACAAATGTGTACACCGTGATCCAGCTTACTCCAGTAGAAGATGTTTACCGAATATTCGAGGGAGGAGACCATCCAATCATCTTCGACCGGACAAACAACCCGCATCCCCTCAGCATAGAAGAAGCCGACCTCGGGTCAGATGTCGGGAGACTGCCTCTGTATCTCTATAGCCCCCAATCCAAATATCTCATGTAGAAACAGGGGTATGATCTGGAGACGATGCCAGGTTTGAACTACGGCACTAGGCGACGATTACCTTTGAAGCTACCAGTCCCGGCGGGCAAACCACGAGACTACTATAGCAAAACTCAATGCGGGTTGGGGTATGTAACGCCTACTACAACCCCTAAGAGTTCAGATGAAGAATGCGACTGGCAGTCACATTCAACCGGGTCACCAACTTCGGACTCGGATACCAGCATCGGAGATGTGTTCAGACAAGTCATGACAGTCAATATGGCATTCGCCGACGCTTACGAAGAAGACGAAGACATCCCCGAAATCCTCGAGCTAGAGCCGTGGGCCCAGCAATTGGACGCACAATGGGAAAAGCGGTTCGAACTGAGAGAACCTTCTAATGAAGATAAGGTTATACAAGTTGACCTCGGCAGCGAATCTTTTCCAAAACCAATCTTCGTCAGTAAAAGCCTAGCAGACGAAGAACGGGAGTCGCTGCTAGAACTTGTCAGAGAATATATTAATGTGTTCGCCTGGAGCTATGAAGACATGCCAGGGTTAAATCCCGATATTGCTCTTCACAAACTCAACATTCGGCCAGATGCAAAGCCAGTCAAACAACAACAACGACGCTTCCGTCCAGGCATTATGGATGCAATCGAAGCCGAAGTCAACAAACTGATAGCCAGCGGCTTCATTCGTGAGGAACAACATCCAGACTGGGTCGCCAACATAGTACCCGTCCTCAAGAAGAATGGGAAGATTCGAATCTGTATCGACTTCCGCAATCTGAACGAGGCGTACCCCAAAGATGAATTCCCCCTTCCTATCACAGACATCATGATCGACAATACCTGCGGCTTCGAACGTATGTCATTCATGGATGGCTTCTCAGGGTACAACCAAATCAAAATGTCTCCTGATAACGAAAAGCATACATCATTCCGAACGCCAATTGGCACGTACTGCTACACAGTCATGCCTTTCGGTTTGAAGAATGTCGGCGCCACCTATCAAAGAGCCATGAGCATCATCTTCAGAGACCACTTACGCAAGACAGTGGAGTGCTACGTTGATGATATAGCCGTTAAGAGCCGCTGCAAAGGAGACCATCTGCAGGATCTAAGGACTGTATTCGACCTAATGCGAGCGCACAATTTAAAAATGAACCCTACGAAGTCCTTTCTGGGCGTATCCAGTGGGAAGTTCTTAGGCTTCATCATCACTGCAAAGGGTATCCATGTAGACCCTGAGAAGACAAAAGCAATCATGGAGATGGGTCCCCCGAGAAATCTCCACGAACTCAGAGGCCTCCAAGGGAGGCTAGCCTACATTAGGAGGTTCATTTCCAACCTCTCCGGGCGATGCCGACCGTTCATGCACCACATGAAGAAAGGAGTCTCATTCGTATGGGACGAGGAATGTCAGCGTGCTTTCGACAGCATCAAAGAATATTTGTCAAATCCTCCAGTTTTGGTAGCCCCTGTTCCTGGAAAACCATTCCTGCTCTATGTACGAGCAATAGAACACTCCCTTGGAGCTCTGCTGGCTCAGAATAACGACGCAGGCCATGAACAGGCCATATATTACCTCAGCCGAATGATGATTGGGCCAGAGCACCGATACACCGCTGTGGAGAAGGAATGCCTCGCCCTGGTGTTCGCCATTCAGAAAATGCGACACTATGTCACCGGACAAACGATACATGTGATCTCACGAGTCAACCCTCTCAGGGTCCTCATGACTAAACCAGGGGCACTCAGCTTTTGCCTCGCTACATGGGCAATACTGCTGTCCCCTTATCATATGATCTTCGTCCCCCAAAAGGCAGTCAAAGGTCAAGCCTTGGCAGACTTCTTAGCAGCCCACCCAGGCTCGGAGTCCTCCAGGATATATGAAGAGATCCCAGATGAGGTCGTCGACTCGCATGCAACCTCTCACGATAATATATGGCGAATGTTCTTCGACGGTGCTTCAAGGACCGGACCTAAAGGCAATATAGTCGTCGGAGTCGGGGTAGTGCTGATCTCCCCTTCCGGATTGGTGATTAATCGCGCTTACTCTCTCACAGAGCCCTGCTCTAACAATGTGGCCGAGTACAACGCTTTGGTCATTGGCCTCCAACTTGCAAGAGAGCTGGGGGTCGGATATCTTGAAGCATACGGCGATTCTCAGTTAATCGTCAATCAGATCCGGGGCTCATACGAGGTCCGCCACGAAGACATGATCCCCTATCATCAAATAGCGATTGACATCATCTTATCGTTCGAGGGGTTCTTTATCGAACACATTCCCAGACTCTGAAATATCGAAGTCGATGCCCTAGCTGGTCTTGCCGCTTCCCTTGCAGTTCTGAATTATGATCGCCAATCAGTGGATGTAATAGGCCACGAACTGGTCTGTCCCAAGAACAATGTGCAATTCGTGGCGAGTTATTCCGCCCAGATGATCGATGATGCCCCAGATTGGAGACAACCATTCATCGACTTCGTCGTCTACGACATCCTGTCCGAGAACCCAAAGGAAGCCACTTCTATCAGACGGCGTTCTTTCAGATTCTTCTATGATACAGAGACGAAAATGCTGCATCGTCGCTCCTACGACGGATTACTGCTTCGGTGTCTGTCAAACACAGAAGCCAAAGAAGCCATCCGAGAAGCTCATGATGGTGTCTGCGGGGCCCACCAGCCCGGTCCTAAATTACAGGACCGTCTTCGGTGAATGGGCTACTATTGGCCCACGATGGTCGTAGACGCGATAGATTATGCTAGAAAATGCAAAGCCTGCCAAGTCCACGCAGACTTCATTCACCAACCATCCGAATTTCTACATCCGACAGTGGCGTCCTGGCCATTCGAAGCATGGAGAATGGATATCATTGGTCCAATCACCCCACCTTCCTCCCGAGGACATCGCTTCATACTTGCGATCACTGATTACTTCTCCAAGTGGGCGGAAGCTGTCCCACTCGCAGAAGTCAAGACTTCAAACGTGATCAGTTTCCTTAAGCATCACGTTATCTACCGCTTTGGACTGCCCCGAAGTATCATCCATGATAATGGTCCGCAGTTTGCAAGCCACGCATTCTATCGGTTCTGCGATAAGCACCGTATTCAGAATGTCGCTTCGACACCATACAACCCGGCAGCGAACGGGTTGGCAGAGGCATTCGACAAAACAATCATCAAGCTCCTCAAGAAGTTTGTCTCCTCCAATAAATGCGACTGGAACGAGAAGCTCGGCGAATGTTTATGGGCGTACCGTACTACAGTCCGAACAGCCACCGGGAATATACCGTTCTCCCTAGTATACGGAAGCGAGGCAGTTCTCCCATTAGAGACTCAGATTCCCTCACTTCGTGTCGCCCTCACACATCAGTTGACGACGGATGATAACTACCGATGCCGGCTACAAGAATTGGAGGCACTAGATGAAAAGCGCCTCTTGGCTCAGCAACGAATTGAGCTATACCAAGCACGCATCTCTGGAGCCTTCAACAAGATGGTAAAAATTAGAACATTCCAGGTGGGCGATCTCGTCCTGGTTGTCCGGAGGCCGATGGTCATGACTCACAAGACCGCCGGCAAATTCCAGCCAAAGTGGGAAGGCCCATTCATCATTGAGACAATATTCTCTAACGGTGCTTACCGCCTCGCAAAACAAAACGGAGACTTGCTCATGTTACCCGTCAACGGCAAGTTCCTGAAGAAATATTATGTCTAAACGATATTCTCTCCAAGATCTTCGAGTCATGTACCCGCTGGTACCGCTGAACTCACATCCACAACATTTTAGATTATCGAGTCATGTACCCGCTGGTGCCACTGCACTCACACTTTCTCAATATTCTAAATTATCGAGTCATGTACCCGCTGGTGCCTCTGAACTCACATTTCGGTCACTCTTTCAGATAGTAAGTCACGTATGATTATACCTCTGAACTTTCTTCCTGGAAGAGATCCCCCCTCATGATCCACCACCCGCGCTCCCAGTGCACAAAAAGGGTAATCGATCCACAAATTTTCGAAACGGCCATGTCCTCATTACCTCTGAGTCGTTTTCACTTCCACCAAAAACAAACTGCCCCCTCGCATAGAACTTCCACGTCCTCCTACCTCTGAGTCGTTCTATGTATCTCCTCTTCATTGAGCCCACTCCTGCCATGTCCTCATTACCTCTGAGTGGGAAAGCTCCATCGAAGAAACCTTCATGCTTGCCATGTCCACATTACCTCTGAGCAAGTATGTCGGTCCCCTTTCAACCTATTATCTGTACCCACAATCGAAGTACGGCAAGGATAATAGGTCCACAAATGTCCTCTGTTGACCACAAATGTCCTCTGTTGACCACAAATGTCCGCTAGTGACCACGAATAACTTCCGTGAAGTCTCCCCTGCTATGTTCTCATTACCTCTGAGCAGGAAGATTCTACGGTAAAACCCTCATGTTTGCCATGTTCGCATAACCTCTGAGCAAATACGTTAGTTTCATTTCATCCCATTATCCGTATCCTGAACTAGGGTACGCCAAGGATAATAGGTCCACAAATATCCCTTGCTAAGCTTCTTAGCATAAATCCACCATCTCATCATGCCTCAGGAGCCCAGCTGCTCTACGGCATTCTTTTTTCCAATACCGAGAGCACCCATGACCCCTTTGCCATGGCTGTTCCGGATATCCTGATCAAACTTGTTATCCGTACCTAAAACCAAGGTACGCTTAGGGTAACAGGTCCACAAATAATCCTCCAGCAGGTCCAATTCCACAAACGCCACAAGTACAAGAAAGAGAAGATGAGTTGAAACATGCTCATTTATTCAAAATTCAAAGTGCTACATTATTTGGGATCACATCCCTTACAAAAAAAAAGAGGGAAGCAAAAGAAAACAAAAAGCTGATCACTGCTCCGGGGCACATAACGCCCTGAGATGATCCGTCAGCAAGGCAACCGATCGCTCAAACCTCTGGGTAGCTCGACGCTCCGCCTCTTGGGTCAGCACCGCCTCGTCCTCTAGTTGAGCATGGGCTTGCCAGTTATCCTCGAATCTCTTAAAGGCCCGCTCCAGATTAGCAGAAGATCGGGAAACCTTCTCGGCCTCCCGAACAATTGACTCTTGTTCTGCCTGAGCAGCCTTCAGCTCTGACTCTAAGAAGGCCAATTCCCTCTGGAGTGCGAGAATCCGCTCCTTCGTGTCGGCGATTCCACGAGAAGCAGACTCTTTCCGAGCACGACAAGCCTGACTCCGACGACCCAGCCTATCATACGAAGCGGAGAACTTGTCAAGGTCTCCCTGTACAACGGGCCAGGCAGTATCTCGAGCTAGCTTGATCCTATCCCGAGCAGCAATGAGGAAGCCCCGCTCCCGTTCAATCGCAGTAGGCAAACCCGCCTGCCGTATCGCTAGCAATTGGGTCACAAGCTGATCAGCCTCTGCCAACTTAGGCTCCAGGAGTGCAGCCAACCCCACCCCGCCAGGAAGGGACTTCAAAGTTGCAACCTGACCCCGAGCGCACCGGAGAGATAGAGAGAAAGGGGTCCCCCGTTCTATAGCAGCGTCTATGCCCCTTTTTAAGTGGCGATAGAAGCTGTCGACCACATCCTGCGTCACTTCGTCCAGAGCCTCCGAGGAAGCCGGTGTCAACGGGAGTGTGGCTGGTAGTGCTGAAGAAGATGCAACATAATCTGCCGCTCCTGCCACCAGAGAAACAAACTCCGTACGGAAGGACGCATGAACAGCGGCCAACACCTCTTCAGCAGCCCGCAGAACTTGAATGCTCGGCAGGGTCGAGAGGTCAATCTCCGAAGCCGTATGATCAGCAGAGGATGAGGTGGAAACCATCGCCAGCTCCATTCCCATCTGCCCGGGGCTGGCGGGAGGCCCCTCGACATGAGACGGCAAAGGAGAGGGAACGCTCCTTTCTCCCGGATCACGACAGGCCGAGCCTTCCCCAAGAACATCCACGGTGGGAAGTAAAGGGTCAGGACCTGCAGGGCCAAGGCAACCATGAGTCGATTTGACTCGGAGGATATGTTGATAGAGCAAATAAGCCCCCTCACAGGTCAATATTTGGCTTATCTTACCAATGGAGGAGTGTGGAGGCTGAGGTTCGCCTACAGCCACCGCAGCCTCTTCACCAACAGTCTCCGAGTCAGGTACAATAGGCTCCTCCGCCCCTGCACCCTCGGGAAGGATGCAACAAGATTAGTGTCGCCTTGCTGAAGTTCAGCGATCTCGGAGACGGGCCCGAGGGAACCTTTATCACCCCGGGCCGAGGCCTCAGCAACCTGGGAGCTGCCAGCCGCCGCTGAGAGAGCTCCCGCAGAAAGGACCGCGGCACACATGTCGCTAATCAAAGCAGCATAGGCCGGATCAACTCTAGGGGCAGTAGACGGTTCAGGAGTGGCCGGTTCATCAGACGCCTACAAAGAAAAGTGATTAAGTCATATCTCCAAGAGTAAAGAAAACTACAACAAAGAGATGGCTCCGACTTGGTCTTACCTCTAAAACAGCGTCTGTACCTTCACCTCTCTCGGTAATAAATAGTCCACGAGACCTAACGGCAGCTCTCTTCACGGAAAAGGTCGCTCTGCTGTCAGAAGGCTCATGTCTAACTCATTTACGTGAGGGACCAGACACAGCTGGAGGCTGTTCTTCCCTCACTACTTCCTCTTGTGTAGTAAGCAACGGATCTTCTGCCAGTTCATCGGGTGTGGGAAGCGGTTGATCCGTTAATTCTTCACCCCCACCAAAAAGGGAGTCTTCGCTATCATGATCATCCTCATCCTCAGCCGACTCGGAAGGTTCTGATTCAGGAAGGGGAGTCTGGAGCGCTAGTTGCTTTCTAGCCTTAGCCCCCTTGGGCTTCTCCTCTAAACCGGTACCCACGATAAAACTGGTACTCGTATCGAAATTAACAGGAGGCTTGTTCGCCATAACGTGATACAAAGCCGCCACGAACAAAATTTCCCTCGGCGCCTTAGCATCGGGGAACGAGAAGCTGGCTCGAGTATGATAAGCGTCATAATAATTCCACGCCCTGACACCATCAAGAACGCTACCTTCAAAGCCCAAACAAGGGTTGGGACAATCAAGAAATAACTGGCTATAACCAAATTGGCGGGAAAACCTACTAGGTAGGTAAGGCTCCAAGTACACGTTATCGCGGTTGCGATAAACCAGATGCGCGGGGCGGATGTTGCGCAACCAGGTGAGCATATCCGGAGACAAAAAGTGAGAAGGCCCGGTACCATCAAGATGTACCTTCCTCACTTCCTCATCAGAAAAGGGAGGAACAGACACAAAAAAGTCACACCCATCCACCCTCGCCAGCGCCCTCCGACAAGATAGCATAGTGTTGTATTCCCAAGACCGGCGATGGCATTTGAAAAGGAAAGCGTCTTCATCTGTAGCATCTTCCGCTATCCCAGGACCCATCAAAGACTTGTAGTGCATTGCCAACCAACACATCAAATAGTGGAAAGGCAGTTCGATGAGCTCAAAATCCAACGTCTTCTTGCGCGCAATAACCTTGGACGAGAATGTTCGATGACCATGGTATATGCTACACACCATAGCAGGAAGAAGGGCCAGTCTAACTCCAAATGCCAGTTTAACGGCAGGGAGAATGAAATGACGACCGATCCTCTCGATAGAACCCGCTCCTCCCGAAACTACGCAGTTCCGTAGCCATATCATTAAGAATCCAGCCAGAAGCATCTTCTCTGACATCTGTGTGGCCCCGTAGTAAAAATAGCTAAGAGAGTCAGTTTGACTCCCGAATATGTCGCTCTTGGATCGCGACTTCTTGACACTTGACATCAGATCCTTTATCTCTCCATGCGTTCGAGGGGTTCGAGGAGTAACTTTGCCAGAAGGGTCAACTTTAAAAAGATAATTAATCTAGGATGTGGTGTGGGGAGCGGTCCCTTCGGAGCTATCTACCATTTTTATAGCCATCTGGTGACTAGTACTATGGTGGCACAGCAACTCCCGATATACCGCAACAGAACCTAGGAGTCGTCGGTTCAAGTCCTCAAATTCCTCATTCGACGGGGTATACACCTCGAAAGGCTCATTCCTCCACGGAAGTTTGGAGACAGTATACATCTCATGGAGAGCAAGCCCCAACTCCCCTCCGGGTGTAAAGAACGTCCCCGTTCGCCGGCTATACATCTCCAAGAGCGCCACGAACAGTGGTTTATTAATAGAAAGCCCATGACAAGTGCCCCGAATGGCATGGTAAAGTCCCACCTCCCGTAAGAATGTTCCGTAGGTCTACAGAACCCAAGTGGTCAACTAGGCCCAAGTAGAATCGGGGTTTATCCAGTTCGACAATGCCAGTCTGCCAACGGGATAAGATTTCTTGCGAACAAGCCGATTCAGGAAAGTATCAGCTTGAGTGAGTGTGAAGTTGGGACCGTATACATTCATGAAAGAGCCCGGGGCCAGACCCATCATGTAGCGGAGGACGGAATCCTTACCCGCGTACGCTGACCGCATGTTCGGGTTATAATGGATGTTGCCCATCAACATCCCTGATTGAGTAGGAGTTAAGTTACACGCCATCTTCCTGTCCAGCAACACCATATTGAACCACGACAGAGGATAATGACGTTCCATGAGAGGAATATGGATTGCCACCCCATCCAAAGAAAAATCCCAGTTCTCGGAAATCTCTAATACTCGGGGATTTTTTATGATTAAAGCGTCTCCAAAGAGGAACGAAGGCTTCAGGTATTTTCCATCCAGCTTCCTATTATTCATCATGGAACGGAGGTAATGGAGAGTCTGATTCTCGATGGCGTTCAACCTCTTCGAAGGATCATCAGCATGGAATTGGTTCAACACATGCTTAATTAAGTCGTCAAGACGCGCGTCCAAGGCGAATTGATTTGAACCCACTATAAGTTCCCCGCAGGATTTACTGGCAGATTCACTGAAGATAAAGCAAAAGAAACAAGTCAAAAAGATAGCTGAAACATAAAACTACGTGATGCTTATGCAGCTTAGCTCAGTATAGCCTCATGCGGCTCAGTTTGAAAGAGTTCATACAAGGCAGTCCGAATGAGCTTATGCGGTTCAGTTCGAATAAGCTTATGCGGTTGGCTCAAAATAAACTTATGCGGATCAGTATGGATGAGCTTATGCGGTTCAAAAGGAGCATATGCGGATATGGTCCGATTCGAATAAGCTTATGCGGTCCAGCACGGATGAGCTTATGTGGTCCAGTTAAAATAGCCTTATGCGGTTCAGTTCGAAATAAGCTTATGCGGCTCGGTTTGAAAGAGCTCATGCGGACCAAGTCCAGATGAGCTTATGCGGCCCTGACGATGAAGTAGTTATGCAACAACTTTCATGCGGCTCATGCCTGAGTCATATCCCATGCGGCCCGAACATGAGTCGGACACACAGCGTACTTGGGAATATAGGCTCGCGCATAAGGTATGCGGTGTAGCCATGGCAGTTCATATTGATGGTCCTACCAGCAACAGACGGGTGAACGTCGGGGTGGAAAACAGGCACACCAGCCGTCGGAGGAGCCGCCACGTTCGCCGCTGCAGTCGATGAAGACGCGGCCTTCTTGTCCTTCGCCGCCGCAGAAGATGACGCAGCCTTCTTGCCTGTAGCAGCAACAGTCTTCTTGGGAGCCATTGCCGATCGCTGATAGGAGAAGACAAAGAGGAAGTCGGCAACAAAAAGTTCGAGCAAAAGAGAGAAGGTAAAGAAACCCTCAAAGAATAAACTTACTCCTACTTATAGGCGAAGGAGGATCGAAAAATCAAACAAACGCCTCGATCCACGTGTCGCCTAAAAAAATAAACCGCTTCGGTCAAAACAAAACTAACCCTTGGGATCCTCCCCCAAGAGGCGGCGAATCAAGGGCATTTAATGCAGAAGATTTGCACACGTGGCTAAGACACGTGGCAAAAAGTTTATGCGGCCTTACAGCTCATACGGCTAGATAAATCCATGCGGCTGAATCATCTATGCGGTCAACAAAGGCCATGCTTCTTATTCAAAGTATTTCAATTTTGCAAATTGAAAACTTTGAAGGGGGTCTTGTAGAAGCATAGAAAATATCAGAACGATGATCTATGCGGCACAGAACAGGAGAACTCCATGCGGCTCATACAGGAACAGTCCCATGCGGTTCAGAGAGACTCTTAGTCTCATGCGGCTCGGACAGGAGAGTCCATGCGGCTTACATAGGGACAGTCCTGCGGTTCAAAGAGTCCTCCAGCCGCATGCGGTTCAAAAGTACATACGGCTCACAGAGATATACGGCTCGATCAATGCCACGTGCCCCCATGGGACCCCTTCACACAGCTGGCCATCGAGCAATGGCCCTATTTAATGCTCTGCCATAATTTGACAGCTGACGGCTCTAACATGAAGTGTCATAATAGCCCTGTCATAATGACAGACTCTTTGGGAATAGGAGAAAATCTCTGACATGATCCGAGATTGACACGTGGCTACCTCCATGCGGCTCCAGTGAAGAACAGCTTCATGCGGCTGGCAAGAATCGTCTTCCTGTAGCTCACCAAGAAGCCATCCTATGCGGCTCGCAAGTACTACACTTATGTGGCTCATCGAGAAACCATCCCATGCGGCTCACAAATACTACACCTATGCGGCTCATTGAGACCCTGTCTCATGCTGTTCATGGATATCATACGGCTCTGGCAGAATCCATCATTAAGACATGTGGCAGAGATCCAATTGCCCCCACGACTTGACAGCTGGTAGCAAGGATGATTATGAGATGCAAATCAATCAGAGATTTACCAGATCCCAATGACCATATTTAACATTATCCTAATAATTAATGAGATCAGGTCATATCATTCATGATAAAGCCAATGGGACACGTGGAGAGAGATCCAAGCTTGACACAACCAATCATGAAGATTTAAAGCAATCAGCATTAATCATTCGCAGGATTCAGTGCTATCCCCATTTATGGCTCCGATCCTTCACGATTAAAACGAATGGACCAGATTGATTAAGCATCAGGCTGCCTCCACTTTGAAAATGGGTAATCAGCCAAACCCTAATGATGCCCCTCCACTATTATAAATAGCAGGGTGCCATTCCCTTACGAAAAAAAAGAAAAAAAAGAGAGATACAAGGAGAGATATACACTATCAGAGAGAAAAATACACAGAGAAAAAGAGAAGCCAGAAGAGCAATACGAGGAGAGCAAGAAGAGCATTTCTTCGTCAACGCCAACCATCTCGTCACAGGAGCCAAGGCTGCATACCGATCGTCCAAGGAGTAAGGCAGGGCTGCCGTCGCCTTCTCGAGCCTCTATCATCACCCCCCAGAATCTAAAATAAACAATTGTACTTAGACTGCTGTATCTAGGTTTTCGTCCCTAGGCTTTCTTTATACGAGCGAGTTTGTATTGTGAGTCTAAGTTCAGTCCTCCCATAAAACTGTTCTGTACTTTTACAATCAATGGCAAACAATCACATGTAATTTTTAACCAAAAACGTGAAGTAACACATAATTTTGTTACAAAAAAGGCACCTAATTCGATGTCAGTCATGGTGACGCTAAAAAACAAACATATCGAAGCGATTGTTAGTGATGAACCAATAAAAAAAATCTTTTAAATGCTTTTGATAATTGAAGGCTCGGTTATATATTCCTAGCCATGCAATAATAATTATGATATTTTGATTGGTAAAATATTTCATGGAAATCAAAATTGTGGGAATGATGTTTAAGCTGTAGTCGAGTTTTTCTTCTTCTTTATAGTTGATTTCCTTATTCTTTTAAGAAAAAATAGTTTATTGGATAAAAAGAAATAGTTTGAGATTGTTCAACAGTTGTTTTAATCAACATAATGCATCATGATAAAGAGCATTGCTCTGTGTGAAGTGATATTTTACAAGAAATTCAATTGGATAATACTAGAAGAAGTGGTACATTTCATTGTGCATGACAATGAAGTCCCTTAATGTCTAAACCTAATAAATACTCCATTGCACCCACCAATTAGGCCAAAAGGTGGAGTCATATATATATATATATATATATATATATATATATATATATATATATATATATATATATATATATATATAATCCATTGCACCCACAAATTAGGCCTAGGCCAAAAGGTGGAGTCATATATATATATATATATATATATATATATATATATATATATATATATATATATATATATATATATATTTATATATATATATATATATATATATATATATATATATATATATATATTTATATATATACATACATATATAAATATATATATTATATATATATATATATATATATATATATATATATATATATATATATATATATATATATACATACATATATATATATATATATATACATACATATATATATATATATATATATATATATATATATATATATATATATAATATATATATATAACTCCAACTTTTGTCCTATTTGGTAGGTGCAATGGATTATTTATTAGGTTTAGACATTAAGGGACTTCATTGTTAATTTCTTCAAATTCATTGTCATTGAGTGGGTATATATTGCAACATTGTGTATCGGCTTCAAACTCGAAGGGACTAGATGTTTTAATTTTTTAAATCCATAAGCTTTAATGAGTTCTTTACGCTTGATGGGTGTCGCGTGATATTATACTGGGTATGATCTTAAAGAGGCTGATCATGGATGCTTCAGGTTTCGTGGGTGATGCTGGATGGTTTATCGGGCCTGGACCCCCAGGAGCTTCTTGCTTGATATCTCCAAATCCATTAGCATTGACGAGTGCTTCAGGCTTGGTAGGTGATGCATGATAGTGGATCGGGTCTGGCCCCCAAGGGACTTCGTACTTGATTTATCCATATCCATTGGCATTTATGAGTACTTCAGGCATGGTGGTTGCTGCACGGTGGTGTATCGGGGCCGGGCCTCCAGAGGATTCACGCATGATTTTTCCATATCAATTAGCATCGATGAGTGCCTCAGGCTTGGTGGATGGGTCTAGACCGCCAAGGGCTTCACGCTTGACCTCTTCTAATTGATTAGTGTCGATCTCTTGGTGCTTCTCAATCACTAGATTTTTAATGTGTCGAGACCCATTAACAACGCCTAGAGACGTTGCAAAAGCCATCGCCATAAAAATGAAGAACGCTTTTGTTTCCATTGAAAATATTAACAGTACACGTAAATGGTAGATTAGAAAGTTATATATGCAAATGGAGGGCCATCATAGTTATTTATAGGCCATTTGGCCAATAAATGCAAAAGTTACCCGTCATATTAACCATAAAAAAAGTTACCACCTATTCTTCTAAAAAACAAAGTAACAGTAAGTTGACATGGTAGAAAGATAAACGTGGCAAACTGATCCACTCATGCCGAAAAAAACTATATTTAATATATCTTGATATTTGATGTTTAGTTATATAAACAACAACAAAGTAATTATATTGGTATTTTGATCGATAAAATGTTTCGTACAAGCTAAAAATTTAATAATAAAATTCAAAGCTATATCTTTTAAGAATAGTTTCATTGTATTTGGTTTGCTAGTTTGTTTTAGGTTGGATTTTCTTATCTCTTTTATTTAAGACAAAACAGAGAATAGTCCAAACCTAAAACCAAACTACAAGAAATTAGCAAATTAATAAATGTGTTTTTAAATCGAGAAATTTTAGCCAAATACTAGGCATGACCTATGTATGTATCACACCAGCACCAAAAATAACACACACCTATAATGGAAAAAAAGGTCAATCTATTTTGCCGTAAATCATATGTTCAATCAAACCCATAATATAAAATAAAATGGTACAATTGTTAGTTTTAAGAAGATGATAAAAAAAATATGTTCATCAAACCTTATTTATCTTCATAGTGGGAGGAGATCTTGATTTAGAATTTTATGAGTATACACACGACTATTCCTTGACTGTTCTCTAAAGTCTACCCATGTATTTTTATTCATGTTCAATAAATATTCCGATCAACATAACACTATAAACTATTTCTTATTATCATGATGGCAAAAAGCTACTAATGGCAAATAATGTCACAATGAAATTGCACTATTGAAAGTGATACTTTGCTAGAAACTTAACTTAAAGAATAATAGATAAAAGAAGTCATGCATAATTCGTTTTCCAATGTAATCTCATTTTATACAGGACTACAACATCTCTGCGGTATGTTTATTAATCTAGATAGAAAAAAAGTTCACATTTGATCTCTCCAAACTAATATACAACGATGGCCGTCACATGAATCTTTATCATTCGGGTACTAGAAGGAACATGATACATCATCTATTCCAATGAATTGACATCAATGGACCGATGATTGGTGTGTAGCGGATCCGAATGAAGAAACTTGATCCTTGATCTCTTCGTACTGATTGACATTGATGGTTCCAGAGTTAGTAGCATGTATGGGGCCTGCCCCCGAAGGGACGTGTGATTTCTCCATACCAGTTTCCATCGATATGTTCAGTCTCAATGGATATCACCCGTTTATGCATCAATTTTTGTCCAAACTGAATTGACCTCTCCCCAAACTATTAGTATCTACCATATTCTTGTGAGCTATAATATGGCTTAGTAATATGTTATTAATGATCTTGTTGGGTCGGATCCATTAACAATGCTGAGATCTAAAACCATCACCATTACCATGGAAACAGAGGAACAATATGGCTGCCAATTCAAAGGATATACTACTAGCAATAGGTAAACTAGAGAATGTTATGTGAAAATCGAAGGGGGTCACTACAACAATTTATAAATATTTTGGTATTAGTGGGCATGTCAAATAAATTAACACTACATCAAAAATCGTATGTTAAAGTAATACTTGATATAATTTTGTAACAAAAAAGAAGTAACATATTACTTTGAAAACAAAAAATAACACGAAATTTGGTCAATGGTTCGTATAATAAATGTCAAAGTAATTCATTCGTGTCAAGTTAATGCTAACACCATCATCAGGCAAAATTAAAAACACTTTGCTCGTCTTCGAAAATGTTATAATACTTACTAGTAATATCTAAGAAGGTGTAGCCAAAATTTAATTATTTGCATTGCCAAATTTAGACTATTTTGAGTTTGATCGATGTCAAAAATTGCATATCACACGTAATTTTTAACCAAAAACGTGATGTAACATGGAATTTTGTTAGCAAAAAAATAGCACGTAATTTGATGTCAATCATTATAACGCTAAAAAATAAACATATCGAAGTGATTGGTTAGCGATAAACAAAGAAATCAAAAACTTTTAAATACTTTTAATAATTGAAGGTTTAGTTATATATTCCTAGTCATGCAATGATAGTTATGATATTTTGATTGGTAAAATATTTCATGGGAATGAAATCGTAGGAATGATATTTAAGCTGTAGTCGAGTTTTTCTTCTTCTTTATAGTTGATTTCTTTGTTCTTTTAAGAAAAACAACATATTCGATTAAAAGTTTTCAACCGTGCCCCCGACCAAAAAGTTACAAAAAAACTGTAGTAGGCTCAAAGAAATAGTTTGGGCATGTTCATCACATGTTTTAATTAGCATAATGCATCATGATAAAGAGCATTGCTCTGTGTGAAATGATATTTTACTAGAAATTCAACTCGATATTACTATACGAAGTGGTATATTTCATTGTCCATGAAAATCTTTTTTTATATCATAACTTGCAAATAATATATATATATTATTCCAACGATACAATTGACTCCAACTTTTGGCCTAATTGGTGGGTGGCACGGGACTATTTATTATGTTTAGACATGAAGGGACTTCATGGTTAATTACTTCAAATTGGTGTATATATATATATATATATATATATATATATATATATATATATATATATATATATATATATATATATATATATATATATATATATATATATATATATATATTTATATATATATATATATATATATATATATATATATATATTGCGACATTGTGTATCGACTTCAAATTCGAAAGGAGTAGATGTTTGAACTTTTAAAATCCATAAGCATTGATGAGTACATCACGCTTGATAGGTGTCGCATGATAGTATATTGGGTCTGGTCCAAAAGAGGCTTCTCGACTGATCTCTCCAAATCCATTAGAATTAATGAACGCTTAATGTTTCATGGGTGATGCTGGATGGTGTATCGGGTCTGGCCCTCCAGGGGCTTCA
The DNA here is from genome assembly GCA_029216955.1 of Iris pallida. Lineage (NCBI taxonomy): Eukaryota > Viridiplantae > Streptophyta > Magnoliopsida > Asparagales > Iridaceae > Iris > Iris pallida. Next base: position 124,958 of record JANAVB010006391.1, on the reverse strand, counting down.
CGCTTGATACCTCAAAATCCCTTAGCATTGATGACTTCTTCAGGCGTGGTAGGTGATGCATGATGGTGTATCCGGCCTAGCCCCCCAGGGCCTTCATGCTTGATGTGTCCATATCCATTGGCATTTATGAGTACTGTAGGCATGGTGGCTGTTGCACGATTGTGTATCAGGTCCAAGCCCCAAGGGGATTAACGCTTGATTTTTCCATATCTATTAGCATAGATGAGTGCTTCAGGCTTGGTGGGTGCCACAAGATTATGTATCGGGTATAGACCGCCAGGGGCTTTACGCTTGACCTCTTCCAATTGATTAGTGTCGATCCCTTGGTGCTTCTCCATCAATAGATTTTTAATGTGTCGAGACCTCTTAGCAACACCTAGAGACGTTGCAAAAGCCATCAATATAAAAAAGAACTCTGTAGTTGCCATTGAAAATATTAATTGTACATGTAAATGTTAGATTAGAAAGTTATATATGCAAATGGAGGGTCATTATAGTTATTTATAGGCCTTTTGGACAATGAAAGCAAAAGTAACACGTCATATAACTACTAAAATATTAGTATTTAGCGACGGAAATATTTGTCGATAAATACGACATTTCCGTCACTAATGTCATTTACCGACGAATTACCCACAGAAATGGTACGTCAATAGCTATGACGTCGCTATGACAAATTTGTCGGTAATTCATCGCCATATCGACGGATTACTGATGGACATATCGACCAAAAATAGCGACGGATTAGCAACAAATTTTACCCGTAGGCAATCTCGGCGATGCCTTAGTGACGGATTACCGACACAATTTTGTGAGCTAAAATAATAAATTTTCCAAAAGCTTAGTAAAAAAAAATTTTGTCGCTGACTCGTCTGATACGCATTTGGTATTAGACAAAACGTTAGCGGCAGAAATTTCTGCCGCTAATTTGTTGCTAACATACAACAAGGCGTCGCTATTCAGTCGGTAGTCCGTCGCTAGCCTGGAAAATTTTCTAGAGATTCATCGCTATTCCGTCGCTGGTCAGTCGCTAACCTGCTCATTATTACCAGACTAAATTGTTCCATCTTTGCTCAAACATGTCAATATATATATATATACGATTATAGTCACTTAAATTACAGTAAATACAACTCCAATATATACATAAATTAACCCAGCACTAATATACAGAAATGAGCTCCAATAAATACATAAATGAACTCTAATAGTCACAATATAGTACATATCCACAAATTTATTCAATAATACATAAATTCCCTCAAGTTCAAACAAACTCATCGATAAAAAACCAAAAATCAAACAAAAATCAAACTAATGACGGAGGAGGTAGAGGAGGTGGCGGAGGCATAGTCGGCCGTCCGTATGCATATATCTGCTCTAAGACCAAAGTGACGATCCGTTGTACGTCCTGGGTAGGAACGTCTGCAAGAGTCGGCAGCATGACAAGAGGCGCGGTGGTCGTCGGAGGAGCCGGTGTAGTAGGCGTTGTGGTCGGAGAAGGAGTCGTTGCCAGAGGCGCTGAGGTCGAAGTTGGAGCTGGTGTAGTGGCTGTAGGAATCAGACCTGCTATGTTTAGACCTCCGGTCACCTGGGTCATGTGACCCTGTAGGCCCACCAAAATTTGTGTAATCTGTCGCCAAGTTTAGGTACCGGCTGTATCACCGGTCTGTGTATCTACGGATGGAGGTGGAGGTGGACTTGGAGATAGACAGCTCTGGAATAAACGGACGGTTGGGATGCCAATGATCCGGTACCGTACATACTGCCCTCTTTTCCTCTACCGACGGCTTGTATCCACAAGTCATTCTCCAAAGCCGACATCGGTGGCTGACTAGTCCCAGCTCCCTCCTCAGCAGTCCCTCCATCACCGACTCGGCTCTCTAAAGTCTCATACGTCTCCTATATTTATATAGGTGAATAGATTTAGAGTTAATATTTATATTTTATTTACTATTAAGTATTGTTATTGTTAGGTTCCCATATGTCTCCAAAATATTTCTTTGATTTATAGTGCTACTTAGGGTTACAATTTAGAGTTAGGACTAACTATTTAGGTAAACTAAATATAGTTAAGTACGTAAAGACAAAGAAGAAATTGAATACGATATAAGACTCGAAAAACTTACATAGGCATTGGTCACCCGATCATCTATGAGCTTTCCATCCTTCTTTCGCTTTTGGGTACGCTCGAAAACTTTAGAAAAGTCGATAACGTTCAGGTCACCGCCTGCCCTGGCGACCTCCTCGCACTGTAACAATTAAACATAAATATATAACTAAATATTAAATTTAAACAATTAAAGAAAGAACAAATAAGAATACTCACCAGACGTCGATAATGCTATAAAATTGGGATGGATCCACCTGTGTGGTGACCACCCTTAGCACGGGCAGCCTTTGCCTTCTCATAGTTGGCCTTATAAGTCAGAGTGTCTATTTTCTTCTTCATCGCCTCCCAGAATTTCTCATTCAACCACTCCTTACGAAGAGCACTATTTAGTGTAGCCAACACCTTCTGGTCGTTGACCATATCGCTTAACCTCTTGCTGGCGACAGAATTGTAGCAGTTTCAGGTCGCTTGATCTCAGTGTGCCGACCACCAGTACAACTTCTACAAATAATATAAAATAAAAACAGATGAGCAAATATTTAAAAATATTGTAAACAAAGATGGTATTGTTTTGGCATACCCCAAGCATCTCGAGCCAAATGAATCGTCTATCAAGTGGCATGTCCGCAAAGTTCAGATAGGGACCATAGAATTTATAATGCATCAAGTCGCCTAAATCTCTACCAGCCTGGAGCAAAAAGAACCTGGAATTAACAAAACAATGTACCATTAGAAAATAAAAAAAGTATGAATAAATGTATATAATAACAATTATATACTTACGTCACTTCATCGGCCCACATCTCTGGATGAGTGATGTTGGCTGGCCGTTCTGGTAGAGTAGGAGGATCTGCAAATCCTGATCGACATATGTACACTCCACGATCCACCAAAAGGCTGGAATATCGATTTGCCCCAGTAGGAGCAACATGTGTAGTCTTCGACGTAGAAGACGGGACACTAACACTGGTAGTAGTAGATGTTAAAAGAATATCAGGGCTAGCCCCGTCGACTGATATGTTAAAAGAATATCAGGGCTAGCTCCATCGACGAAGATAAGCCATCCTCCTCATCAACCACATTGTCCTTAACTCCTCTACGATTTGCAGTTGGAGTACTAGGAGGAGCAGGAGGGCGGGACCCAGATCCTCAATGTCGTGTACGTCCTGGACCCGCCATATGCAAATATGAAAGAAATGAAAAATGGTGTGATGATACAAATAATTAATGCAAATCTAATAAAAATTAAAAAATGGTGTGTTGATACAAATAATCAATACTAATCTAATAGAAATAAAAAATGGTGTGATGATACTCAAAAGTAGGTAATACGTACTAATCTTCTTCATTTTCTTGGTATTCCGAATCTTCTTCATTTTTACTACCACTTCCACTTTCACCTTCATCTTCAAATACTTCTTCCTTATCTGATACATCCATTTCAGACTGTTCCTCTACATGAGGTACATCTTCTATGTCAAGCTCTTCGTCAACTATATCATCCGCTACAGTAATGTCAACCTCCATATCATCAACGCCGGCTAAACTCATATATGTTGGTTGAGGCATGACTACCTCATCCTCCTGGTATGCTTGATCTCCAATAATATATGTATTTCTTGTTTTAGTTTTGCATACAGTCCTGCAATCATGAGCACTGTGACGTCGACTAGGATAACTCGTGTAGCTTGGACCATTTGACTAGCCAACACAAATGGTTTGAAACCTACATATATTTTTTTTGTATTTTATATCAATAAATTCAAACTATTTCTTAATTCTCCATCCTTTCTTGGGTGTTGTGTCGAACCAATCATATTTAAATAGCACAATTTTGGTATGAAAAGAGTAATCTAGCTCTAGAATATCTCTTAGAACACCGTAATAGTCAAATTCTGGATCGGTATCGTAGACTGAACCACTTAACATATTTCAGAATTCTTTGTGTAATTAGCCTCCTCATCTATAAATGAGTGATTGATAGGCTTATCAGTGGTTCTAAATTTTAAGCCATTGATAGTATATCCATCCCAACTTTTTGTCCTCTTGCTTGGTTCTATAGATAGTGCTCGAAGTCTTTCGTCGGTCAATTGTGTGCCAAGACGAAAAACCTGAAACATCACGTATCATAACGTCATCAGGACAAAGCTCTTTCGACGGTCAATTGAATTTAGAATAGTTAAATGGTTTTAATCCTTACATAATCATGGAACCATGACAGAAATTTTCTATCATCCTTTCTAGCAAGATCATCATCATCAATGCTACGTCTCTCCATTTTTATCTCAGCTCTAAAAATACTATGATAATAACAAAAAAAGTTAGGAAACTTTTTACAAGTATATTAAAAAATTAGAGTATATAGCAAAATTATGTCGCTTACTTCTCTATATCTTCCATCTCCTCCATACAACTATTAGGCATATATACCGATGAGCGGCTTCAAACTCATAGTCCACCAACCATCGTAACTTAGAAGTATTTGTAGGCTTGTAACAAACATTAAAGATAGTACAAATTCTACTATTTGGTGCATCGACCTCACATTCATCATTTCTTGGTGCTCTATTCCAGTTTGTTCTGACATGAGTATCGAAGTAGATTGAGCAGAAGTTTGAGACCTCCTCAATAATATATGCTTCGTATATCGATGCTTCTACATGAGCCTTATTGCCGACCTTCTTCTTCAGGTGATGTAGATATATATAAATAATATATTGAATACTAGAACTATTTTGGTAAAATAATTATTGGTACTAGATAATTAATTATTTTATTCCTCTCAAATGTATACATCTATCAATAATGGACAGGAGCACCGATACGTGCTTCGTATACAAGATGAATCGACAAATGTTCCATACTATCAAAAAAGTCGTGGGAAATACCTTTTCTAACTTGCACAATGTCAATATAATCTTCTTCTCAATTTCAAACATATGTTGCATCGTCAACTAACTTGAACACAAGTCTCTAAGCAATATAGATAACTCGGCCATCGGACCCCATATTTGAGAAGGTAGAATCTCTCTCAGAGCAATAGGAAGTAAATGTAACACCCAGTTTCTAAAATGAGGATAATTTTGAAATTTTTTATTTTAATTTATTTAATTATGATATTTAATTAATAATATGATTTTTGGTGATTTTTAATCATTTTAAAACTATTTAAAATTATGACTTGTGATTTGGTGTCTTGCTGGTGTAACCCTAGAGATAGCTTGACCTAGAGCCTAGCCATGTGATTAGGGTATTTCATTTATCATTTCTAGCTTGAGGATATTTTGGTCATTTTTGAAATTTTGGGAATTATTTGGAATTATTTTGTATTAATTAGAATTATTGGAATTTAAGTGATTTTTAGTATAATTTAATTTAGTGCTATTCTTGACTTTGACTCATGGTGACTTAAGAGACTGTCCTAGAAGCTAACCCTAGTCATGACTACTTGGTTAGATTATGAAATCCTAGTTAACCCAAGTTAATGATATCCTAGTCATTAGAATTAATTTAGGGAATAGGATTATTGATTAGGCTAGATAATGACTTGTGATTTCATAAGTCATGACTTGTGGCTTAGGCCCACAGAGGACCATAGGCAACTAGTGAAACCCTAACCCTAGCCTTATACCTACTTGGCCAGCCAACCTTGGTTTCCCCATCCTATTTAATGTCTCATCCACTTAGGGCTAGCCTCCTTAGGAATTTATCAAGTTTGAAAGTAGATGTAAACCCCATTCTTCCCCAATCCCTATCTTCTCCATTTCAACTGCTTTTTCCTTCAAATTTCTTGCAATAGGTTCTAATCTCTGTGCATTCTATGTCTATGGTGAGAAATTTTAGTAGAGGAGCAATTTGGAGGAGTTTGGGTAGCAAGAGGAACACCCCTCTTTGAAGCTTTTTGGGCTTTTTCACACACCTAGGTAATTCCTAATCCTCTCCATAAAATAGTGATTTTAATGCATGAATAGGAAGCCCTCGGAATACCCTAACTGTTGGTATAGGCATTGCTAGGTTTTGTGTCCAATACGTGTCCGTATCGGACACGTATTAGTAGCATACCTAAATGTTTGATGAAATGCCACAGTGGGCATTTCTTTCTCGTTTGTTGTTTTTATTTGAATAGAAATTTAAGGTTTGATGTTGCTTGTCGATTTTTGTTGGACTGAGGTGGTTGTGGTGTCGTGCCGTGTCGTATTGGACACGGGAACACACAGGGTTCAGCACACACGCACGCGAGTAGCAGTCTCCTGCTATTCGGGCGGCCACAACACACTGGACACACCATGTGGACACGAGAAACTCGACACATGTGTCGGGGCTGACACTGACACGAGGCTCCCCAAGTTTTATGAGTCTTCGTGTCGTGTCGGATACGTAAATATAAGTACACTGGTCGTGCACTGTGTTGTTTTAGCCGACTTTTTGGCACTGATACGTGTGTCATGACACTGAAACACGTGTCGTGGACTCATATCAGGGTGTCAGGACCCTAGACCTAGACACACTTGACACTGGGACACGAGTACAGGGTCTGTGTCATGTCGTGTCGCGTGCACGAGCTCAATGAACACGTGCACGACACTGTTTTCCTGTGTACTGTCCAGTTATTTGATTCCAGTATTATTTCCAAGTTTAAATTGTTAAATTATGTTTTAAATTGCTAATTTAATATCCTGGACATGTTAATAATCTCTGTTAGTTGATATTTACTTATTAGAATAGGTTGTTTGATTGAGGAATGAAATTTTGGACATGGAAATGGACTGTTGGCTGATACGCGGCCAATCTTAAAAACCTGAGATTTAATTTCTATTTTAAATTAATGTTTAAGTATCATGTTTGAGTCTACATGTTATTTAGCACCTGTTAGTTCAATTTTACATTTTGATTAGGCTTTATGTCATATAATGAGAATATTAGACATTGCATTAGGTTTTGATAATGTATTGACTGATACCACTTGTTATTTCAGTTTTCCTAAACTTAATCCCAATTTAATCTGATGATTAATTGATGTTTTAAGTACCAATATTATTCCTACATGTGTATTAGCTCATGATAGATTGATTTTACATATTAGAATGGGTTTTGGATTCATGAATGGGATATTGGACTTTGAGTTGGGCTTTCGATAATGCATGACTGATACATGAAATTGAATGATATATTCCTATTTAAAATTGTCAGGTTCTCTTTAATACCTGAATTGATTTCTTATCCTTAACTGATTGAAGTTAGATTCAATGTTGTGTAGATCACTGTAAGGATTTGTGATGGGGTTGATGTATTAGAAGGGAACTCGAATGTGTATTGATTTATTTATATTGAAATGTCACATGAATTCAAAAACGGAGAATTGGTTTCTATTTCCTTCCAAAACCTGACATTGATTTCCTTTCCTTAAACATTTGAATGTTAACTCCCATTCAATGTATTGGTTCACTGTTGTTTTATGAACTGTCTGATTTTTTCTTCCTTAATAATCTGCGCATTGATTTCCCTTCCTTAACTAAATTCAATTGAGTTTATATATGAACTGTCATATGATTCCGTTACACTGATTTGATTCAATGTTAACTGTTATGAGGGATTGGTTTGTTAGTAACCGCCATGCGACACTATTTCCTATTGACACATGAACCCATGTACACTATATTGTTTTCATGTAGACACTGTCATTTAGTCCATTAAATGAACTGTCATGTGATTCCATACCATTCACTATTTTTTTTCCAACTTCCAGGATTATACTACTCTACTGTTTTCAGGTACCTCATCTCGGACAGTACATTTACTTCAGACATTCAGATACCAGGCGAGTACATTCTCTGATCATTTTATAACTTGCTAGAATTCTAGCTCTAGTTTACCTTATTTAATGCTGTCACGATATTATCATGGATTAGTACTATATGGATCCTTTCATGCGATGTTATCCCCCTCGGGAGCATCGGGTACATCATGTCGTGTGTTTCATGTACATCATGTATTCCTCGCTCTCATGTTATTCATGTTTTTCATGTGCTTCATGCTCGTTCATGCATGCTCGTGTACTCTCATGTGCTTTTATGTTCGGTCATGTTTCCCATGTATCTCATGTATAACCTATACTTCATGTGCACCCATTTATGGGCTTCATGTGAAAACCATGTACGTAACATAACTTGTCTGGATCCTTGTGTATTGATTGGGATATGGGAGAGTATAAATAGTCATGTGAACAATTCTAAAGTAGTATAGCCATGTACGCCTCTTTAGTATAGTCATGTGTAAATCAAGCCGTTCATATGCCGACTTTGTACTCTAAATCACTAGCCACTGGTAGCTCTCTACTTATAGTAGATATTTCTATTACAGTTCTCTCTCTGTTTACATCATATACTTTCTTTCAGTTTCATGTATCGTACTCTCTTATATGTTTATATTCTCTAACCTGTTATGATCTGCGTGAGATGTATTGTGCTCGCTCCCATCCTGACTGGACCTCTTGAAAATTTTACAGAGGATAATGAGGAACCCTACACCCCTTACTTTAGAGCTTGCCTAGATGACACTTACAACCTGGACCCCTGCAGAGGTTCAGGCAGCTGCTGAGGATGATACCCATTGCATAGTTTAGATAATCTAGATTGTTTCCTTTTTCATGTTTAGTTGTTGTCCTTATTTTCAGAGTTATATATTTAGAGATGTTGAGACTGGTAGTTGTTAACTTATGTTATTTCATTCTGCTGTACCTCAGTTGAGGATTCTTTTAATTATTTTATCATGCCATATTCTATCTCTAGTTGTGAATGAGTTGTACCTTCTGTGATTAGCCTCCAGTTGGAGATTATTCTATATTGTGTTAGTTATAGTTCATGACCTAGAACAGCGTTCTACCGCCGATACTGCGGCGTAGGCTGGGCGCTGTTACGTACTCGTACCCTCACGGTGGGTACAGGTCGTGACATATTTTTAGTGGTGGCCCATGCAGGTCGAGTTTGTGTAGTGGTATTCGAACTAGAGCATCACTACAGCCTGCAGTAGGATTAGGATTATCCTTGAGGTACTCAATCACATTAGGAAAAACTCTTATACTAAATCCCTGTCATCTGAATTCCTGTTGGAGATTTCTTCCTTGAATAACTCTCCTCCCTTGAATTATCGCTTCTATATCAGTATCGATTCCTTGTTTGATCTGTCTCCAGGATGGTGATCGAGACACGATCGCATCGCTCGGGCTCAGTAGACGCTGGTGAGAGGCCTACCACCCCTCGCCCGATTGCGGATGCTGGGACCACATCACCCCCTATTTCTGCTCATATAGGAGCATCTATAGCTTTTAGGAGTGCACCTCCACCTGTTCGGAGGTCTTCCCCCATCATTCCAGATATGTATCAATAGCAGTTACCTTAAGGGACAGTAGATACGGCTCAGATGTTTACCCTTTTCCAGCGATTCTTGGAGTCTCAACAACAAATGCAGTAGAGCCAGTCTGCTGATATCCGACAGAGCATACAAGATACTCACCAGTTGGTCAGGACGACAGTAGAGCTGGTGGCTGCTCAGCCGCAATGAGGTCAGATGCAACCGTATCAGCCGAGGAAGATGGGACCCAAAGACTTCAAGGGTACAGAGGGCATCATATATGCTGACTATTGGATAGAGTACATCGAAGAGATATTCCGATTGGCACAGATACCAGCTGGATTACAGATCGAGGCAGTAGCCAGTCAGATGTAGGACTTGGCCCGTACTTGGTACCAAACGGACCCGAGGGTTGGTATAGCCGGTCAAACTTGGGCAACGTTCAAGAAACTATTCAAGAAGAAATTCTTTTCTGATACAGCACTCGGTGCTTTGGAGGCACAGTTCGAGAGTTTGGTTCAAGGGAACCAGACCGTTGAGGAGTACGCTGGAGAGTTCTGCCGTTTGAGCATATTTGTCGAGGATCTTACTGAGGCCGGGAAGGCAAGAAGGTTCCGCAGGGGTTTGATCAGGTAGATCAGGTCATATACCAAGAGCGGCCACGACGCCACTTTCGAGCAGATTCTGGTAGGAGCCATGGCAGCGGAGGATGATCTTGGGCTAAAGGAGAAGAGGACGCTAGACAGTCAGAGAGCTAGTGGCAGTGCAGGCCCGGCTAAGAGGCCCCCCTACAGATTCAGCAGCAGTATCAACAGCAGATGCCCCGTTTGCAGATTCAGCAGCAGTATCTGCAGTAGATGCTACCCTTACAGTTTCAGCAGCAGTATCACTAGCCGAGGGTCTACTTTCAGTAGCGGCTGTTTCAGGACCGTGCACCCTTTCAGCAGCCACAGCAGCCAGAGAGGCAGCAGCAGACCCCGGTACAGCAGCTTGTCATTATTTGCCTCTTCTGTAAGAGACCAGGGCACGATTGGGGTGAATGCCGGAAGAGGCTGGGCAGATGTTTACTTTGCGGAGGATCTGATCACCGGCTGAGAGAGTATCCCGAGTCGTCGGGACAGACAGTTCAGAGAGCAGGAGCTAGGGCTCCGGTAGGCCAGCAGAAGGGATTACCCTTACCGACTCAGCAGCAGAGGTACATGCATCATCACCAGCAGTCCAGGAGGGCCAGCAGGAGCGAGCTTTCGCCAGGACAGTCGAGGATGCTCAGGCCGTTGGAGATCTAGTTATAGGTTTCGTACTTTTGATTCAAATTCTGAAATTGCCTCTTATAACTGCCTTAAAAATTCGATTCCCTCTGTTCCTGGTTGACTGATCAACTTTGTTCTGTTGTTCATGTGTTATGTTTGATATTCTTCTGAGATGAATCATATGGGCTAGGTCACCTCAGTTATGGGATATAGAATCTTCGATAGTCATGTTAGCTGGCATAGTGAGGACATATAGTCAGATTTAGGACATATTTTTTGGGTGTAGGAATTTAAGGTTTTTGTTGCCAAGCATGCGGCAAAGCAAAAATTTTAAATACCAAGATTTTAGAGGTATGTGCCTTAGTCGAGGACTCTGTGATTATCGTAGCCTTGCACACTAGCACGACGAAGATTCTGATTATCATGATTTTGGACAGACGCATATGATTATCTGGCGGTATATTTGAGACTTTGATTGTGGGGTGTTTGACCTAGAAGGACTACTACCATTTTAATTTCGATGACAAAATTTTTCTAAGGTGGGTAGACTTGTAACACCCAATTTCTAAAATAAGGGTAATTTTGAAATTTTGTATTTTAATTTATTTAATTATGATATTTAATTAATAATATAATTTTTGGTGATTTTTAACCATTTTAAAACTATTTAAAATCATGACTTGGGATTTGGTGTCTTGCTAGTGTAACCCTAGAGATAGCTTGACCTAGAGCCTAGCTATGTGATTAGGGTATTTCATTTATCATTTCTAGCTTAAGGGTATTTTGGTCATTTTTTAAATTATTTGGAATTATTTTGTATTAATTAAATTATTGAAATTTAAGTGATTTTTAGTATAATTTAATTTAGTGCTATTCTTGACTTTGACTCATGGTGACTTAGGAGACTTTCCTAGAAGCTAACCCTAGTCATGACTACTTGGTTAGATTATGAAACCCTAGTTAACCCAAGTTAATGATATCCTAGTCATTAGAATTAATTTAGGGAATAGGATTATTGATTAGGCTAGATAATGACTTGTAATTTCATAAGTCATGACTTGTGGCTTAGGCCCATAAAGGCCCATAGGCAACTAGTGAAACCCTAATCCTAGCCCTACACCTACTTAGCCGGCCAACCTTGGTTTCCCTATCCTATTTAATGTCTCATCCACTTAGGGCTAGCCTCCTTTAGGAATTTATCAAGTTTCAAAGTAGAGGTAAACCCCATTCTTCCCCAATCCCTATCTTCTCCATTTCAACTCCTTTTTTCTTCAAATTTCTTGCAATAGGTTCTAATCTCTATGCATTCTATGTCTATGGTGAGAAATTTCAGTGGAGGAGCAATTTAGAGGAGTTTGGGTAGCAAGAGGAGCACCCCTCTTTGAAGCTTTTTGGGTTTTTTCACACACCTAGGTAATTCCTAATCCTCTCCATAAAATAGTGATTTTAATGCATGAATAGAAAGCCCTAGGAATACCCTAACTGTTGGTATAGGCATTGCTAGGTTTTGTGTCCAATACGTGTCCGTATCGGACACGTATCAGTGGCATACCTAAGTGTTTGATGAAATGCCACAGTGGGCATTTTTTTCTCGTTTGTTGTTTTTGTTTGAATAGAAATTTAAGGTTTTATGTTGCTTGTCGATTTTTGCTGGACTGAGGTGGTTGTGGTGTCGTGTCGTATCGTATTGCACACGGGAACACACTGGGTTCAGCACACACGTACGCGAGTAGCAGTCCCCTGCTACTCGGGGGCCACAACACACTGGACACACCACTTGGACATGGGAAACTCGACACATGTGTCGGGGCTGACACTAACATGAGGCTCCCCAAGTTTTGTGAGTCCTCGTGTCGTGTCAGACACGTAAATGCAAGTGCACTAGTCGTACAATGTGTTGTTTTAGCCGATTTTTTGGCACTGATACGTGTGTCGTGACACTGACACACGTGTCGTGGACTCATATCAGGGTGTCAGGACCCTAGACCTAGACACACTCGACACTAGGACACGAGCACAGGGTCTGTGTTATGTCGTGTCACGTGCACGAGCTCAACGAACACGTGCACGATACTGTTTTCATGTGTACTGTCCAGTTATTTGTTTCCAGTATTATTTTCCAGTTTAAATTGTTAAATTATGTTTTAAATTGCTAATTTAATATCCTGGACATGTTAATAATCTCTGTTAGTTGATATTTACTTATTAGAATAGGTTGTTTGATTGAGGAATGAAATTTTAGACATGGAAATGGACTGTTGGCTGATACGCAGGCCAATCTTAAAAACCTGAGATTTAATTTCTATTTTAATCTGTTTTAAATTAATGTTTAAGTATCATGTTTGAGTCTACATGTTATTTAGCACCTGTTAGTTCTATTTTACATTTTGATTATGCTTTATGTCATAGAATGAGAATATTAGACATTACATTGGGTTTTGATAATGTATTGACTGATATCACTTGTTATTTCAGTTTTCCTAAACTTAATCCCTATTTAATCTGATGATTAATTGATGTTTTAAGTACCATTATTATTCCTACATGTGTATTAGCTCATGATAGATTGATTTTACATATTAGAATGGGTTTTGGATTCATGAATGGGATTTTGGACTTTGAGTTGGGCTTTCGATAATGCATGACTGATACATTAAATTGAATGATATTATTCCTATTTAAAACTGTCAGGTTCTCTTTAATACCTGAATTGATTTCCTTTCCTTAACTGATTGAAGTTAGATTCAATGTTGTGTAGATCACTGTAAGGATTTGTGATGGGGTTGATGTATTAGAAGGGAATTCGAATGTTTATTGATTTATTTATATTGAACTGTCACATGAATTCAAAAACTGAGAATTGGTTTCCATTTCCTTCCAAAACCTGACATTGATTTCCTTTCCTTAAATATTTGAATGTTAACTCCCATTCAATGTATTGGTTTACTGTTGTTATATGAACTTTCTGATTTTTCCTTCCTTAAAAATCTGAGCATTGATTTCCCTTCCTTAACTAAATTCAATTGAGTTTATATATGAACTGTCACATGATTCCATTATACTAATTTGATTCAATGTTAACTGTCATGATGGATTGGTTTGTTAGTAACTGCCATGCCACACTATTTCTTATTGACACATGAACCCATGTACACTACATTGTTTTCATGTAGACACTGTCATTTAGTCCATTAAATGAACTGTCATGTGATTCCATACCATTCACTTTTTTTTCCTACTTCCAGGATTATACTACTCTACCATTTTTAGGTATCTCATCTCGGACAGTACATTTGCTTCAGACATTCAGATAGCAGGCGAGTACATTTTCTGATCATTTCAGAACTTGCTAGAATTATATTTCTGCTCTAGTTTACCTTATTTGATGCTGTCACGATATTATCACGGATTGGTACAATATGGATCCTTTCATGCGATGTTATCCCCATCGGGAGCATCGGATACATCATGTCGTGTGTTTCGTGTACATCATGTATTCCTCGCTCTCATGTTATTCATGTTTCTTATGTGCTTCATGCTCGTGTACTCTCATGTGCTCTCATGTTCAGTCATGTTTCCCATGTATCTCATGTATAACCTATACTTCATGTGCACCCATTTATGGGCTTTATGTGAAAACCATGTACGTAACATAACTTATCTGGATCCTTGTGTATTGATTGGGGTATGGGGGAGTATAAATAGTCATGTGAACAATTCCAAAGTAGTATACCCATGTACGCCTCTTTAGTATAGTCATGTACAAATCAAGCCGTTAACATGTCGACTTTGTACTCTAAATCACTAGTCACTAGTAGCTCTCTACTTATAGTAAATATTTCTATTACAGTTCTCTCTCTGTTTACATCATGTACTTTCTTTCAGTTTCATGTATCGTACTCTCTTGCATGTTTATATTCTCTAATCTGTTATGATCTGCTTGAGATGTCTTGTGCTCGCTCCCATCCTGACTGGACCTGTTAAAAATTTTACAGAGGATGATGAGGAACCCTGCACCCCTTACTTTGGAGCTTGCCTTGATGACACTCGCAACCTGGACCCCTTGGGAGGTTGAGGCAGCTGCTGAGGATGATACCCATTGCATAGTTTAGATGATTGTTTCTTTTTTCATGTTTAGTTGTTGTCCTTATTTTCAGAGTTGTATATTTAGAGATGTTAAGACTGGTATTTATTAACTTATGTTATTTCATTCTGTTGTACTTCAGTTGAGGATTCTCTTATCTATTTTATCGTGTCATATTCTATCTCTAGTTGTGATTGAGTTATACCTTCCGTGATTAGCCTCCAGTTAGAGATTATTCTATATTGTGTTAGTTATAGTTCATGACCTAGAACAGCGTTCTACCGCCGACACTGCGACGTAGGCTGGGCACTGTTACGTACTCGTATCCTCACGGTGGGTGCGGGTCATGACAGTAAACGCTCAATGAACACGTGGCAATCATGACTTTTCATCCCTATCAGCTTGCGTTCGTTAAGATCAACACATCTTGCCAGATTCGACATATAACCGTCAGGGAATCTCAACTTTGTAATCCAATTGCATATTATCAATTTATCATCCCTACCATGTAAATGGTGCTGAGGGCTTAACCCAGTTACTATTGGATCTTCGAGTTAGATGCATCTTTGGACGCCTGTAAATAATTTCCATGTCCTTTCTTACTTTGGGATTGTCTTTCATTTTTTCGTTGATATCCATCAACGTATTAAAGATGTTGTCGAATACATTTTTCTCAATATCCATGACATCAAAATTTTGTCTTATAAGATTGTCCTTCCAATAAGGTAAGTCCTAAAAGATACTCTGCTTCTTCCAATTATGGCTATATCCGAATCGTTCTAAGTGATGGCCCAATCTTGGATCTTCCTTTACAGTCGGTAAATCCTCTACCTCTTCCCAAACGATATCTCCAGTCAATCTCAACGGGGGAGGAGTTAGTTCCTGTTTACCAGCTCTAAAGGCGTCCATGTTCCTTCTCCACGGATGCGACATTGAAAGGAACTAACGACGGCAAAAAAAAGCTTTTCCTCCATTCTGAAGGTGGACTACCTTACCCTTTTCCATAGATATTAGACAAGACATAATACCATGAGTACTCTACCCAGATAACATTCCGTATGCTGGAAAATTATTGATTGTCCACATCAACATCGCTCTAATCTGAAAGTTCTGCTCCCTCGATATATTATACTTTGAACGCCGAACTGCCACAATTGTTTCAACTCGTCTAACAACGGCTGCAAGTAGATATCGATGTTCTTCTTTGGTTTTTTGGACCGGATATGATAAGTGTCAAGAACATATAAGGTGTCTTCATGCACATCAATGGTGGTAGATTATAGGGGATCAAAATCACCGGCCAACAAGAGTACTGAGCCCCCGACTTTCCGATAGGAGTAAATCCATCAGAACATAAAGCCAGCCGAATATTCTAGGCTTCGTAGCAAATCCAAGATGACATTGATCAAAATACTTCCATGCCTCTCAATCGAATGGATGAGATAACTCTCCTTCATCCATCTTTCATTCTTTGTATGCCATGGCATGTGTTTTGCAGTATTCGAGGATATATACATCCCCTGTAGCCTCTTTGTGATCGGCAAAAATTGTATGTATTTGTAAGGGCACAATCTTGCTTGTGCAGTTCATTTTTCTTTGCCCCGAATGGGCTTGTACCTGTCCTCCTGACAGAAAATGCATCTATCTTTATCATTGTTCTCCTTGTAGTACAACATGCAGCCGTTTCGGCAGCAATCTATCTTTTATAGCCTAGTCCGAGTTTCTATATTATCACCTTCGACTTGTAAAAGTTTCCTGGCAAGTTCTTCGCACCTTTTGGCAGCAACTCTCTAACAAACTGAATTATCCGGTCATAGCATTCCTGCGGTGAGTTAAAATCAGACTTGAGGTTCAACGGCCGCATCACTACCGACAGGACAAAATGAGAATAACAACCTGGATATAACGGAGTATCGGCATGGTTGAATATATCGTAGAACTCCTATGTAGCAGGATTCGGATCCTCTGGATCAAAACTTGGACCGACACAAGCCACATCAAATACCGACTCACGTGCCAAGTTTCGATAACGATTTTGGAAGTGATCTCCAATAGTGGACTCTCCCACCTCCGTATTGAAGGAGGACTGATATTGCAGAACCAAAGGTTCTTCTTGAGCCGTCTACTCATTGTAGTTTGGTACGAAACTCTTTTTGTAGAGGTGCTCTCTCATGAGATCTACCTCCTTGAATGGTATGTTATGACAATTGACACATGGGCACTATATGAGCCTTTCGTCCATGAAATAAGGTTGGCTACTGGCGTATCTCAGAAATTCCTCGACGTCCGTCTTTAAATCATCCGTCAAACCAATCTTGCTTTCATGTCGCCGATTGTACATCCAAATACCATATATATTGTAATTACAAGTAAAAATTAATTTATTGCCTAATTTTAACAACCAAGGTTAACAGTATCAGTATCAAAATTAGTATCAGACCATTCCTATGAGTATCGATATAAAAATTGGTATTAGACCATTCCTATGAGTACCGATATCAAAATCGATAGTATCGACCATTCCTATGAGTATCGATATCGAAATTTGTATTAGACTATTCCTATGAGTATCGATATCGAAATCGATATCATACCATTCCTACGAGTATCGAGAAGGAATCAAGAGAGAGGGGTGTGTGCGTATGTTTGTATACTTGAATGAGCTCCATGAGGAAGTGGACGTCCTTGGTATAGAGCTCGAGAGAGAGGTTCCTGACAGCATGGTGGAGGTTCTCCGTCAAAGGATTCTGGTTCTACATTTTGCTCTGGTAGAGGAAGCCATGAGATTATGAGAATGAAGAAAGAAGTTGTTTTGAATATGAAGCTCTGCTTCACGTTTGGTTCTTATTAGTATCGGCCGTATCGGATTAGTATCGGCCTATTGGTTTGGTATCGATCGTATCGGATTGGTATTGGCCTTATCGAATCAGTATCGGCCATATCTGACAGGTATCAGCAGTATTGGATTTGTATCGGCCATATCATATTAGTATCGGCCTATTTGTTTGGTATCGGTCGTATCGGATTGGTATTGGCCTTATCGAATTTGTATCATCCTATTCGACGTATCATGTCGGTTTTGGCCTTATCGAATCGGTATCGGCCATATCTGATAGGTATCGGCTGTATCGGATTAGTATCGGCCATATCAAATTTGTATCGGCCTATCGGATTGTGTCACGCCCCAGAACCAGAATACTGGAGAGCGGGGGCAGACATAGCCAGCTACGTATATGAAATGGATTCCATCTCGCTATACGGTCACGGCTGTCTAGATACCTGAGGGTTTATCTACAAGCCAACAGTCTCTTAAGGTCATGAACAAGCCTAGTGTCTCAATCACAAGCAAGTAAGTAAAAGTTACAAGATGTATGATCATTAAATATACAATAGTAAGACATCCCAAACATTACATATTCAGCTGATCATGAAGCTAGTCGTTACAAAATGTCAGGACTAGCAAGAGTTTAGTCATACATGATCAACCCTAGGATCTGTTAATCATGTTACATCCCGTAGGCAGAAAGTAAGTAAAGTGCAATCGAGCTAAACAGGTGCTCGTCGGCTAAACACCTCAAAAGAATATTTGTACAATAAAGTGGGAGAGCAAAAATAGACCCACTCGTTGCCCGGGTTACGTCTAGTCGCCACCATCGGGCTGGATAGTCGGTAGATCCTCTGGAGCTGCTCCGAAATCTGGCCATACAAAACCAGCTGGGTCAGATCCGAGAAAAAGCAAGTGCCACAAAGGAAGCTTCACTTAGGAACTAAAACCAGCAATCAGCACAAGAGAATAAATAAATAAATAGTAAGAACTGGAAACAAAGAAAATACATCAGGATGATATACGACGAGATAACCACGAAACTATTCAGATAACCAGGTTACAACCCGTAAACCAAACAAGGACCGGGGTTGTAACCCTTCGTCTGAACAGAACTTGGAATTCTCACCATTTATCGGTAAAATAAATACAAGCATTCTGGTCATGCAGTAATCTGTAATAGAATCAGGACAAGACTAGACTGGTTAGACTCCATCCGATCATTTTACGGCCAAGCAAGAACTACGGCTTGGTACTTTAACTAACTAGGGTTGTCACAAGCCTAATTACTAACGAGATGCAGTGAGAATCTTCCACAGTCACAAGCCCTGCAGTCCATCCAGGTTACCCAGGTCGAAATTAGGGGTTGAATTCAGGTGGGTACACCGTCCAGGAAACGCATGTACCCTTAGGTAGCTTGAAGGGTGCAACACATGACAGTGTGCTGGAAATGTGCCCTACTCGACGGCAGGCTACAGATCCCAAGCGCGCCCAGGTAACGGAATTGCCTGTAGCTGGGAGATCTCTTCATGACTACTGTATTAATCTAGTTATTAGCCTTAGTCCATTTCAGTAGGTACTCCTGACCGTGGTACTCAGGAGTCCCCTCCTAGACATTATACAAGACAGGACTGGATTATTTGTACAAGCAAAATCACCTACGGTGTCCAGTATTAGTTATACATGTCATGTCATGTCAGGTAGCCGTCGCAACAGCTGTTCAAGATAATCATATCAGGTGTACTTGTCAGAAGTGCGCCATGACGGGCCACTATCAGGTCATGTCAGGTTTACTTGTCAGGAGTGCACCACTACGGGTCACTATCGTGTCATGCTCAGGTATCATTTCCAAACATATTAAACAAATCCATGATTATCAAGTTCATGACAAAAGGCGTAAGGATATAAAATGGACGTAAAATATCTAATAAAATATCAATATTCAGGGCTATAGAAGAGTCATACGGCTAAGTCATATGCGGTCAGGAAAGGGTAGACTCATGCGGCCCAATTAGAAGAACGCATGCGGCCAGGGTCACTGGATCCCATGCGGCTAAGACAAGGGGGCGCATGCGGTCAGGAAGATAGGAAACTCATGCGGCTGGGGGAATGGGTCTTATGCGGCTAGCTGGCCAATCAGGTACATACGGCCGGGGAGGGAGTGTGGTTCCATGCGGCTCGAGAAGAAGCAACCCATGCGGCTGCGGGAGAAGGGAACCATACGCGGCTCAGAAGGGAAGAGTACTCATGCGGCTGCGGGGAGCAATGCCTATGCGGCTGGGAGCAAGTGTGCATATACGGCTCGCGAGTGTTGAGTTCATGCGGCTCAGGGTGAAGTCCTCATGCGGCTGGGTCAAGCAAGTCTCATGCGGCCAGCGGGAATGGCGCATGCGGCTGCAGAGTTCAGAACTTATGCGGCTGGGAATTGAGCGAGTTATGCGGCCAGATGAGTTCGGCCCTCATGCGGCTCAAGTACTTCCAGCCATGCGGCTGAAGAGAACACTTGCCGCATGAATATTCATGCGGTCAAGTCAAGCACTGTTCATCTTCTCCAAAATTTCAGAGAAGAAGAACACCATGAGAGCCAAGCCCTCAAGCGCCATAACTCCATCATCCGGAGCCTAAATCCGAACTTCCATAGGTCAAAATGGGGTAGAACGAGATTCTCTACAACATGGAACCATCAAAACTTAAAAATAACAATGTTAACTAGATCAAAACCCAGGAATTCAGAAAGTACTATAAACTTAGATCTATACAAATTTAACCATGGAAATTAAAAACACCAAGTACTAAAGAGTGCTAAAATCGCATGAGGAAAAGAATGGACAAATAAAAGGTGGGTTCCTCCATGAAGCAAGATGCACTTGCCTAGACCTCTCTCTCCTCTCTCTGGTAGGTAAGGAAGTAATAGGGAAGAAAAAGATGAGTAATGAAGAGAGAGAAAGAAGAAAGGGCAATAAATATCAAAGGTGGTGGTAGGTAGGGAGTTCTCCATATAAAACCAATCCCAAACCAAACCCACATAAACTGAACCGAACCAAGCCAATGAAATGCAAATGCAAAAAAAATAAACCAAGCTAGGAACAAGATAAAATACGTACACGTATTCCAAAATACGTAATACGAACAACAGGCATTACAACTCTACCCACCTTAAAAGAATTCTGTCCTCGGAATTTAATCAAGAGGCTAGAGGAGCAATGACAAGCTACATTAATCACATGCAAGCTATAACTAGGCAGACAATCACTCATTCAAGCAAGGAATCGAAGGCATGAGGCATAAGAAAGACATTATACCTCACAAGTCAAACAAGTCGGGATATCGCGATCGGATATCATCCTCACGCTCCCACGTTGACTCCCCCAAAGAGTGATGACCCCAAGCAACTCGGACTAACTTGATAGTCTTGTTCTTGAGGATCTTCTCTCTCCGGTCCAATATAGACACGGGCCTCTCCTCATACGAAAGGTTGGTACCAACAACCAATTCCGAATGATCCAGGACATGGCTCGGGTCTGGGATATACCGTCGTAATTGGGATACATGGAACACGTCATGCACCTCGCTTAGCGACGGCGGAAGAGCGAGACGATAGGATACATCTCCTACTCGCTCCAGGATATCGAACGGTCCTATATACCTAGGACTAAGCTTTTCCCGTACGCCGAAACGAATGACGCCACGGTTAGGCGAAATCCTCAGGAATACATGATCGCCGACCGAAAACTCGAGAGGGTGCCGATGAGAATCGGCCCAATGACGCTGACGATCTTGGGCAACTCGAAGATGATCTCTGACTCGCCTGACCACCTCAACTGTCTGGGCAATCATTTCTGGACCGAGTATCTGTCTCTCTCCAACATCATCCCAGGCTAACGGGGATCTGCACTTCCTACCATACAGTGCCTCGAACGGTGCCATCTGGATACTGGCCTGGAAATTGTTGTTGTACGAAAATTCCACCAGGTGCAAGTGATCTTCCCATGAACCACCGAAGTCAAGTGTGCAAGACCGTAATATGTCTTCAAGAGTCTGGATCGTGCGCTCCGACTGGCCATCTGTCTGCGGGTGATACGCTGAACTGAACTGGAGACGAGTCTCCAAACTCTCTTGCAAGCTACGCCAAAAGTACGACATAAATCTGGAATCTCGATCCGAGATGATACTGACTGGCACACCGTGCAATCTGACAATCTGCCTGAGGTACATCTCTGCTAGCTGAGCCGTCGACTGACCAACTCTGAATGGAAGAAAGTGAGCCACTTTCGTGAGCCGATCAACTATAACCCAGATAGCATCTCTACCAGCTGGGGATCTAGGTAATCCAGTCATGAAATCCATGATCACATGCTCCCACTTCCATTCTGGAATCGGCAAGGGCTGAAGAAGTCCAGCCGATCTCTGATGTTCGGCTTTAACTTGTTGGCAAACCAAACACCGAGAGACAAATCGAGCTATCTCCCGCTTCATGCCATTCCACCAAAAGTGCTGACGGATATCTCGGTACATCTTCGTACTGCCAGGATGGATGGAATACTGAGAACTGTGCGCTTCCGTCATGATCTCCTGTCTGATATCTCCACTGGGTACAAAAAGACGATTACCATGTCGAAGTGTACCATCCTCATGAATGCATAACTCTGGGCTTCGTCCTGCCTCACACTCTGCTCTGAGTCGTTGAAGCTTAGAATCTGCCGACTGCGTCATCCGGATCCTCTCGACTATAGTGGATTGAACTTGCATACTGGCCATCAATGCCATACTGGAAGGGAGAACAACTTCAATACCCATCTTCTGAAGATCTGCTAACAGCTCTGGTTGCGCTGTTAGGAAATAAACTCCGGCTCTCCTTCTCAATGCATCCGTAACAACATTGGCCTTCCCAGGATGATACTGTAGGTTGACATCATAATCCACAAGAAGCTCCAGCCACCTTCTCTGACGCATGTTAAGATCCTTCTGGGTAAAAACATACTTCAGGCTCTTGTGGTCGATGAAAATCTCCACCCTGTCTCCATACAAGTAGTGCCTCCACAACTTAAGTGCAAACACCACTGCTGCCAGCTCCAAGTCATGTGTTGGGTAATTTCTCTCATGATCACGAAGTTGTCGTGATGCATAAGCTATCACCTTCCCATGTTGCATCAGAACACATCCTAGGCCTCTGCCTGAAGCATCACAATACACTGAAAATCCTCCAGTTCCATCTGGAAGCGTGAGAATAGGAGCTGTTATCAGGCCTCGCTTCAACTGCTCAAAAGAACTCTGACACTCTGATGTCCAGGCAAACTGCGCATCCTTGCGGGTCAATTGGGTCAATGGCGCTAAAATCCGAGCAAAATCTGAAACAAATTACCGATAATAGCCGGCCAATCCAAGGAAACTATGAACTTCTGCAACTGTGCTGGGCACTGGCCATGACTCAATAGCCACAATCTTCTGGGGATCCACTTCTACTCCTCCTCGAGTGATGATATGACCCAAGTACGAAATACGATCGAGCCAGAACTCATATTTACTGAACTTGGCATATAACTGGTGCTCCCTGAGAGTCTGAAGAACCACACGGAGATGCTGCTCATGCTCCGCCTCACTCTTGCTGTAGACCAGGATGTCATCCAAGAACACAATCACAAACTGATCCAAGTAAGGCATGAAGATGCGATTCATAAGGTCCAGGAATACTGCCGGCACATTGGTCGCTCCAAAAGGCATAACAAGGAACTCCCAATGCCCATATCTCGATCTAAAAGCTGTCTTCGGGATGTCCTGCTCTCTGACTCTGATCTAATGATATCCTGAGCGCAAATCAATCTTCGAGAATACTGAAGCCCCCTTGAGTTGATCAAACAAGTCATCTATCCTCGGAAGAGGGTATTTGTTCTTGATTGTCACTGAATTCAAGGTACGATAATCAACACATAACCTGGACGTACCATCCTTCTTTTTCACAAGAAGCATCGGGGCTCTCCAAGGCGATCCACTAGCACGAATGAATCCCTTGGTTCTGAGTTCTTCAATCATCTTGTACAAGATCTCCAATTCTGACGGCGCCATCCTGTAGACTCTCTCTGACACTTGGGCTGTTCTGGAAATCAAGTCTATGGTGAACTCGATCTCCCGCTCTGGCGGCATACCTGGAAGCTCTTCTGGGAAAACATCTGGAAACTCATCCACTATCCTAGGCAACTGCACTGCTGCTACTGCCATCCGCAATATCGGAAGAGAAGGCTCAACTTCACCTCGGGAAAAGAAAAACTCTGGCTCGCCTGGAATGCTAAAAACAACCCTGCCGATATGGCAGTCTATTCTAGCATACTGGTTTCTCAATCAATCCATCCCTAAGACCACATCATAATCGGCCATTGGGAACTCTATCAATCTAGCAGGAAATTCTCTACCGCTAACTACGATCCGACACGTGAAAAACACTCTATCTACTCCCACAAGTCCGTTACCAGTAAGTATATTGAGCCTTACTGATAATGACTCGGGCTCCAATCCTACCCGTGTCGCGAATCGTGCAGACATAAAAGAATGCGATGCACCAGAATCAAATAAAGCTGAAGCTGGAAAGGAGTTGACGAGAATAGTACCTGCCACTACCTCTCTTGGTGCCAATCCTTTCTCTGCGGTCATCACCATAGCATGACCATGCCCTCGGGGTGCTGGTCCCCTCTGCTGGAATCCTCGCTGCCTGCTCTGACTCAAGGCTTGGGCTTGAGCATACTGCGGGGGTTCTGCTGCTGGAACACTTGGGTCTGAGGCGGCAAGGGCCTCGGCAATGGATACTGCTGTTGCTGCTACGGGACCGGTGCGGGTCCTCTCACCGAAGAGCTAGAAAGGTTGGACGATGATGAACCACCCCTATTTGGGCAGGATCCAACCCTATGGTCTGGTGCTCCACAAGCCAGACACAATCCCTGTGCCCTACGACATTCTGCCACTACATGGCCTGGCTTTCCACAATGAGAACAACCCACTGCGGAAGATTGCTTCTGCTTCTGCTGCTGCTGCTGAGGGTACGTCGGGGTGAAATGCTGAACCGACGTTACTGAGGCCGCTCGTCTCGGAGCTCCAATAGTCAAAGCCCTGGCTGCTGGTGCTGGGGCTGAAGACTGATTCATCTGGCCGTGAGATCTCTTCCGACCTCCGGTCCTATCCACAATCCTCTGGAAGGTATACTCATGCCTCCGGGCTGCTCTCAAGACTGCATCAAAAGTCTGATGCTCAAACTGCTCGACTGCCAACAAGATCTCCAGGTGAAGTCCCTGCTAGAACCGCTGGGCTCTATCATACTCGGTTGCCACCAAAGTGGGAGCAAACCGACTGAGTCTCGAAAACTCGGCCGTATATCCGTCGACCGTCCTGCCTCCTTGCTTCAGATTTGTGAACCTCGTCTGCAGATCGTACCGAGCCACCGCATCGAAATACTTGGTCTGGAATCTCTCTCTGAACACCGCCCAAGCAATAGGTGCTGCTAACCCAACGGCCTGAGCTGCCCACCAGCTGCGGGCAAGATCTAACAACTGCAGGCGCACAATTGCCACCTTCTCGTTCTCTGGGGTCCTGGCTGCCTCGAGAATCACCTCAGTGTCCTGAAGCCAAGCATCTGCTGCGATAGCATCTTCACTACCGTCGAAGAATGGAGGGTTCAAACGCTTGAAGCTGTTGGCCGTGCTGTTCCCTGGATGACCGCCTCTGGTCAAATCATCCGCCACTGCTTGTTGCAAGACATCTCCACGATGATCTTGAGAAGCTATCAAGGTCCTGACGAGTCCTACTAAAGTGCCATCATCAGGTTCTACCGGTTGAACTGGCTGAACTGGGGGCTCTTCTCCAATAGGCTCGACTCTGGAGGCTACTCCGGAGTGCTGGACTTGATCTCCGAGTTGCTGCTGGTCCACGGGAGGTGCTCCGCCTTGCTGGTCGGTAGGACCACGAACAATGCCGCTGAAGAAGACGACATAGGAAAACAATAAGGAAGGACCATGACAGATCAATGATACAAGCATATGATCAGGACAAGAATCCAGGAATTCAGATGATACGAGCAGAGATCAAAGGCGGATACTGATTGAGACATCTATTCGGTAAACCCTCACATATCATGATTTACAAGACCTGCATGGGCCACCACTTAAACCATGTCACGCCCCAGAACCAGAATACTGGAGAGCGGGGACAGACATAGCTAGCTACGTATATGAAATGGATTCCATCTCGCTATACGGTCACGGCTGTCTAGATACATGAGGGTTTATCTACAAGACAACAGTCTCTTAAGGTCATGAACAAGGCTAGTGTCTCAATCACAAGCAAGTAAGTAAAAGTTACAAGATGTATGATCATTAAATATACAATAGTAAGGCGTCCCAAACATTACATATTCAGCTGATCATGAAGCTAGTCGTTACAAAATGTCAGGACTAGCAAGAGTTTAGTCATACATGATCAACCCTAGGATCTGTTAATCATGTTACATCCCGTAGGCAGATAGTAAGTAAAGTGCAATCGAGCTAAACAGGTGCTCGTCGGCTAAACGCCTCAAAAGAATATTTGTACAATAAAGTGGGAGAGCAAAAATAGACCCACTCGTTGCCCGAGTTACGTCTAATCGCCACCATCGGGCTGGATAGTCGGTAGATCCTCTGGAGCTGCTCCGAAATCTGGCCATACAAAACCAGCTGGGTCAGATCCCAGAAAGAGCAAGTGCCACAAAGAAAGCTTCACTTAGGAACTAAAACCAGCAATCAGCACAAGAGAATAAACAAATAAATAGTAAGAACTGGAAACAAAGAAAATACATCAGGATGATATACGATGAGATAACCACGGAACTATTCAGATAACCAGGTTACAACCCGTAAACCAAACAAGGACCAGGGTTGTAACCCTTCGTCTGAACAGAACTTGGAATTCTCACCATTTATCGGTAAAATAAATACAAGCATTCTGGTCATGCAGTAATCTGGAACAGAATCTGGACAAGACTAGACTGGTTAGACTCCATCCGATCATTTCACGGCCAAGCAAGAACTACGGCTTGATACTTTAACTAACTAGGGTTGTCACAAGCCTAATTACTAACGAGATGTAGTGAAAATCTTCCACAGTCACAAGCCCTGCAGTCCATCCAGGTTACCCAGATCGAAATTAGGGGTTGAATTCAGGTGGGTACACCGTCCAGGAAACGCATGTACCCTTAGGTAGCTTGAAGGGTACAACACATGACAGTGTGCTGGAAATGTGCCCTACTCGACGGCAGGCTACAGATCCCAAGTGCGCCCAGGTAACGGGATTGCCTGTAGCTGGGAGATCTCTTCATGACTACTGTATTAATCTAGTTATTAGCCTTAGTCCATTTCAGTAGGTACTCCTGACCGTGGTACTCAGGAGTCCCCTTCTAAACATGATGTAAGACAGGACTGGATTATTTGTACAAGCAAAATCATCCACGGTGTCCAGGATTAGTTATACAGGTTATGTCATGTCAGGTAGCCGTCGCAACAGCTGTTCAAGATAATCATGTCATGTGTACTTGTCAGGAGTGCGCCATGACGGGCCACTATCAGGTCATGTCAGGTTTACTTGTCAGGAGTGCACCACTACGGGTCACTATCGTGTCATGCTCAGGTATCATTTCCAAACATATTAAACAAATCCATGATTATCAAGTTCATGACAAAAGGCGTAAGGATATAAAATGGACGTAAAATATCTAATAAAATATCAATATTCAGGGCTATAGAAGAGTCATACGGCTAAGTCATATACGGTCAGGAAAGGGTAGACTCATGCGGCCCAATTAGGAGAGCGCATGCGGCCAGGGTTACTGGATCCCATGCGGCTAAGACAAGGGGACGCATGCGGTCAGGAAGATAGGAAACTCATGCGGCTGGGGGAATGGGTCTTATGCGGCTAGCTGGCCAATCAGGTACATGCGGCCGGGGGGAAGTGTGGTTCCATGCGGCTCGAGAAGAAGCAACCCATGCGGCTGCAGGGAAAGAGAACCATACGCGGCTCAGAAGGGAAGAGTACTCATGCGGCTGCGGGGAGCAATGCCTATGCGGCTGGGAGCAAGTGTGCATATGCGGCTCACGAGTGTTGAGTTCATGCGGCTCAGGGTGAAGTCCTCATGCGGCTGGGTCAAGCAAGTCTCATGCGGCTAGCGGGAATGGCGCATGCGGCTGCAGAGTTCAGAACTTATGCGGCTGGGAATTGAGCGAGTTATGCGGCCAGATGAGTTCGGCCCTCATGAGGCTCAAGTACTTCCAGCCATGCGGCTGAAGAGAACACTTGCCGTATGAATATTCATGCGGTCAAGTCAAGCACTGTTCATCTTCTCCAAAATTTCAGAGAAGAAGAACACCATGAGAGCCAAGCCCTCAAGCTCCATAACTCCATCATCCGGAGCCTAAATCCGAACTTCCATAGGTCAAAATGGGGTAGAACGAGATTCTCTACAACATGGAACCATCAAAACTTAAAAATAACAATGTTAACTAGATCAAAACCCAGGAATTCGAAAAGTACTATAAACTTAGATATATACAAATTTAACCATGGAAATTAAAAACACCAAGTACTAAAGAGTGCTAAAATTGCATGAGGAAAAGAATAGACAAATAAAAGGTGGGTTCCTCCATGAAGCAAGATGCACTTGCCTAGACCTCTCTCTCCTCTCTCTGGTAGGTAAGGAATTAATGGGGAAGAAGATGATGAGTAATAAAGAGAGAGAAAGAAAAAAGGGCAATAAATATCAAAGGTGGTGGTAGGTAGGGGGTTCTCCATATAAAACCAATCCCAAACCAAACCCACATAAACCGAACCGAACCAAGCCAATGAAATGCAAATACAAAAAAAAATAAACCAAGCTAGGAACAAGATAAAATACGTACACGTATTCCAAAATACGTAATACGAACAACAGGCATTACAGATTGGTATCGACCGTATCGGATTGGTATTGTCCTTATCGAATTTGTATCATCCTATCCGATAGGTATCGGCCGTATCGGATTAGTATCGGTCGTATCATATTGGTATCGACCGTATCCTTATATAGTATTGACAACCCTATAACACCATCCTAGAGTTAAATAATATTTTGAATAATAATCGGATATAATAATCCAATATTAATATATTCGATATCTTAATGTCCAAAAATATTTGAATATCCGATTCTGATTTCACGAATTTTGAATAATTTACGAAAATGCAAAACCCTACATAATGCTATGAACCCAAACCCCTAGCTACTCCATTGTGTCTGTGTCCGTGTCCATGTCCAAAACCCTAGCTATAATATTTACACAATTAAATTATATTGTCATAATTTTCGTGTCCAAGTACATGTTATAAATAATCTAAAAATTATGACATATAACTATAACACGTAATATAAATATGAAAAAAGTAACAAAATTAAAAAAATTACCCGAGAAGGAGGAGGACTACGTTGGTCGTCGTGGAAGGAGGAGGGAGGTAGCACGAGTGAGGGGGTCGGGGGAGGAGGAGGTCGGGGGAGGAGGGGATCATAGGGGGAGGAAGTAGAAGAAGGAGGTCGGAGGAGGAGGAGGGGATCGGAGGGGGTGGGGATCAGAGGGGAGGAGGTCAGAGAAGGAGGGGAACGGAGGGGGATGTCGAAGGTGGAGGAGGTCGCCGAAGAGGAGGAGGGGAAAGTATAGCATCCACTTTTTCATAGAAAGGGTATTTTAGTCATTTTAGCCATTTTGGCCATTTTGTGATTTTCTAGATATTTTAACTTGTGTTGTGCTAGCAACTGGTTTAACCTTAGTGGACATTGTATAGGAGCCTAACCATGTCTTAGAAATTATTTTTTACTTATTAGAATTCATTTAGGGCTTGGATCCAATTTAGAAGGCTTTTAATTAATTTTTAAGCCTTTTGCATGTAAGCCTTTTTAGCCTTTTGACTTGGGCATTATTCTTACTTAAGAGAGAGTTGTCCCAAGTGAAACCCTAAACCTAGAGACCCCCATCCTGGCTGCCCACAGCAGTACACCCTCCCCTCTCTTTTCATTTGTGAAGTTGAGCCTCCACAAGTGAACCCTAGTAGATCTCCTTCTCCAAAAATCCCATTTCCTTCATCCGGAGTCCATTTCTCCCCAAACAAACTCCGTTTCACTCGTCTAGGAGAGGAGGATCTGCTGGAGCTTTTCTAGAGAGGAGGCGGAGGCAATTTCTTGAGGGGAATCGACCGACACGACGACCGAGGGAGTCCGTTTATTAAATTTTTGACAATCAATAGGTAAACCCTTTTCTACATAGTTATTCTAGGATTTCTTTCATTTTTGCATCCATATAGGTGCCCTAGACTTTCCCACAAAGTTTGGTTGGATTTTGACTTCGTTTGATAGCGGTATCGGACACGTGTCGGTCCTTTACGGCACGTGTTCGATGAAATGCCGCTTAAGATAGAAAGTTGTTATTTTTCAATTCTATCTTCATGAATGTTTAGATAATATCTTTTTTAGAAACTTTTGTGAAGATGGATTTGAAATCGATGACTTTTCAGCGGCATTTCGGGCATCGGACGCACGTGCAAGGATCCCGTGCACGGGGCCGTGCATGCCCTGCCGTCTGCGTGTTGTTTCTCGATGTACATACCTTATTTTTTCCTGAAATTTCTTGAGCACGTGGGGGCAACCTCTGCCCCCATGCTCCTAAAATTTCATGGCTTTACGTTGAGCGAGCACGGAGAAATCTGACGTGCATCGTTCAGCCGCACTGTGCACTCAGGCTAATTTTTGTCGCTGAAACGGACTTCGTACGCGCTCTCGACGCGACGAGGACCCGTTCCAGGACCTGGAATGCATCAAACTATACCTAGACTACCAGGGGGACCAACCCTGAGTCGTTGCGTGGCCGACGAGCGAGCCACGAAGGCCGAACCGCGCGCACGAGGGCACGCGCGGGCGCACGCACAGCAGGCCGCACGAGTGTGCGGGGCTACGTGCGTCGCCTCGGCACGATGTGTCACTGTATTGCCATGTCCTAGACCTACCCCAGGACCCCCTAGCTACGTGCACGAGCATGGGGCTTTTCGTTGTGTGTGCGGTGCTCAATCGAGCGGGAACGCACGCATACGTGCTCATAGACACGCGGTATCGGATTTTCCGATACGTGTTCTGTAGACACGACAAAGACACGATTTCGAACCCGGGAGTACCCGAGCACATCACGTAGTTTGAGACCAACGTGTATGCCGAGTTTCGCGGGTTTATATTGTGTATATCTCATTTTGGATCGTTGTGTGAAAAATGAGTTTTTCTTTAAATGCAAATTTGAGTTTGATTATGATATTTTGTTTTCCAGGAATTTAACTTATAGAATCTGAGTTTTTAGTATGTATATGAGGTTTTGTACTTGTGAGAACCAACTCTTAGATTTATTTCATATTTTTCTATCAATTATGAGCATATATATATATATATATATATATATATATATATATATATATATATATATATATATATATATATATATATATATATAAGTAAGACCTCGTTGAAGCCTATTGCAAGCATATATGTTGAGAATGGGTCAAGGGGAATTAATCCCAGATTTTGATTCATTAGAACTATTTCAAACCATGTGTCATTTCTTCCAAATTAGCATATGTATGGATATATACATAGTTTTCCAATTTTGTTTATATGTATATAAGAGTATATTAAAATGAGGCATACCATGGTTGTGTTTTGATGTTTTTAATCTCAGTTTTGACTCACTTCAGTAATCTCCAGGTATCATACACACACAACCATTTGTTAGAAATAAGAGTAGGCTTGTGTTGTAAATACATGTGCATGTATGTATACCTATGTGTGTATAGTTTATATGCTTGAGAACCCATCTTAGAGTAGATCATAGTTGTGGTTGTAACCATAGGAGTCCTAGGACAGATTTGGTTTGTCACTTTGAGCATAGTTTAGTCGAATTGGCCGACAAGTTGATCAAGTTGACAAAAGTCAACTTTGGGTCAAACTTGATCCAAATCGACTCAAACGAACTCTGAATTACATAGAATTTTGTGTATGACCTAAAAATTAGTAGACGGACTAGTTGACCAATGTTTGACCAGGTTTGACCAGCGTTGACCTGGTTTGACTAGAGTTGACCAAGGGTTGACTTTGACCAAAAGGGACCTAGAAGCATGTAGTCTTGCATTGTAGCTATTTTTTTTTTTGATATTTTAGACTTGGTTGTGACATGTGTATACTTTAAATAGGTTTATATTGCCCCAGTTTAGCTACACTTCATCATCAGCAGTTTGATTTGTCAGGCAAGTACATTCTCTGATCTTTTCATACTTGTTTGGATATGTTCTCTTGTTATAGACTAGTATACTTGATGCTGACATGATATTCATACGGATTAGTACCCTGTGGATCTTTTCATTCAATGTTATCCTCTCGGATACATCGAGTATATCATGTTTATGTACTTTATCGTGTTCATCATGTACTCCATGTATTCGTATTTATCCATGTACACTCATATGTTATTCATGTACACTCATGACCATATGAGCTCCATGTATAAAGTAGTTGTTATCCATGTGCAATAACATATCATGTCTTGATCCTTGTGTATTGATTGGGGGCAGGGAGAGTGTATTTGGTTATGTGATCATTATCCCCAATAGGTATCCATGTGCAACTCCATAGTTTATCCATGCACAACCCAACCTGTTTACATAACCAATTTTATGCTCTAAATCACGTAGATAGTTACATTTTTCTATTTATTATAGTCATATCTAGTCTTGATATTCTCTCTCTTATTGATTTTCTTTACAGCGTTTCATGTATAATTTTCTATAGCTTGCTTTATATGTCCAACCCTGATATGAACGGTTGTGAGAGATAAGTGCTTGTTCCGTCCTGATTGGGCATGTTAAAAATTTTACAGGTGATGATGAAGTGTTCTGCCCTACTTATTATGGCATTGACTTAGATGACACTTGTGACGTGGACCCTCAGGAGGATCCAGCAGTCGCTGAGGACTTGCCCATAGTCTAGCTGAGACTTAGTATTTTATTGTCTTTATTTGAGACAATATGAGTTGTACTTGAGATTTGTTCTGGTGGTTTACACATAGACTTTTATTTATATCTGTGACTCTCTTGAGATTTATTCTTCTATTCCATCTTAGTTATTGTGATTGAGTTACTTATTATTTTATTCTCCATTCAGAGCATATCCTAGACTGTGTTAGATATTGTGACTAAGGAAAGCGTTCTACTGCCGACACTGCAGCGTAGGCTTGGCGTACTTCACTTCTCGTGCCCTTTCACTTGGTACGGGTCGTGACACATTTTTAGTGGTGGCCCATGCAGGTCTCCAATCACAACTAGTGTAATTTCGTAGTGGTACTCAAACTAGAGTATCATTACAGCCTGCAGTTAGATATAAGATATAAGTTAAGGTACTCAATCACATTAGGAAAACTCTTATCAAATTCTTGCTGTTAATTGTCTCCTTTTGAAAATAACTGTCCTCCTTTGATGATTTTGCTTCTTTTTCAGTAATTGATTCCTTGTTTGATCGCATTACCGACTCAGCAGTAGAAGTTTGTCCAGCACAGCAGCAGACTAGAGGAGGCCAGCGGGGGCGAGCTTTCGCTATGGCAGCGGAGGATACCGAGGCAGTAGGCGATCTGATAACAGGTTCTGTTCTTATCGACTCTTTTTCCGCATTCGTATTATTTGATTCAGGTGCTTCCCATAGCTTTGTGTATGTATCATTTGCCATTAGACACCAGCTTTCTTCTGAACCTTTGCCTAGGACTTGCAAGATCACGACTGGGGGTGGTATTATCCTCGTCCGTAATGTTTTTAAGGATCGGAAAGTAGTTTTGGGAGGCCGAGAATTGGATATGAGTCTGCTAGTAATGCCATTATCGAACTACGATATTGTACTCGGTATGGATTGGTTGAGCACGCACCATGCCAGTATAGATTGTTGCGGTGGTAGATTTCTTTTCAGCATGCCAGGAGAGACAAAGTTCGAGTTCACCAGGCGGGAGTCAGAACAGAGCAGCGGAGTTTTCTGCGGAGTTTCAGCAGAGGAGCAGAGCGTGCCACATCTACTGATAGCTGAGTTTATGGATGTGTTTCTAGAGGAGTTGCCAGGGTTGTCTCCGGACAGGGATGTGGAGTTCTCTATAGACTTGGTACCCGACGCATAGTCGATATCTCAGCATGTCTATAGAGTGAACAACAGTAAGCTTGTGGAGCTGAAGAAGCAAGTGAATGAGTTACATGACAAGGGCTTCATCCGATCGAGTTTTTCACCGTGGGGTGCGCCAGTACTCTTTGTACCGAAGAAGGATGGATCGGTACAGATGTGTATCGACTACAGGGCACTCAACAGCCTTACGATCAAGAATAAGTACCCGCTGCCGAGGATCGATGACCTGTTCGATCAGCTGAGCGGAGCGAAGGTATTTTCCAAAATTGATCTGAGGTCAGGCTATCATCAGGTGAAGGTGAAGAAGGAGGATATTCCGAAGATAGCTTTCAGGACTCGGTATGGCCAGTTTGAGTTCATGGTAATGCCGTTTGGGTTAACTAACGCCCCGGCGGTGTTCATGAACTTGATGAACAAGGTGTTCCACCAGTACTTGGAAAAGTTCGTGGTAGTGTTCATCGATGACATTTTGGTGTATTCGAAGAACCCGGAAGAGCATGAGGAGCATTTGAGAGTGGTTCTGGAGACTCTTAGAAAGGAGCAGCTTTACGTCAAGCTCTCGAAGTGTGAGTTCTTCTTGGATCGAGTTGATTTCCTAGGTCATGTGGT
Organism: Iris pallida; assembly: GCA_029216955.1. NCBI lineage: Eukaryota > Viridiplantae > Streptophyta > Magnoliopsida > Asparagales > Iridaceae > Iris > Iris pallida. The sequence goes on along the minus strand of JANAVB010006391.1, from coordinate 90,500 downwards.
GACCGAAGATGGGATCTCAGTCGACCCGAAGAAGATCAGAGCAGTTGAGGCATGGACAGCACCGAGTTCAGTCACAGAGATCAGGAGCTTTCTGGGATTGGCATGATACTACAGGAGGTTTGTTTAGGATTTCTTCCGAATTGCAGAGCCATTGACTTGGCTGACCCGGAAGGACGCAGAGTTTGTCTGGTCAGAGGAGTGTCAGATTGCTTTTGATGAGCTGAAGCAGCGACTGACGACAGCCCCGATTTTGACATTGCCATAAGGATCAGACGGGTTCACTATCTACAGTGACGCCTCAGGAAAGGGTTTGGGTTGTGTCTTACAGCAGCATGGAAAGGTGATTGCCTATGCATCCAGGCAGTTATGTCCTAACTGTGGTCCACAGTATCCGTATTGGAATTGGTTTTGGACCCTTCTTATGAGCATCATTTCCACGTAAATTGCCCCTTAGTAAACCTCTAAATCTTCGAGGATCCATATCCCCGAAGCTGGGTGGGGAACGAAGATTTCCTTTTGCTTGTGCCTATGCCAAAATTTGTTGTTGCTGCTGTGGTGACAAAAGCAGAAACTGATTTTGCAGATAAAAAAGGCTTATGCTCTGGTTCATAATGAGAATATATCATCAGGCAATGGTGATTCTCTAGCTAGCATTTGGGGACGTGCATTAGAAAAAACAAAACCCTCTATTCCTGCTGTAAGCAGTAACATTGATGTCCCAAATGCTTCTTGTAAGCGGAGTAGCATATTCTCTTTTATAGTTGTGCACTTTTTTGCTTCTGTAATGTAAATAAAAATTACTTTGATATTTAAATGTTGATTGAGTTTTGTTTTTGTTGATATTTTATTTAAAGTAGTTAGCACAGAAGCTTAAAGTGTGCATGAAGTTGCAGATGTTCTAAGCAGTAATGATGATGGGCCTAGTTTCAAGAACAAGAGAGAGTTGAATGGTGCTAGTAATAGAAAGAGAAGGGTTGTTAAGGATTTTTCAGATGACGAAGAAGTTGAAATTTGGATGCTCAATTAGAATTTGGAGCTCTTACTCATATTAAGACTCAAAAGATAGTGCAGACCAAGTAGGGTACAGGGGAAAACCTATTTGACAATTTTATAACCCTTATATAAAATCGATTCTACCACTTTTTCCAAAGCTTTCAGTAAAGCATGTATTACTTCATGACCCCGAACATCTTTTTTATTATGTTTCACCTTGAGTTGATCCATCCACGTACTTATAAATTCCTTACTAGTGTTTTAATGTAATCCTTGTTGAAATGCATAAGCACTAGTAATTTTAATCATCACTTCTCCTAATACAAGCTTTATTAGTAATATTCTACAAGCATGCCACCTTGTTTCTTTAATTTTCTTTTCTCAATGGACCTAAATTTATTTGTTGCACAAACTATTTGAAACAATTGTTAGGATTCAACATTTGACCAATTTCCACACATATGTTCATTAAGTATAATACAAGTTATAGATCAAAACTTAAAGTGTGGCTCCTCAATTTGAAATTGTGTACTTTTTCACTCTAAATATTGCATCCTGATGCACGAAGAGAACTTGTGCTAACCTAAGTAGCTATTGCTGGAAGTTCCAGGTTCACATACATATCAAAATCATTAGTATAGCTCACCAAGATAATCCACATTAGTGCAGCAGTTGAACCAATCATAATCACTTCATCCTTCATTTTAAACCATGCCCAGATTCTTGTACAACTTCCTGTAATAAGCCCACCAAAAATAATGCCCACCAAGAGAACAACACCTGAACAATCATAGGCGACAAGTGCTTCAATGCCAATTGACTAAATCAATTCCCAGGCATCTCTAGCAGATCGATAAAAAAAACCATAAATTAAATTTCTAAACCACTACTTGACAAATATTTGGTTTTATTATTACAACTCCAGAAAAAAGAGAAGCATGTTCAGTAATAGTACAAGCAGCCGAAGAGAAAAGTAACCTCAAGTATCAAGTGGCGGAGAATGTTCTTGAAATGAGAATTAATCATATAGTTCAAACACCAAACAAGTTGTATTGGAGAGAATAGGATCCAGGCATTAGAAATGAATATAGTAATAGCACATCTTTTTCTTACTAGAAAATCACATTCTCACACATGATAAGCGCAGTAATACTTTAATTTGTAATGATGGATGATTTAGATACAATGAAGGACATCAATCAAGGACGAGGAATCCATCAAAAACGGAGAGGACCATATATCTGCTAATAACAAGGCAAAAAGCCCTACAAGCCAGATTATATTATTTTGTTTCCAGATAGCAATAAGGGTTATATGGCCTTTTAGGGTCATAATTTTCAAATAACATTATCCTCGGGTTAGAATTTGCATATAAAAAATAATACTAAATTTCTTTACCTAATGTTTTGGAAATGACTATTGTACAGATTTATTTTTCTTCCCAGAAACTTGCCGACTAGATTCTCTTCATCCTTGCTGTATCAAGTTATGAATTGTCTAAACATATATCGACATTTTTTGCATTTTCAACTATTATTATCGAGATATCTATTCTTATTAGACTGGTAGTCTTTATTTATAGAAAATGAAGCTTATTTTCTGCAATGAGTGTCTAGCTATGTGCATTTGCACAGATACATATACGATATAGCAATAATGACGTGGAAACATTGATATGACACTATTTTGGACATATACTACTGTATTTTGGAGTGTCCTGGTTGTGTCTAATATGTATCTGACATGGTCATAATTTAATATAAAACCAATTTTAAGTTTGCGAGGAGGTGGCTAGGGACTAGGGACTGGTGTTTGGGAACAATAAGATAATCTGAGTGTAGTGTTGAGGAATTTTGAGAAAATATTATTATAGCCAACTCAAACAAAACCTTTATAGTTTATACATAACTCTACTCAATGCAACAAAATTGCAGGTTTTGTACCAATATAAATATCAAATGAAAGAAATGGCATAATATTATATAATATAAGGAATGAGTAAACTCTGAACACCTTATTCATTACTGTTTCAGTTGTTACACTTAATAGATTGCATGTCCGCTTCTCAATGTTTGGATCATAATACTCATTGTCTATAACAACTGAAGTGTAGCTTGTGAATGTCTACTAATTCTTAACATCCGAACAAATTCACCCATACTTTGTTTTTCCATAAAGAACCAAAAAAATCTGATACATTAATAAAATATTAGTTGCAAATAGTCATAATGATATACTTGAATTGAATAACTCACTAAAAGAAAGGTGGATCATTCTGGTCACCAAACGTAACCAACTTCGCAATTAATCTCAAAGCCTCGATCATAAAATCCTTCATGAAAAATACAAATTTAAAAATTATAAACAGTGAGTAGATAATGAAATTATATAAACTAAGATAAGGAACATTTTGCCTTGTTAACGACATGTATGATTTGGAGCCAGTGGCACGGGTTCCGATCGTGCTGAAGGTACTCGGCCACCCATGACGACGGTTTGTTTTCCACATCCAAAATTTTCATTCACCAATGCCCTTACTTGTACACATTGTAGCATGAGAAGACTGCCGGATCTCTCTGAATTATGTAGAGAACACCCTCCACTTATAAAAACTTCAAAGCCACAATTCGACAAAACACAATACACAGCACATTTTCCCCTCTTGTTTTGGAATGTTTGTGTGTGTTCTGCCAATGTGTCGGACACTCAAATTTTTTATGTGTCTGTGTTTCTTAGACAGTAAGCAAAAAAAAAAACAAGCACATGCATGAAGAGGAAGGATCACAAGGGAAGAATTAGGTTCCTGAAGCATCCATATCTCGGCAAAAAGAACCTCCACTTCTAGTAGACTGAGATCTCTTCATTGCTAAAGGCCCTTCTTCTTCTCCTTTCAGCGAAACCATTTCGGCCGGCATTGCTTTGTGGTCGGAGACCATGCTCAACTCGAGCTCCATCCTCGGAATCATCTCCCCACGTCGTTTGCTTGGTTCTTCCGTTGCTTTCTGGATAAGAGAAGAATCCATGGAAACCTACCTCCGAACTGGCTGGAACCCATCATCCCCCATTTCCTATGGCAGTTCCGAGGAAGAGGACGTCGATGCTTATGACTCATCTTCCAAAGAGATGGAAGCGGCAGGAACATATTAGACACAACCAGGACACTCATCTTCCAAAGAGATATGAGTAGTGCCCGTGTCGTCGTAGCTGCTGGAGCTAAGCGGTGGCGGAGGGCTCCTCCTCCGCGCTTGTGACCGGAGGATGGTCCGACAGGGACAGATCCGAGGGTAAGATTTAACCCTAATTCCTTAACAAAAACCTAAAAAAATCTAGGGTTACGGTTTGTGCTCTTATAATTTGAGACAGAGGTAGAGAAACCGGCAGAGAAGTTGTTGTTACTCTGATTAGAAGAAGAAAGAAGAGGAAGTAAAGATGGGAATTAATGAAATATATGGTTTGTGTAGTGGGATTTGATGATGGAGGAAGCTCTAGAGATGAGAGAAAGAGGGAGAGGGGGTGGTGGAGAGGGAGTAAGGAAAACATTGAAAATGAGCGCGGGAGAGTTGAAATTTTTTCCAAAATCTGAGATTTTCGAAACAGATAATTCGACGTCTACTATATATTTTTTTTTAATTTTTTTGTATAATTGATTATAGAGAGTTTGGTAGGGAGGGAGTATATCATCATGCAAGAAAAAGTACCAAAAAGTCCCACAATTTTTGATCAAATGTCGAATTTTTTTCCCCTCGTTTATTGAAAAACGTTTTTATGTCATGTCTTAGCCGACTTTTTCATAAACATTGAAAAAAATTGTCGATAATTTTCAACATTTATGAAAAAATATTGTTATTTTTCAACTTTTATTGTAAAACATCGGTATATCATACCTAAGTCAACATTATCATAAACGTCGAAAAAATAAACGTCGTGAATGTCATATTTTCTTGTAGTGTTAACTTTGATATTTTGGCTCAGTTGGCCAATACACCGGCCCGGTTGTCAATCTTTGAGCTCTTGCGCCTCTCTAAAGAAACTCGGAAAACTCAGAGCGAAGCTCTCATGCAAGCTGAAACCTGTTTAGCCCTTCTGAAGAAGCCAAAAGCAGAACCAGTCTCTTGCCTCCATTGTCATAGTGTGCTGGAGTTAATTCCAAACATAACTTTCACACAAGATGACATGTTGATGGAAGACAACAGGCATGATCGTCCCCTCTACTATACAGGATACGTCGACTCGATGAAAGTCGATCGTATTTTGATAGATCCAGGGTCTGCTCCCAGCATTATGCCGAAGACAATGTTGGATGCGCTGAAAATCCCAGTGCATAGTCTCTCCAGTACAATCACCACCATCCTTGGGTTCAATCAGGGAAGGAGTGAGCCTCTAGGCAAGATTCGCCTAAAACTCCAAATATGCAATCTTCGTACAAAGGTTACCTTCTACATCATTGACAATCATGGTTGTTCCTACAATGCTTTGCTGGGAAGACCATTTCTGCACGAGCATAACATTGTCCCTTCAACTCTCCATCAATGTTTTAAATATGTTGATGACAATGGAGAGGTCCAGAAAGAGGTTGCTGATCTCTATCCTTTCAAAGGCATCGAAACATACTGCAATGATGCACGTATGTACAAGGATGAGTTCATGAAGGTTGTCCTGTCTTTGGATACTGAAGAAGAGCAAGAAACGGTGCCTAAAGACACCCTTATAATTCCAGTCAAAGGACATGTTTCTCGTCCTCAATCCTCCAAGCCACTGGCTATTCACTTGCTAGTCCAAAAGCAATTAATTGATGATCAAGATCAAAGGGAGCTCACCTCTTCTGAGCCGCTTGTTATCGACTTACGTCGTAACAAGGATAAAAAGCAGCTCACTTCTTCTGAGCCACTTGTTATAGATCTATCTCATAACAAGGAGAAAAGAGAGCTCACCTCCTCTGAGCCGCTTGTTATCGACCTCCGTCATAACAAAGCTAATCCTCCTCCACGTTCTTCTTCTCCCCCTCTTGTAATTAATCTGACTAAGCCTGCTAAAGCTAAAGGTCCTGCTGTAAATACAAATGTACAAATCAATGAAAAAGCATCTACTTTCCAGTATACTGATGTCATTTATCATGCTAAATGCTATTTGGATATGTTAGATCGCTCTCAGTCATTTACAATGGGAGTTGTGCAATCTCTTCAAACTGAAGTTTCATTTGAACACCCAAAGGATTCATATCGTATTGTTCCTGCTCGTAAGAAAGGTGAGAGTCCAATACTTTTTAGTAAAGGACCGGAACAACAATTCAGCTATACGGATGATAACAAAGTTAACGACACGGGGCATCTTTAACTCCGTCGTTACAGTCAATAATCAAAAGACATCATCCGAAAGATGGGTTACGACTTCAAGAGCGGCCTCAACTACGGTAAAGGACAGAGAACTCATATCCGTACAACTGTTCCGAAAGGAAAGTCAGAGATGTACTACAGCAGGACTAAAAGAGGTCTCAGATATGCTTCACCTCCATTATTATACCAAGCAGGCTCTGAATCCGATAGTGAAGAGCGTTCTAACTCTTCTGATTCCAGATCGTGGGATTCTGACACCAGTATTGGTCAAGTTCATCGATTGACTGTATCTTCTAACATAGTCTCCATCGAACTTCCAGAAGGCTATGACGAGGATATTGAACAAAGTCCTGAAACAGATCCTTGGGCTCAACGAATGGATATCCAGAGGGAACTCCGATTTGAACAAAGGGAACCTCCTACCGAAGATCAATTAGTTCAAATTGATGTAGGAGAGAGCAGGTCACCTCGTCCAATATTCATCAGCAAGAACCTTCCAGAGGCGGATAAACAAGAATTAATTCTTCTGATTAAAGAATACATTGATGTCTTTGCCTAGAGTTATGAAGACATGCCAGGACTGGATCCTAAAGTTGCTACTCATAAATTAAATATTCTGCCGAATACAAAACCGGTCAAACAACAACAACGGCGCTTCAAGCCAGAAATGATGAACGCAATTGACGATGAAGTCAAGAAGCTCATAGCTTGTGGCTTTATTAAAGAAGAACAGCATCCTGATTGGGTAGCTAATGTTGTCCCAGTTTTAAAGAAAATCGGTAAAGTTCGAGTCTCATCGACTTCCGGGATCTTAATGAAGTAAATCCAAAAGATGAATTTCCTCTCCCTATCATGGACGTCATGATTGACAATACCTGTGGGTTCGAACGAATATCTTTCATGGATGGATTTTCCGGATACAATCAAATTCGGATGAATTCTGAAGATAAAAAGCATACTTCTTTTCGCACTCCTCGTGGAGTCTACTGCTATACTGTAATATCGTTTGGTCTCAAGAATGCTGGTGCAACATACCAACGAACAATGAGTACCATCTTTCGAGATCATCTGCGTAAGACTGTCGAATGCTACGTCGACGATATTGCTGTCAAAAGTCGTCTAAAGGAAGATCACATCCAAGACTTGAGAACTATCTTCAATCTCATACGCCAACATCAACTCAAAATGAATTCCACCAAGTCATTCTTGGGTGTCTCTAGTGGCAAATTTCTCGGCTTTGTCATTACCTCTAAGGGTATACACGTGGATCCCGAGAAGATCAAAGTCATTCAAGAAATGCGTCCTCCACGCAACCTAAAAGAGCTACGAGGATTCTAAGGTCGACTTGCGTACATCAGAATATTTATTTCGAATCTGTCTGGACGCTACAGACCATTCACTCAACTAATGAAGAAGGGTGTATCTTTCGTTTGGACTGAAGAATGTCAACGAGCATTTGACGACATAAAGCGGTATCTCATGAATCCATCAGTCTTGGTGCCACCAATCTCTGGCATACCATTCTTAATGTATGTCCGTGCTATGGATCATTCATTGGGTGCTTTACTTGTCCAAAAGAATAAAGAAGGCCATGAACAAGCCATCTATTATCTCAGTCGGACTATGATTGGTGCCGAACACCGTTATAGTCCGGTCGAAAAAGAATGTCGAGCTCTTATGTTTGCTGTTCAGAAGACGAGGCATTACATCATTGGCCAAACTATTCATGTCATATCCCGAGTTAATCCTCTTCGGGTACTCATGAAGAAGCCCAGTACACTCAACTCTCGGCTGGCTACATGTGCCATTCTGCTAGCCCAATATGACATGGTATATGTTCTTCAAAAATCTGTCAAAGGTCAAGCACTGGCGGATTTCTTAGCAGCCCATCCTGTTCCAGAGACATCCAAACTCTACGATAAAATTCCAGATGAGACTTTGGAATCTAATGCAGTCTCCGAAGAATTTCCTACTTGACGCCTATTCTTTGACGGTGCATCCAGGATTGGACCCAATGGTGCCATTGTCGCAGGAGTTGGAGTTGTCCTTGTTTCTCCGGACGGGTCAGCTATCCAAAGAGCCTACTCCTTAGATGAGCCTTGCTCCAACAACGTGGCGGAGTATAATTCTCTACTCATTGGCCTTCAGCTAGCCAAGCAACTCGATGTCGAGTATCTTAAAGTCTATGGCGATTCCAAGTTGGTTGTTAATCAAGTTAGAGGATCCTATGAAGTTCGCCATCAAGATCTAGTGCCTTACTTTGAAGCGACAATCAATATGGCTACATCATTCAAGGCCTTCTTCATTGAATATGTACGCCGAGCTTGCAATACTGAGGCAGATGCTTTGGCTAATCTTGCAGCAGTCTTAGCCATTCCTATCAAAAGACAACAGGTGGTGGTCGTCTCTAATCGGGAATTGTTCTGCATCAAAAATAATCGTAATATTGAGTTCAGTAATCTTACTGAAGTCAATGTCATCAGTAAAGATTGGAGAACTCCGTTCATCGATTTCGTAGTTCATGACATACTCCCTGAAGATCCTAAAGAAGCTACGAGTATTTGTCGAAGGTCTCTACGATTTTACTACAATCAGACTACTAAGAATCTTTATCGGCGGACTTATGACGGCTTACTCTTACGCTGTCTTGCTGGTGATGAAGCAAAGCAAGTATTACGTGAGGCTCATGACGGTGTCTGCGGAGCACATCAACCCAGTCCTAAGCTACAGGATCGTATCCGACGAATGGGTTATTATTGGCCCTCTATGGTTTCTGATTCCATCGAATATGCGAGGAAATGTCGAGCTTGTCAAATCCATGCAGATTTTATTCATCATCCTTCGGAATTCCTTCATCTGACTGCTGCTTCCTGGCCTTTTGAAGCTTGGGGCATGGACATCATCGGTCCCATCAATCCTTCTTCTTCTAGAGGACATCGGTTCATACTGGCAATAACCGATTACTTCTCCAAATGGACTGAAGCTATACCTTTGGCTGAAGTCAAGACCAGCAGTGTCATCAACTTCGTCAAACACCATGTCATCTATCGATTTGGTGTACCTCGACGAATCATCCATGATAACGGACCACAATTCATCAGCCAAAAGTTTACTAGATTCTGCGATGATCATAGGATTGACAACGTCGCCTCGACAGCCTACAATCCTGCCGCTAATGGCTTAGCTGAAGCTTTCAACAAAACTATCATCAAGCTCCTTAAGAAGTTTGTATCTACTAACAAACGAAATTGGAGTGAAAAGCTTGGTGAATGTCTTTGGGCCTATCGAACTACGGTCCGCAATCCCACAGGCTTTACACCTTTCTCTTTGGTGTATGGTTGTGAAGCAGTTCTTCCTCTAGAACTTCAAATTCCTTCTTTAAGGATTGCCATTGCTAATGAACTTACTACAGAGAATAACGATCTTCTCCGACTTCAAGAATTAGAAGCGCTCGATGAAAAGTGGCTATTGGCTCAACAACATATTGAGTTATACCAAGCCCGTATCTTGAAGACTTTCAACCGCAAAGTTAAAGTTAGAGCCTTTCAGCAAGAAGAACTTGTTCTAACAGTAAGACGTCCCATGACTATGACTCACTCGAGCAAAGACAAGTTCGATGCAAAGTGGGAAGGGCCTTATATTGTCAGCAAAGTCTTTTCAAATGGAGCCTATCAACTTTCAGAGTTAGACGGTCGAGTTGCAATGATGCCTATCAATGGTAAATTTCTCAAGAAATATTATGTATAAATGTAACAGAGATTTTATGTAAATAAGATCAGACAGTTCATAAATAAAGTTTGATTTTTATTTCATCATAAATGATGTTACATGATATCAAGAAAGGTCACTATCATCCTTCTCAACATTGAGACGCGGATCACTGCCGTCCTTATCAAAGACATAATCAGCAAAAGAACTGAGAACATCCTTGCTCAAGCCTACCAGGAACTTGTAAGCAGTCATCCTCATGGCCTCCTCCTCTTCAGTCGTCCCGGGTTCAAGCAGAAAGTCTAAGATATCCCGCGGTAGTTTGGATGCAGACGAACCTTCGCCTGCTTCTTCCTGCTTTGGCTGCACTGGATCAGTAGGACGTTCTTCAGTACCCACTTCAATCTTCGGAACAATTTCAGCCTTCTTGGATGCATCTTCGGACGACATCTTTATGTTAAAAAGTGGAAATGATCATTTCTTCCAGATTTCTGTTCTATTTATAGGCAGAGATTCTTAAAACAACGTAGCAACATATTCATCTGACGGTTCGTCCGTTCACATATTCATCTGACGGTTCACCCGTTCATTATCATCATCTGACGGTTCGTCCGTTCACATATTCATCTGACGGTTCGTTCGTTCACCATTCGATGGTTCGTCCGTTCATACATCCACTTGACGGTTCGCCCGTTCATTCAATTCATCTGACGGTTTATCCGTTCATTCCATCCATCCAACGGTTTACCCGTTCATCTGAGGGTTCACCCGTTCATTCAATTCATTTGACGGTCCATCCGTTCATCCTGACGATTCATTTCGTTCATTTATTTCGTTCACACCTTTTTGATGATTCATTTTCGTTCATTTGAAATAATAATATTCGATAAATTATATTTTGCCATGTCCACATTACCTCTGAGCAAATATAATGAATATGATTATTTTCTAAAATCGAGAAATATATCATGTCATGTACCTCTGAATATATTTTCTATCTCTATTATTTATATCTGAACAAGATATGCAACAAATAATAGAGCCACAACAAAATGTCTTTTTATTGATTTAAATTTAAGACATTACAAAAACATACATGCTGCAAAAGACAAGAAGATACAAGATATCTTTCTATTTAAGCTGGTGGTGTCATCAAGCCGGTTATTTGTTGCCTCAGAGTCTGTAGACGCTCTTCGCGAGATTCTATCACTCTCTTTCTGGCCTCTTCCATCCCAGATATCTCATTGAAAGTGGGCATGGTTACCATTCTGCGAGTGATTTTATCATTATGAGCTGCGACATACTCGTCTCTTTCTTGGGTTATAACACCGAGTTGTTGGATTGCAGTTTGATGCTCGGTAACTTTATCCTCCAATTCTTCTTGGAGACAGGCAATCTCCGCTCTTAGTTCAGCAATTCTTCTCTCTTTCCTTTCTGCAGTAGATGCCACCGATTCCACCTTGGAATTATATTTAGCAGATTTAGTAGCAAAAGCATCCAAGAGAACCTGGAAGTTTACTCTCTCTACTGCAGCTTCCTGAGCCATCCGTTCAAATTCTGCTTGAACTATGGGTTCTACCCCCCCTTATTGAGCTCTTTTTAGTTCTTTATTGAAGTCTCTAGCTCATTTAAGATATGTTCAGGAAAAGTAGCTTGGGGCTCGTCACCTTGCTCGCGGATAGCATGAATTAAGAAAGAGGTTGGACCTCTAACTGTGTAAAAATTAGCAACCTCTTTTTCTATCACTCTATCGATCAATGGCCCCAATGAATTGAAGAAGAATTTGGTGAATGATTGGACGACGAATTGATTGGTCGCCAGAGCACCAGGAGTCGCAGCAACTCCTGTTGATGACGAGGTAGCAGGACGTTCAGTTTCTTGAACAGTAGGCTCTTTGAATAGAGAAGCTAGAGTAGAGCTGGTCGCTCCTCATGGTTGTTCCTCTGCAAAATTAAATATTGTCATTTTTGCCTGTCATTTGTTATTGACAAAGAAAATCAAAAATAAAAATAGTCTTACCATGGTTCGATCCGGCAACAGGCCTATCATCGGTTGGTACAGATTCTAGTTGAGCAGAAGTAGCTTCAGACACTATTGCCTGACTACTTCCTGCTTCAGAGCCACAAGATAAATGGCGACTGCTACTAGCAATTGTCGTCGTAGGCACTATGTCCATGCACGCTGGAGGAGCAGGAGAAGATCCGGGTTCTGTATGGATAAGAATAAAGATGTTAGCTATCTAGCTATTTATTAAAAGAAGATCGCTAATTTCATTACAATACCCTCGGGAGCAACAACTGGAGTTTCCTTCAAAGCCACTTCTTTATCAGCAATCTTCTCTGGAGATATCGGCACCTCAGCCTCCTTTTTAGGAGTCAGAGTGTCATCAATAGCTCGAGGAGATGTCTGGATCTCAACATCCTCTTCCGAATTTTGTGTCTCATCAACAGCTTCTGATGAGGTGCTCTCCTCGTTCTCACTGTCCTTAGGAGCCTCTTCACTAGCAGCAGCAGCAGCGCTATGATCAGTTTTTTCTTGATAACCAAAGTCACAGTCATATAAAGCCTCGATCATCAAACGACCCTCTTCCTCGAGGGTTGCTCCCGGTGTAGCAGGAGGTTGAGTAGTATCCATCATCGGTAAAAAGGATGGCAAAGCTTCATGCTCTGTCTCAGCAACATTTTCTCTAGGCTCTACAGCCTCATTTCTCTCTTCACTCTGCTCGATCTTTTCCCTCCGTTCTGGACTAGGAGTTTTATGCCCAGACTCAGAAACGGGGGTAGGAGATGGTAGGGTGATTCCAGCCACAACGTTCATCACTATCGAAGACAAAATTTGCTTTGGAGGAGAAACTGTTATCTTCTGTCTTCTGTGAGCCAGCTTCTTCCTTCTATGTAGAGGCCTCTCAGGGCTCTCTATGTTTACTACATCGACTTATTTCTGAACAGAGGTCGGTGTAGCGGCTTCATCTCGAGTAGACTCGGCCAATTGTCTGGATTGCGATCTGGTGGTAACCTTCTCTGAAGAATGTTCCAAGATCAATTTCTACTTCATAGCAGAAGAAGAAGGCTCTTCTCTCCTTCTCTTCTTCTCCTTAACTGGAGACTTAACAACCTTCAGAGAAATTCTTAAAGGCTGGTTAACTTCCTCAGGGAAATTGACTTCCCTGGAAGCTTCTAATGGATCGTCCATTGGCTCATATTCTTCATCGTTATTTGGAGCTAATGTGTCAGTCGCTTTTCTCTTCAGACGACTTGCTGTTGCAAAACTATTAACGAGGCTATAGTTTTCAGCAAATGTATTTGCAGCTGTATAAAACTGTGAATAAGTATACAACATTCTTGGACCAGCATCGGTTCTGTTTGGCATCGAGAACACAGTCTTTGTGTCTCGAGCATTATAGTAAGCCCAGGCCCGGGCACCATCGATCAAACAACCCTTTCCTTGTAGGCACGTGATGGCGTTACCTACATGAAACTGGTAATATCCAAACTGACAAGCGAAGCGGCTCGGCAGATATGGTTCAAGAAAGCATTCTTCTTCAAATCTATATACTAGATGGGATGGTCTGATTGTCTTCAGCCATTCAAAAGATACCCGACCTATTGGTTGCCTCCCCAGGTCAATCAGATTTGCTGCCATATGCTCATAACCAGTTGGAGGGGGAGTGCAAAGAAAATTCCATCCTTTGTCGAGGTTCAGAGTTCGTCTGCAGTCTCTTAAACTAGTATAAATCCATCTGCTCTGTGAGAATCTGCGTAGAAAACTGCCACCAACTGCTCCCATGGCAGGGTTCATCAATGATGGATGATGCAAGAGCAACCATCCGAATAAGTAGGTGTAAGGTAACTCTAGTCTGGGGAAGTTCACCTTATCACCCTTGCACTTGATCATAAGATCAACATACAGACGAAGACCCGCGTTTATACTACAGGTCATCGCTGAAAGTAAGTCCATCCGGTAGCCGAAGACTAACGGGACAGCAGCAAAAAGAACACCGCGATGGAAGCGGTCTACAGCACTTGCTCCAGGCACAACGAATCGACGTAGCCAGTACGTCAAGAATCCTGCTAGCTGGGCTTGTTTGGACATGGACCTGTAGCCCATTCTTATGAAGCTTTCCACAAATTCTCCAGCCTTAAGAGGAGGATATTGATGTTCATCCTCAACTCTGATATCCATCCTCTTATTTTCCTCTATCAGCTTTAGCACTTCACTGTTACTGAGGGGTTGGAAGAAATCAGGATTGCAAGAGTCATGATCTTTTGTCTTTTTCTCAATAATATGGTTGAGAAAAAGATAAGTCAACCATTTGGATGAATAGCATGTACCAGAAGAGCCACTTTGGTAATATAAAGAGCATACGTTATAATGGCACAAAAGTTCATCAAAGACTTCTACCATCTTTGGATTCTCTCGACGAAGTCTATCTAACTCGTTATTGGTCGGGACGTACACCTCGTAAGGCAAATCACCCATTGGTAAATATGAGATATACTTCATCTCATGAAGAGCCAAGCCCATCTCTCCAAGGGGCGTCATAAACGTCCCTGTCCTGTAGTTGTACCTCTCTGCCAGAGCCAAGAACAGATGAGGATTTGGAAAGAAGCCGTATACAGTAGCGTGTACCGCATTATACAGCTCAATTTCTCTGAGTTTATCTTCAAACTGGACCAGTATCCAGTTAGCTATACAGCTCCATCTTTTGATGTCTGGGTTTACCAGACCTGTCAACCGGATGTCTTGATCTGGATATTTACCCTCTGCTTTGGCATACTCGTTGGCGAAAATCGGTGTCCTTACCAGTAGTAGCAAAGACGAGTTCTCGGGGGGAATGCAACCTGGTTTCAACCCCCTCAATAAAGTGTTGTGACTTCGGAAGAACTGTAGAACATGTCCCTGTTGTTTGGACCTTTCTTAACACAGATCTTTTCGGTCCGTGCCTGTTGCAAGGGAGTGATGTCCCATTCCATCCTCCTTGGATGGCTCGCATGAGCATACCTTTCCAGAGGAAGGCATCTCGCTAGATCTGGTAACTTGATCAATTTCTCCTTCCATTGAAAAGTTTTTGATTCAACTCTAGGTCTTGGTTGAGAACTTTTATCAATAGCATCTCCGAAGAGGAACATAGGCTTCCTATGAGTGACAGCGTCAATTGATTACAAAGGCTGTCCATTTATCAGACTTAGCAGAGTCTCGTTATTCTGTGCTATCAAAATAGTCTGACGAGAAGATGGAAGGGCATACTGGGGGACGTGCACATGAGATAAGTCTTCTTTAAAATTTGGTTCAGCTAAAGTTCCAACAAATGTTTCATATTCAGGATCTTCTCTGGTGTCAACTGCATCAAATAGAAAAATCATAATTCAGTACAAGTCAAAGTCAGAAATTTTGTCATCAGACTGCGCAATCATCAGATTGCGCAACCATCAGATTGTGCAACCATCAGATTGCGCTGATAAAGCTTGTGCAAATCAGCTGATTGCGCTGACTTTTGCCAGCACAATTCAACCAATTGTGCAAGAAGATATTCTTCATAAAAATGAAGAATAACTAGTTCGTGCAACCAAAACCCTAAAAAGGGTGGCGCAGTATGATCGTATCTCTAAAAAGAGAGATTTTGAAGATCAGTGAAGTCAAAAAGCCCTAAAAAGGGGTTTTCGATTGGATTGCCTATCGCGCAAAGCAGGGTACGCAGTCTCGTGACGGGAAGGACGAGGCACAACCCTAGCCGAAGACTCGACGGGGACCTTGCCCTTGTCGGCGGCGGAGGATCGTCTTGGGGCTATGAAATCGACGAAAAAGAAGGGTGAAGTCGGGATGAGCTCAAGAATTTCTCTCCCTCTCAAACACAAGAAAGCAAGTAAAGAATAAGTCGAAGGATCGAGAGGACTATTTATAGTTTTTCAAAAAGAAACGGTCGCCACAGATTGCGCCGAAAAAGTAGGGGTCGATTCATCCGATTGCGCAGACAGCTCATGCGTAACTTGATTTAAATTTCAAAATTCAAAGTATTTCAAAATTTTGAATAAATTCAACTTTCAAAAACTTTGAAGGGGGTCTTGTAGGTCCTAAAAAATCAAGTTGCACCCATCAACAAAGCCATAAAATTAAGAAATACAACTTTCAAATGAACTGCACAGACATCAGATTGCGCATCATTCAGATTGCGCACACTAGACTGCGCACACTTTCAACTGCGCAAGTTGACGTGGCCATATCATCATTATCTGACACATTCAAATCTTTTAACAGCTGACAGCACGAAGAACGAGGAGACTGTTCGTTTATTGTGCCGCACAACGCTCGAGGAAAGCTGTACATGCAGCACAATCCAGTGCCTGCACAATCCAGCCCAGCGCAATCCATCTCAGCGCAATCCGCAGTCAGCACAATTCATGTGGCGCACTTCATCATGACAACCGACAAAAGTACACGTGGCATTCATGCCATCAATTGCTCGTTACGTGGCAACCGTCTGCACACGATCATGCACATTTCAATCAAATGATGCCATGTGTCCAAGACAGATGGCCCAAGACCAGATAACTGCCTGCGCAGTCTGATGCTGCACAATCCAGTTCCTGTGCAATCCAACTTGCGCCATTCCGAATAACTAAAAATTAGTTATTTCCAGAACTCTATAAATAGAGTTTCAAGTCTTCATTCAAGGGGATCAGACATAAAGTTCAGAAATATTAGAGAGTTCAGGAGTTCTTGCCCAAGTGCTGCTGTATTCTTTCGAGGCTTTTGCCTTCAACTTCAGAGGCTACCGTCTTCAAAGTTCACATCGTCCAAGGGATAAAGCAATCGTCTTCTAGATTAGATTCCTACAGTTGTACTTTCCCAGAATTCTTGTAATCTTTACAAAGTTTGTATCAATAAAGTTCATACTTTTGTTTTTGCAAACAGGAATGACCCCCATGGTTGTGTCTCCATATGTGTCTGTTTCGTGTCCATTTGGAGACTTCTAGGAGTGTCCCTTGTGTGGTATTGTGTCCTAGTAGGAAATCCCTATTTTGGACACTTGTATTTTAACATATATTGTGTGAATGTTTTTAATTAGATTTTAATCTCAGATTTTATATTATTAGAAAGTGTGTTCTTCATGGTATCTTATAGTATCATATTCTATTTATATATGTAAATATATATATATATATCATTTGTTAGTTATATATATATATATATATATATATATATATATATATATATCTATATATTGTGTCCCTCTAATTTATATATAAATTTGTGTCTTTATATGTGTTTATGGTGTGTGGGAAATTTGGGAATGAAGAGAGGGATTGAGAGTATAGAGTGGTGGTGGAGTTGGTGTTAGTGTGTGTGTGTGTTTGTATAGAGAGAGTAAGATTTAGAGCGATTATTAGAGAGGGTGAGAGGGAGATTGGGGATGTATAGAAGGGGAGTGATACTGCTGATATGGACAGGTGCAGTGTGAGGAATCAGTCCCTACAGGGGACTGATTATAGCAGCAGCAGCTATAGGTAACAGTCCCCACAGGGGACTGTTTAATAAGAGACTGTAGTAGCAGCAGTTAGTAGGGGGATTAGCCCCCTAGATGAGCTGCTTTAGCAGCAGGTTTTAGGGAGTGGGCTGCCCCATTTGGATAGCCCGTAGGCCACTCATATTCGGCCCTATAACAGCCCCTAGGACAGCCATAAAACAGCCCCAAATCAGCCTATATATGTGTTCTATATGTGTCCTATAGATGTTAACCTATATGTGTATGTGTAAGCCTATAGGTGTGAACCAACGTGTGTCCTATATGTGTCCTATATGTGAACCTATAAGTGTGGTGCTATATGTGTCCATATGTGAGTGAGTGAGTATTGTGTGTGTGGGTGTTTAGCTAGATATTAGAATAATATAGGATAAGGTAATGTTGGGATAACCAACATGTGTCCTAAGATGGACTAGATATCTAGGAAACCCATATTTCTTAGTAGGTAAACCCTAGATAGGATAGTATCTAGCTACCCTAAGAAGCCTAGTCTAGTATCTTGAGAATTAGCGGGATTTCCTTTGTAATGGGCAAGGTATCGGGAATACCTTGTAAAGGGTAAATATAGGTAATTGCCTATAGCTAAGGTAAGTGGTTTAGGGTTTAAGATATGGTTAGAAATTGTTTGTCTTGGTTGGTAATGGTCAGAAATAGTGCTCCTAGACTAGTTTTGACTTTGGTTGACCATTTTGACTAAAAGTCAACAAAAGTCAACTGAGAGTCAAACTTAGCCTATAAGTGACTAGAATTGGCCGAAACCAAACCAGAGTTGACCAGTTAACTGAAAGTCAATAGTTGGTCAACATTAGACTAGTTTGACCTAGGGTTGACCTAGGGTTGACCTAGAGTTGACCAGAGTTGACCAGGGTTGACCAGTTGACCAAAAGTCAACTGTAAGTCATCCTTTGACCCCGTTTGACCTAGTTTGACTTGGATGACTCCCAGTGACCTAGTATGATTTAGTATGACCAAGTATGACCTAGTTTGACCTAGTTTGACCTAATTTGACTTAGACTTGCATATCATGACTTAAATTAATTTTCTTTTTCATTATAAAACCCTGTTTGACTTATAGTATCTCATTTTAGGTCTGTGATTACTCTGAGCGTCTGTTCACCTTATCAGCTCAGGACCAAAGGTGAATACATTCACTGATAGTTTTCATTGTCTTGATATCTACTATATCCGATTCAGTTATAGTTTCTTACTTGATTCCTAACATGATGGTTCACGGACTAGTATACGTCGGATCCTGTCATGAGATGTTATTTCTGGACTTTCTTGGTATATTAGTGCGTAATATTTTGTGTTTCGTGTACTTATATAGACATCAATTTAGGAGTAGGCTGGCCCCCTACTTTTGAATCCCGTGTCATGACGTGCCATGTCTGAATCCGTGATACTATTCGGGGATGGAAGAATTATTAGGGGTTATATGATCAAAGCCTCATGTCACTTTTTTGCTTGCGCCACTCTCTCATCACGTAGGGTGTAGCAGATTCCTCCGTGTGCTTATTATCCAGGTTGGCCGGCATGACCCTTTCCAGAGACTTTCGTGTGATTGTCGGGCTTAGTGGATAACCTGTCTTGTCACTTACCTAAAGTCGATCACATATCGCTCTAATAATTCAAGGCATATTTTACATTTATTTATCGTATCTTATATCCTGTTCAGTTCTACTTTTAGTACTTTTCTCACCATGCTATGATATTCATTTACTCACATGTTCTACATGCCTTTATGCTATACCTTGATTGGAGACTTAGTTCTATTCGGGAGAAGGGTTACAACCCCGATCCTTGTTTGGTTTAAGGGTTGTGACTCGGCTTTCGAATAGTTCCCAAGTCATCCTATATCTTTGTCTTGTATTTCATTATACTGCCTCTTATAGAATTTGTTAATTCATATGGAACTGCTATTAGTGTTTCTACTTGCTCATTTTTCTGACATGATACCGTTGATATATTACAGATGACTCTGAGGCAGATTGCCCGACCTATTATGGGGACGGGTTTGATGGAGTAGACCTGGACCGTGGCTTGATAGTAGAACCACTAGACTTTTCACACACAGAGTAGTGTAGCTTAGTTAGGTTTTCCTGGACAGCGATCTAGCTAGTACTTTCAGACTGTAGTATGTTATATTATTTTCTGTGACTCTGTGATGTTGTGCATATCTCTGGGCTTGTGTGGATTTTTGAACTTATTTCCTATTTTCATCTATCATATTTCCTTTCCATGCTATCTACCTTAGTTTTATTTTGTGATTGAGACTGTATTGCTATGTCACCTTCATTCAGAGTGTATATACTATACAGGTAGCTTTATACTGTTTTAGTCGTAGTATTTACAGACCTTATATACAGCGTTCTACTGCCGATTCTGCGGCGTAGGCTGGAGGTAACCACGTGCTCGTGCCCCTAATCAGGGTGCGGGTCATGACACATTTTTGTGGTGTCCCATGCAGGTCTGTGTCGCAATTAGTGTGATCTCATAATGGTGCTCGACTTAGAGTACTAATTACGAGCCTGCGATTAGGACATAGGATCTAGGATATGATAGGAGTTACTCAATCACATTTTAGGAAATTTCTGATCTTTTGATTACCATGACAACTCTTTTGCATTAAATTTAATTGTCCTTCTATGATATTCCTATCATGTGCCATATTGATTCCTTGTTTCAATCTATCCTCAGGATGACGATTACTCGCTCTCAGGCAGCAGGATCTGGTGCTGTTTTGGAGAGGCCCGATCCGGTAGGACTTCTACCTCCGACTGCGGGAGCTGCAGTTGAAGGAGATGCCACCTCAGTTCCTGCCCCTCGGACAGGAGTAGCAGCAACGATTCCAGGAGGTCTTCCACCTCCAACAGCGAGACCGTCCATAGTCATTCTTGAGACTCTTCTACTGCCGCCTCCGCTACCGACTGATACTCAGCAGATGATGGCCCTTCTACAGTAGATGTTGCAAATCCAGAAGGCACAGTCCGAGGCACAATACCGCCAGATAGAGGTGTTACGGCAGAGCATGGAGAACTTCCACCAGCTGGCGATGGCAGCAGTATAGAGGGTTGTACCAGGTACAGTTCAGGGTGCCCTAGTTCAGTAGCAGGGTCAGGAGAGGCCTGGCACATACCTAGACTTCAGAAAGATGAACCTGAGGGAGTTCAAGGCTACCGATGGTATCCTGTATACGGATGACTGGTTAAAGGATGTCCAGCGGAGTCTAGAGTTAGCAGAGGCCCCGAAAGGGCTTTGGATGACGTCTGCAGCGAGCCAGGTTTTCGATATAGCGCTGACTTGGTTTCATACGGATCCACGTGTGTCGGTGAGGGGTTTGACTTGGGAGAACTTCAGGCGGCTCTTTAAGGAGAAGTTCTACCCGGATGTGGCTTTGACAGCTTTGGAGGGACAGTTTATCGGATTGGTGCAGGGAAACTCGTCGGTGGACGAGTATGCAGCGAAGTTCTTCTATCTGAGTAGGTTCATACCAGATCTGATACAGAATGAAGGGTATAAGGCCCGCATGTTCCGGAGGGGTCTTATCCATGCAGTTCGCACTCGTACTTCCGGGCGATACGATGCAACATTCGAGCAGATTCTGATAGAGGCACAGATTGCAGAGGAGGACTTCGGCCTCAAGCCGAAGAAGGGCAGCGATGTTCTAGGAGTGAGATCGAGTACGGGGCCGGCGAAGCACCCTCATTTCCAGTAAAGGCAGATTCAGCAGCAGTCTCAGTTACAGTTTTGGCAGGCACTAGCGCATGTCCAGCAGCACCCGGGATAGGGCCAGAGACAGACTACTCCGTGCGGCTTCTGCGGGAAGCTAGGGCACACTCGATAGGCCCGAAGGAAAAGGTTGGGCGTCTGTCTATACTGTGGGGCACCCGACCACTTGCTGAGGGATTGCCATCTTCGTGGAGTCCGAGGAGGCCAGGACAGAGTACAGCAGGCTAGAGGACCAGCAGTTCAGCAGAGAGGTCCTCCACTTCAGACCCAGTAGCAGTGCTTTATACAACACTAGAGGGGAGCCCCTGCGGGCAGAGTGTTCGCCTTGGCAGCAGAGGAGGTGGCAGAGCCAGTGGGTGATGTTGTGGCAGGTCACGTTCACCTTGATTCATTTCCTGCTTTTACCTTGTTTGATTTCGGTGCCACTCATAGTTTTGTGTCTGTTTCATTTGCTCTGAGACACAACGTTATTGCTAAGTATATGGGTAGGACTTGCAAGATATTTACCGGGGAAGGCATCATCCTGGTTAATACTATTTGCAAGGGGCAGAGAGTTAGTTTAGGAGGCCGGGAATTGAGCGCGTGCTTGCTCGTAATGCCCCTTCCGATGTACGATGTGGTACTCGGAATGGGTTGGTTGAGCATGCACCCGGCTAGTATAGACTGTAGAGGAGGTAGGGTTCTGTTTAGGCTACCGAGAGAGCCAGAGATTGTGTTTGTTAGGGGAGCACCTGAGCTGGGAGATGGGTTCTGTGGAGCTTTACTGGCGGGGCAGGTATTGCCACATCCATTGATAGCTGATTTCATGGATGTTTTTCCCGAGGAGTTGCTTGGGATGACGCAAGATAGAGACATTGAGTTCTCTATAGACTTAGTGCCGGGTGCTGAGCCTATTTTATAACACGTCTATAGGGTCAACAACAGCGAGTTGGCAGAGCTGAAGAAGCAAGTCGACGAGCTACAGGACAACGGATTCATCAGATCCAGTTCATCACCTTGGGGAGCGCCAGTTCTATTTGTACCAAAGAAGGATGGTACGATACGCATGTGTATTGATTACAGGGCGCTCAACAACCTCACTATCAAGAATAAGTACCCGTTGTCGAGGATTGACGACTTGTTCGATCAGTTGAGCGGCACAAAGGTGTTTTCGAAGATAGACCTGAGGTCCGATTATCATCAGCTGAAGGTGAAGTAGGAAGACATTTCGAAGACGGCTTTTCAGACTCAGTACGGCCAGTACGAGTTTACTGTTATGCCATTTGGGTTGACCAATGTCCCAGCATTGTTCATGAACTTGATGAATAAGGTATTCCATCAGTACCTTGACAAGTTTATGGTGGTCTTCATGGATGACATCTTGTTCTACTCGAAGACGTCGGAGGAGCACGAGGAGCATCTGAGGAGTGTCAGGCCACCTTCGATGAGCTGAAGAAGAGGTTGACATCAGCTCCGATCTTGATATTACCGTGTGGGACCGATGGTTTCTCGATCTTCAACGACGCTTCTAGCAAGGGTTTGGGTTGTGTTCTTCAGCAGCACAGGAAGGTGATTGCCTATGCATCTAGGCAGTTACGTCCTCATGAGAAGAACTATCCGACTCACGATCTGAAGTTGGCCGCTGTTATCTTTGCCTTAAAGTTGAGAAAATACTACTTGTATGGAGAGTGGATTGAGATCTTCACTGATCAAAAGAGCCTGAAGTACGTGTTCACTCAGAAGGAGCTGAACATGCGGCAGAGAAGTTGGCTCGAGCTGATGAACAATTTTGATATCGCCTTACAGTAAAGGCCAACGTAGTTGCAGATGCCTTGAGCAGGTACCCAGTAGCTATGTATCTGACGGCAGATCGTCATCTTTTGGCTGACCTGGACAGTTTGGAAAGCGAGGTGATTATTCCGGGCATGGAGGTGCAGATGTAGGGCTTGCAAATTCAGTCTGAGTTGATGGACAGAGTCAGATCAGCAAGGTATGATGATGTTGCCCTGAGGAGCATCAGGGAGCAGGTGCGGGCAGGGTTGCTCGACGATTTCTCTATTGCCGAAGATGGGTCGCTGCGGCACGGTGCTAGACTGTGCGTTCTGAGTGGGGAGCTTCGGAAGGAGGTTCTTCATGAGGCACATCGCTCTTAGTATTCTATACATCCTGGGGCCAACAAGATGTACAGAGATCTGAGGGAGCACATTTGGTGGTACGGCATGAAGCGCGAGGTAGCTCAGTTTGTATCTCGTTGCTTGGTATGTCAACAGGTGAAGGCCGAGAGACAGAGGCCTGGTGGGTTGCTACAGCCACTACCCATTCCTGAGTGGAAGTGAGAGCACATCACCATGGACTTTGTGTCCAGACTTCCACGATCTCCTGGAGGGAAAGACGCAATTTGGGTCATAGTTGATAGATTGACCAAGTCGGCCCACTTTCTGCCATTAAAGGTGGGGTTGTCTATAGAGAGGCTGACAGAGCTGTACGTTCGTCAGATCGTACGATTGCATGGGGTTCCTGTGAGCATAGTTTCAGATCGGGATAGCCGTCTTACTTCCCACTTTTGGAGGAGTTTGTAGACTAGCTTGGGCACCTCGCTCAAGTTTAGTACCGCTTATCATCCCCAGACAGACGGGCAGTCAGAGAGGACTATCCCGAAATTGGAGGATATGCTTCGCACGTGTGTGCTTGATCTCGGGGGTTCTTGGGAGGACCATCTTCACCTGGTAGAGTTTGCTTACAATAACAGCTATAAGGCCAGTATATAGATGTCGCCATTCGAGGCTCTATACGGACGAAGATGTCGTACTCCTTTGTCATGGGACGATGTCGGCGAGAGAGTGCTGCTTGGACCGGAGATGGTAGTGGATGCAGCTGAGAAGGTTAGGTTGACTAGAGACAGACTTCGGGTGGCTCAGGATAGGCAGCGGCATTGGGCCGATAGCCACCGAAGACCATTAGAGTTCGAGGTTAGTTTCAGTTCCTGTTTGTGATACTTGTGATTTTGTTTGTCCTGTGTGCTGAGTTTATTTTATGTCTAGGCTGGTGCTTTGGTGTTCCTGAAGATTTCTTCGACACGGGACACGATTCGCTTTGACGGAGGCGGGAATCTTAGTCCGTGCTACATTGGACCTTTCATTATCCTTGAGAGGGTCGGTGCAGTGGCTTATCGGCTAGACTTGCCAGCTACGCTAGAGGGGGTGCACAACATATTCCATGTGTCACAGCTGAGACGGTACGTGGTAGACCCCAGCCATGTATTGGACCATTCAGCGATCGAGGTGAGGCCTACTCTTCTCTATCCAGAGCAGCCAGTGGAGATTCTGGATCGTAGGAAAAAGGTGATCCGGAACCAGGTTATACCCTTGGTTCGTGTTGCATGGAGACATCACTCTCCAGGTGAGTCTACCTGGGAGAGGGAGGACGACATGCGGGAGCGTTTCCCTTATCTCTTCGAGCCCTGAGGTAGAATTTTTATGTTTCTGCATGTGATTTCAGTGTATGTTTGTTTTAATTTTGAGGACAATTTTTTTAAGGTGGATAGATTTGTTACCCCCAATTTTCATGAACATGATTATTTTGGTCATTTTCCACCTTTGAATTATTTTGGAATTATTTATTTATTTATGATATTATTTTGGGGTTATTTGAGTCGGGTCGAATTTCAACTCAATCCGACTTGTATCGGGGACCTGGGGTAGTTTTGACTCTAGAGGAACCCACTCATTAGTTAGTCATGGCCCGTATGACATTATTTTAGTTAGTGGGTTAGACTAATTATTTATGGATAGGGTTAGTTTGATTAGGGACTTAATCATGACTAATTTGACCTCAACCCTTAACCCTTTCCTAATATTAATCAATAGGATTAGTGGGGGGCTTTTTAGACATTTAAGAAGGGGGACGCCTAAGCTCCTTTGGTCGGCCACCTAAGGGGGAGGATAGGGTTGAGCCTCTTGTCATTATCCATCCATT
Source organism: Iris pallida (assembly GCA_029216955.1). NCBI lineage: Eukaryota > Viridiplantae > Streptophyta > Magnoliopsida > Asparagales > Iridaceae > Iris > Iris pallida. Next base: position 65,261 of record JANAVB010006391.1, on the reverse strand, counting down.
TTCTATCTCTTGTTCTTTTCCAAATTTTAGAGAAGAGTTCCTATATTGATTTCTCCATCAAATCAATCCCTTTCTCCACCCAATCTTCTTCTTTTCTTCTCTACTCAAGCAAAGGAAGGAGCTAGCCAAGTTTTGGAGGTTTTGGAACTCGTTTGTGTCCATTTGGAGATCTCTACGTGTCGGTGTCTGTCACGACCCGCACCCTAGAGTTAGGGCACGAGAAGTGGGTACGTCCAGCCTACGCCGCAGTATCGGCGGTAGAAAGCTGTCCTAGGTTTCATTCATCTAACAGTATAAGGCTAAACAGTTTATACTCCCCGAATGTGGGTGACATAGCAGGTACAGACTCAATCACATCTAAGGTAGAGCATGATAAGGATAGATAAAACATAAAATCCAAAAGGGGTACAACAGAGAGAAATCTAAGTGTCTAAGATACACAAATCCAGAAATACATCTCAAATCTTCAAACTCAGATACAGTAATCCATAAAGTAAATACAACTCCAGACAATTGAAATAACTATCTAAACAACCTCTAATGTGTTCCTCTAGGCTAGTATGCAATCTCCAAGCTATCTGTAAAATTTATCAACGGGTCCAGTCAAGACAGGAGCGAGTACAGTACATCTCAACAATATCATAACAGGTTAGGAAATATAAACATGCTAGAGAGTAAGATACAGGATCTGAAAAAATAACATGATAAAAAAAGAGAGAGACTGTAAGTACATAGCCACAATATATAGAGAACTATCAATGACTAGTGATTCAGAGCACAAGATGGTTATGTAAACGACACGATATTGTACACGAGTAATCTACATAGGTTGTACACGAGTAATCTACTGGATTGATTACATAACCACTTCTACTCCACCGCCCCAATCAATACACAAAGATCAAGCTAAGTTATGTTATTGCACACGAAGTATAGTCGCACACGAGATCATGTGAATACATGAATATACACGATTTCACACGATTTGTACACAAATGTCACAAATACAAGGAGTACACGATGCTCACGATAAAGTACACGAACACGAATACCCGATGTATCTGCTAAGGGGATAACATCGCACAATAAGATCCATATAGTACTAATCCGTGTTTCCAACGTGTCAGTATCATATAAAGTAATCTAATGCAGGAAATATAATCCTAAACAAGATATGAAATGATCAGAGAATGTACTCGCCTGATATCTCAATGTCCAAGGTAAAGATACTGTCCGATGAGAGGTGTCTGGCTCCTAATTAGAACAGCACAAGTCACAACATGTCCAGAAGGGTAATATAAAGCACTACAATGCATTCTACATGAATCTTGGTCAAACTAGGCCAAAGTCAACCCTTGGTCAACTCTGGTCAACTGCACTGGTCAAACTAGGTCATGTCCTAATCCAGCAAGTCTTACTAGGCCTAACCAAGACTATCCTAGCAAGCACACATCAATACAAGTCTATACAAGCCAACATACACCCAACTCTATATAGCATGCAATAATTCAATACTCAAATAGGCAAGAATTCACATTGGATATACACTAGGTAATCTATTACTTTAAGCTATATATGTCTACACATATATACACATGCATATATTGGTATTCAACATTAGGTCTATAATCATGGCATTTCAAATGGTTATATAAACTTATATATTGCAACACAATATGCTAACATATGTATAATATACATACATAGCTAAGTTAACTATATTCATAAATACTTATTTAAGAGGCTATATGTGTGTATGTGAACATGGCAAAGGGGCAAGTGAGGGTTAAATGGGCATATATAGTGTATACATATCAAAGAGTGTCAAAGTGTAAGTGAACAAAGTGTCAAGTGTGATAGTGTCAACAATGTGTAAGGGGGTACATGAGGTAATATAGGATTTGTGTTAACATAGAACATTACATCTCATTAACTTATATATTGCATACATTACATCTATTATTATATTACATTCATGCTTGCATTCATTCATCATTCATTTATTCTCTTGCACTACTATATGCACCATACATTACATACTATGGAACCTACATATTCATTACAAGCTATACTTATACATGCTTACATTAGATAGGATACTTACACCTCATACATCATTTTTTTTAACCATTTACTCATGCTTGCATTCTCTATTTAATTACATAATGTATATACATTAACATGGGTTAAAATCAAATAGAACATTATATTACACACAAGGGTGCACAAAATGTATATGCCGAATAGTAACTCCTACTAATAATCAATACTGTACCATCTCAGCATGAATTAAAATCTAGGATTAAAGTATGTTATAGATCTATGTGTTAGCTTTCTGAAACTTCAAACGGATCGCGTTTTCGTTTTCGGAAACTCCCGGAATCGCGAAAACACCGAGAACGCGTTTGTCTTTCGTACAGCTGACACTCAAATAATTCTTCAGAAAGTTACAGAAAGAATTAGGCCTATTAATACATGTTTTTGGAAAACTAACTTCAATACGCTTCTTTTTAAAAAACGGGAGATTAAACCGAGCTTTGAGCTAGAAGTTATGACATTTCTAAGTTAGGACTGAAATTAAAAACGTGGATAAAAATCATGACGGATTTAGATAGTTTGAGCTAAAAGAATACACAATATATATCCTAATCATCCACAACAATAATGACAATAATAATATGAGGAACCACACTCACAAACTTGATTATATAATCATCATGAACCATTTATTACATATATAAATATAGATACACTCTCATTACAATATATATATATATATATATATATATATATATATATATATATATATATATATATATATATTTTTGGGTGTCCGCGCATCCCCATCCACCCCGTGGCTACTGCCACCCAGCCGGGTGGATGCGGGAGGGGGGGCTCGATCCCGGGTCTCCCCGCCGAGAGCCCCCCTCGTGCCACTCGCGCTACGAGCGCCGGACATATATATATATTGTAAAAAATATATATATATATATATATATATATATATATATATATATAAATATATATACATATATATATATATATATATATATACATACACAAATCTATATATGTAACATGAACACATCTATAAGAGATACATGAATGAAATGTAAAGTACTCAAGAACACATATCTACATATTCAAATCTGAGATTTAATATGAATTAATTCATTTAATCAATATTTTAAATATAAAGTGTGTCCAAGTTTGGAGATTTTCCCCATGAACACAAGACACAACAATAATACAATAGAAATCCCTAAAGGACACATAATGGACACGAGAGGACACAAAATAGGGACACAACAATGGGGGTCATTCCTATGGTTAAAACTTTCCTAATGCAAAATGGAAAATAAAAGAGAAGGAAATATTACCTAAAGGAGAGAAAATCCAAGGAGAAAGGCTTCTTCCTTGGGAGAGCTTGAGAGCACTTGGGGAAGAAGACTTCTCAAGGAAAGGAAATGAGATGGAAGTCCTATTAGGGCCGGCCACAATGGTTATCCCCCCCCTCATTTAATATTACAAGTTTGCCCCTCCCTTAGTTACAAGTGTTTAAAACAATTTTGGTTAGGGTTTGGGGGTAAAAGGGTCAAAATAAAAACTCTAAATGGTTAACCTAATAATTAGAATTATAACTAATCTTTCTAACATGACTAATTAAAATGTGGGCCATGGCTAACTAATGCATGGGTCCAACTATAGTCTAAGTTACCCCGGGTCTCCGTTACAAGTCGGATTGAGATGAAATTCGAATCCGACTCAAATAATCCCAAAACAATATCATAAATAATAAAATAATATCAAAATAATTCAAAGAGGTCAAATGCAAAATATCCTTAGGCCAGAAATGACATTAAAATATCATAATCATATGGTTAGGCTCTAGGTCAAACAGTCTCTAGGGTTTCACTAGCAAAACGTCAAAACCACAAGTCATTGATTTAAATAATTTTAAAATAATTTAAAATCACTAAAAATCATATCATGATTTAAATATCATTATTAAAATAATTATAAACACAAAATTTCGAAATTACCCTCATTTGGAAAACTGGGTGCTACAACTCTACCCACCTTAGAAAAATTTTGTCCTCGAAATTTAAGATCGATAGTACTCCTTCTAGAGCCTCTAACCTACCCAATATCTAAGGTAACACTTTCTAACACTGGAATAATAAATGGACATCTAAATAGTGTCAATCTAGGAATACCTCCAACACTGCTCTGCTGTACGGCGGTAATGGAACTTCAATAAAATATGGACTGGAACCTATATCCAAGGGACTGGACCTATTTTAAAGTGGTCTTAACTAAGGATGAAAAGGAACTAATCATAGGCTATAGGTATGCTCAAACCATTATCTTCCTATTAACCATCTATTAATACATTCTATTACCATAGGAACAATGCATTACTAAGGCATATAGGCCCCTATCTCTCATAAAAAAGACTAGTACATCCTATCAAGGCTGATACTATAATCTCTCATAAATCTCATAAGCTACATATTTATAGACACACATCCCCACATCAGGGACTAACCTATATATATCTACAACTGATACTAATGGGGTGACGTCCCTATTTTCCAACAATCAAGGTCTAATTTTTTTTATCTAAATCATGCAATTTGAAGGAATAGTATATATGGTCAGGGCATACCATAGCAGTTGGAAGTCTCACCTAGGTATACTAATCATTCTAGGTCAAAACAGTACTATGGTATCAACACACAAACAATCTAGGATGTCCTAATTGGGAAGGTAAGGGAACAACAATCATCAAGGTTGTAGGGCTGTCTACCATCCTATATAAAAATTGGTCATTAACAAGCAACTAAGAAATTATTAAAAGGTTACTATTCCATAAAATGGCAAAAATTGAAAATTTAGGCACAACAAATCACAAATAGATTTTTGTCTTGACACGATCTAAGTTGATCAATTTTGGAATAAAACGAGATTTGGGCAAGAAGAGAAATCAATGAAATCAAAGTATGAGCACGAGCATCCAATGCTGGAGGTTCAGGTCATGATTAAATTTAATTCGACTGAGTATGAATACAAGGTTCATAGGCGATGAAAAGATTTCAAAGAGAATTGTCAAGGCTGTCGCGAATGAGACTCTAGGGTCAAGTTTAACTATGTCTCCATTCTCGTAGATTGATACATGAAAAAGCGAACCAAAGTGCAATAGGTTGATCAGACCATCATGTACCGGTTCTGATTAGACAATATGTTAGTGGGTGGCCACCCAATAAAATATGTCATGACCAAGCTCGAAAATAGATAAGCTTGCAAAACTAAGGCTAATTTAGCAGCACAAGATATAAGGGTAGTAATGATGAAAGGAATTACATAGTCCAAGTTTCTTAACCAACGGGTCAAGTAATCAGATAAGGTACATGGTTAAGCATCTAAGGAAACAAGCAGAACACCATCACATGTCGGGTCGAAAGAATTGAGTCAAGGCTGGATTTCTAATTAAAATAAGAAAAAATTTAGTATAATGGTAGAGGTTATAGTTTAGCCAGTTGACCAGAAAATCATATCTAGAAAATAGAGTACAAGAAGACGGGTTTTAGTGGGACATGATATACCTACACGAAGGTGAGCTCGTCTAGGTCTTGCATATAAGATTTGTTGGAGGGTAACAGCTAGTATTACATTCCGAATATCAAAGTCACGATAAGGAACGTCAAGGATCTCAATTAGAAAATGGGAGTTCAAGAGGTGGTAATTAATGCACAAAAATAATGAAGATCGAGTTAGTCATCTGCTTCTGATACTCTTAAGTTCATCTGGTCATAACTTGCCAATCATATCTTTACCTCACCAGTCTCCATATGAAAATTTAACCTTTACTTAAACCCTTACCATGACTATCGTAGGCAATTCCCAATTTCCAAACATCACTCTTGAAGCACAGCCCTCACATTTAGGAATCAACATTAACCATTTATTTAAATTTCTAAGTTATTTCACCTTGTCTTAAATTTGACCCAAAACCTCTAAATCCCGTTTACGAATTCCTTAAACTTGTTCAAATTATTCTCCTCGTATTATTTAATTTAAATCTCTAGGCCTTACAAAACTTATCTTCCATCATAAAATCAACGTCCGTATTTTCTTCGACATACACCCTTGAATATTATTCTCCTAAAAATATTTCACAACAATCTCTAAACTTCCATAACTTTGTGTTCTCTCTATCCCTAGTCATTTCCTCGCAACATCTTGTTTAATATCCTTATTAAACACAATTAACTTCTTTTTTCCATTACTAACCTTCTACATAGCCTCAGAGTAAAAGTTTTCCCCAGAATAAATAACCAAGATTTTCTAAGTTCTCAAAACTAGGTTGACCTCTGATATCCTCATTAGTTTTGAATACACCTATAAACTATCTCATAACCCCAAAATTTCTCTAAATATAATTGTTTCTAGATTGGCAGTATACATCTCTTTATTCTATTCGAGACCTTTACCACATTTCTATCTCAAGTTTCCATATGGAACACTCCACATTTGATTTCCTTTAGATCATCATAAAATAACCAGTTACGTCTTCTCTGAGCAACATAATTTACGTCACTTCCTTAGCCTTCCCCATACAAAAGATACGAAGATTCAAGGGTTTTGAAGTACATCTGGTAGGGACGACAAGATATGGGTAATTAATGTAATGAGACAGAGTTTAAGATAAGAGGTAAATAAGAATGCAAGGGAATAATGGCGAGAATGAATAATGAAGATATGTTCCTTCTCATCGGTTCAAACGAGAGGAACCCATCAAGCTTAAATTCAATAGCAAGGAATGAGGGTGAATCCAAACAAGAGGAAAATAAATTCCAATTGAAGTTCAAAATAAGTTTCACAGGGGTCATCCCAGAAATCTCTCAAAGAATCCTAAGTGTGATTGAGTACCTTGGATTTGAAAATATTAATCTAAATACAAAATTAAATCAACAACTACAAAATTTTATCAAAATCATCAACTAATACCAGGATTCAAAGTTCTACAATGAATCCACAAAATCAAATTCAAATCAAGGAAAAAGGTGAATCAAAACAAGAAAAATGAGTTTAAATCGGAATTCAAAATAAGATTCTCAAGGGTCATCCCAGGAATCTCTCAAGGAATCCTAACAGTGATTGAGTATCCTCTCATCCTAACATCTTAATTTATATATCCTATAGCAGGCTCGTAGTAGTACAACTAAGTCGTTGCACTACCACAAAATCGCACTAATGCGAATCTCGACCTGCATGGGCCACCACTAAAAACGTGTCACGATCCGCACCCTAGAGTTAGGGTACGAGAAGTGGGTACGTCCAGCCTACACTGCAGTGTCGGCGGTAGAACGCTGTCCTAGGTCTCATGCATCTAACAGTATAAGGCTAAACAGTTTATACTCCCCGAATGGGGGTGACATAGCAGGTACAGACTCAATCACATCTAAGATAGAGCATGATAATGATAGATAAAACATGAAATCCAAAAGAGGTACAACAGAGAGAAATCTAAGTGTCTAAGATACACAAATCCAGAAATACATCTCAAATCTCCAAACTCAGATACAGTAATCCATAAAGTAAATACAACTCCAGACAATTGAAATAACTATCTAAACAACCTCTAATGTGTCTCCTCTAGGCTAGCAGGCAATCTCCAAGCTATTTGTAAAATTTATCAATGGGTCCAGTCAGGACAGGAGCGAGTACAGTACATCTCAACAATATCATAACAGGTTAGGAAATATAAACATGCTAGAGAGTAAGATACAGGATCTGAAGAAATAACATGATGAAAAAAGAGAGAGACTGTAAGTAAATAGCTACAATATATAGAAAACTATCAGTGACTAGTGATTCAGAGCACAAGATGGTTATATAAACGGTACGATGTTGTACACGAGTAATCTACAGAGGTTGTACACGAGTAATCTACTGGATTGATTACATAACCACTTCTACTACTCCGCCCCAATCAATACACAAGGATCAAGCTAAGTTATGTTATTGCATACGAAGTATAGTCGCACATGAGATCATGTGAATATATGAATATACACGATTTTACATGATTTGTACACGAATGTCACGAATACAAGGAGTACACGATGCTCACAATAAAGTACACGAACACGAATACCCGATGTATCCGCTAAGGGGATAACATCGCACAACAAGATCCATATAGTACTAATCCGTGTTTCTAACATGTCAGCATCATGTAAAGTAATCTAAAGCAGGAAATATAATCCTAAACAAGATATAAAATAATCATAGAATGTACTCGCCTGATATCTCAATGTCCAAGGTAAAGATACTATCCGAGGAGAGGTATCTGGCTCCTAATTAGAACAGCACAAGTCACAACATGTCCAGAAGGGTAATATAATGCACTACAATGTATTCTACATAAATTTAGGTCAAACTAGGCCAAAGTCAACCCTTGGTCAACTCTGGTCAACTGCACTAGTCAAACTAGGTCATGTCCTAACCCAGCAAGTCTTACTAGGCCTAACCAAGACTATCCTAGCAAGCATACATCAATACAAGGCTATACAAGCCAACATACACCCAACTCTATATAGCATGCAATTATTCAATACTCAAATAGGCAAGAATTAACATTGGATATACACTAGGTAATCTATTACTTTAAGCTATATATATCTACACATATATATACATGCATATATTGGTATTCAACATTAGGTCTATAATCATGACATTTCAAATGGTTATATAAACTTATATATTACAACACAATATGCTAACATATGTATAATATACATACATAGCTAAGTTAACTATATTCATAAATACTTATTTAAGAGGCTATGTGCGTGTATGTGAACATGGCAAAGGGGAAAGTGAGGGTTAAATGGGCATACATAGTGTATACATATCAAAGAGTGTCAAAGTGTAAGTGAACAAAGTGTCAAGTATGATAGTGTCAACATAGTATAAGGGGGTACATGAGGTAATATAGGATTTGTGTTAACATAGAACATTACATCTCATTAACTTGTATATTGCATACATTACATCTATTATTACATTACATTCATGCTTGCATTCATTCATCATTCATTTATTCTCTTGCACTACTATATGCACCATACATTACATACTATGGAACCTACATATTCATTACAAGCCATACTTATACATGCTTATATTAGATAGGATGCTTATACCTCATACATCATTTATTTAACCATTTACTCATGCTTGCATTCTCTATTTAATTACATAATATATATACATTAACATGGGTTAAAATCAAATAGAACATTATATTACACACAAGGGTGCACAAAATGCATATGCCGAATAGTAACTCCTACTAATAATCAATACTGTACCATCTCAGCATGAATTAAAATCTAGAATTAAAGTATATTATAGATCTATGTGTTAGCTTTCCGAAACTTCAAACGGATTGCATTTTCGTTTCCGGAAACTCCCGGAATCGCGAAAATACCGAGAACGCGTTTGTTTTTCGTACAGCTGACACTCAAATAATTCTCCAGAAAGTTACAGAAAGAATTAGGCCTACTAATACATGTTTTTGGAAAGCTAACTTCAATACGCTTCTTTCAAAAAAAATGGAAGATTAAACCGAGCTTTGAGCTAGAAGTTATGATATTTCTAAGTTAGGGCTGAAATTAAAAACGTGGATAAAAATCATGACGGATTTAGATAGTTTGAGCCAAAAAATACACAATATATATCCTAATTATCCATAACAATAATGACAATAATAATATGAGGAACCACACTCACAAACTTGATTATATAATCATCATGAACCATTTATTACATATATAAATATAGATACACTCTCATTACAATATATATATATATATATATATATATATATATATATATATATATATATATATAAATATATATATACATATATATATATATATATATATATATATAAATATATATATATATATATATATATATATATATATATATATATATATATGTAACATGAACACATCTATAAGAGGTACATGAATGAAATGTAAAGTACTCAAGAACACATCTCTATATATTTAAATCTGAGATTTAATATAAATTAATTCATTTAATCAATATTTTAAATATAAAGTGTGTCCAAGTTTGGAGGTTTTCCCCCATGAACACAAGACACAACAATAATACAATAGAAATCCCTAAAGGACACATAATGGACACAAGAGGACACAAAATAGGGACACAATAATGGGGGTAATTCCTATGGTTAAAACTTTCCTAAATGCAAAATAGAGAAATAAAAGAGAAGGAAATATTACCTAAAGGAGAGAAAATCCAAGGAGAAAGGCTTCTTCCTTGGGAGAGCTTGAGAGCACTTGGGGAAGAAGACTTCTCAAAGAAAGGAAATAAGATGGGAGTCCTATTAGGGCCGGCCACAATGGTTTTCCCCCCCTCATTTAATATTACAAGTTTGCCCTTCCCTTAGTTTCAAGTGTTTAAAACAATTTTGGTTAGGGTTTGGGGGTAAAAGGGTCAAAATAAAAACTCTAAATGGTTAACCTAATAATTAGGATTATGACTAATCTTTCTAACATGACTAATTAAAATGTGGGCCATGGCTAACTAATGCATGGGTCCAACTAGAGTCTAAGTTATCCTGGGTCCCCGTTACAAGTCGGATTGAGATGAAATTTGAACCCGACTCAAATAATCCCAAAATAATATCATAAATAATAAAATAATATCAAAATAATTCAAAGAGGTCAAATATAAAATATCCTTAGGCCAGAAATGACATTAAAATATCATAATCACATGGTTAGGCTCTAGGTCAAACAGTCTCTAGGGTTTCACTAGCAAAACGTCAAAACCACAAATCATTGATTTAAATAATTTTAAAATAATTTAAAATCTCCAAAAATTATATCATGAATTAAATATCATTATTAAAATAATTATAAAAACAAAATTTTGAAATTACCCTCATTTGGAAAACTGGGTGCTACAGTGTCGTATCGGAAGGAGTTTTCCTAGATTCGATCTACCGGGAGGTATAATCTCTTCTCTACATCGTTCCTACATACATATAGGTGTATTTTGAACCCATAGGAATGATCCCCATGGTTGTGTCTCCATTTGTGTCCGTTTCGTGTCCATTTGGAGACTTCTAGGAGTGTCCCTTGTGTGGTATTGTGTCCTAGTAGAAAATCCCTATTTTGGACACGTGTATTTTGACATATATTATGTGAATAATTTTAATTAGATTTTAATCACAGATTTTATATTATTAGAGAGTGTGTTCTTCATGGCATCTTATAGTATCATATTCTATTTATATATGTAAATATATATATATATATATATATATATATATATATATATATATATATATATATATATATATATATATATATATATATATATATATATATATATATATATATATTGTGTCTCTCTAATTTATATATAAATTTGTGTCTTTATATGTGTTTATGGTGTGTGGGAAATTCGGGAATGAAGAGAGGGATTGAGAGTATAGAGTGGTGGTGGAGTTGGTGTTAGTGTGTGTGTGTGTGTGTGTTTGTATAGAGAGAGTGGGATTTAGAGTGATTATTAGAGAGGGTGTGAGGGAGAATGGGGATGTATAGAAGGGGAGTGATACTGCTGATATGGACAACAGCAGTGTGAGGAATCAGTCCCCACAGGGGACTGATTAGAACAGCAGCAGCTGTAGGTAACAGTCCCCACAGGAGACTGTTTAATAAGAGACTGCAGTAGCAGCAGTTAGAAGGGGGATTAGCCCCCTAGACGAGCTGCTTTAGCAGCAGGTTTTAGGGAGTGGGCTGCCCCATTTGGACAACCCATAGGCCACTCATATCAGGCCCTATAACAGCCCCTAGGACAACCATAAAACAGCCACAAATTAGCCTATATATGTGTCCTATATGTGTCCTATAGATGTTAACCTATATGTGTATGTTTAAGCCTATAGGTGTGAACCTACATATGTCCTATATGTGACCTATATGTGAACCTATAAGTGTGGTGCTATATGTGACCATATGTGAGTGAGTGAGTGAGTATTGTGTGTGTGGGTGTTTAGCTAGATATTAGAATAATATAGGATAAGGTAATGTTGGGATAACCAATATGTGTCCTAAGATGGACTAGATATCTAGGAAACCCATATTTTTTGGTAGGTAAACCCTAGATAGGATAGTATCTAGCTACCCTAAGGAGCCTAGTCTAGTATCTTGAGAATTAGCGGGATTTCCTTTGTAATGGGCAAGGTATCGGGAATACCTTGTAAAGGGTAAATGTAGGTAATTGCCTATAGCTAAGGTAAGTGGTTTAGGGTTTAAGATATGGTTAGAAATTATTTGTCTTGGTTGGTAATGGTCAGAAATGGTGCTCCTAGACTAGTTTTGACTTCGGTTGACCATTTTTACCAAAAGTCAACAAAAGTCAACCGAGAGTCAAACTTAGCCTATAAGTGACTAGAATTGACCGAAACCAAACCAGAGTTGACCAGTTGACTAAAAGTCAATATTTGGTCAACATTAGACTAGTTTGACCTAGGGTTGACCTAGAGTTGACTAGAGTTGACCAGTTGACCAAAAGTCAACTGTAAGTCAACCTTTGACCCCGTTTGACATAGTTTGACTTGGATTGACTCCGAGTGACCTAGTATGATCTAGTATGACCTAGTCTGACCCAGTTTGACCTAGTTTGACCTAGTTTGACTTAGACTTGCATATCAGGACTTAAATTAGTTTCCCTTTTCATTATAAAACCTTGTTTGACTTATAGTATCTCATTTTAGGTCGGTGATTACTCTGACCGTCTGTTCACCTTATCAGCTCAGGACCACAGGCGAGTACATTTACTGATAGTTTTCATTGTATTGATATCTACTATATCCGATTAAGTTGTAGTGTCTTACTTGATTCCCGACACGATGGTTCACGGACTAGTATACGTCGGATCCTGTCATGAGATATTATTCCTGGACTTTTTTGGTATATTAGTGCATGATATTTCGTATTTCGTGTACTTATATAGACATCGATTTTGGAGTGGGCTGGCCCTCTCATTTTGAATCCCGTGTCATGACGTGCCATGTTCGGATCCGTGATACTATTCGGGGATGGGAGAATTTTTAGGGGTTATGTGATCAAAACCTTCTGTCACTATTTGCTTACGCCACTCTCACCTCACGTAGGGTGTAGCAGATTCCTCCGTGTGCTTGTTATCCAGGTTGGCCGGCATGACCCTTTCCAGAGACTTTCGTGTGATTGTCGGGCCAAGTGGATAACCTGTCTTGTCACTTACCTAAAGTCGATCACATATCGCTCTAATAATTCAAGGCATATTTTATATTTATTTATCGTATCTTATATCCTGCTCAGTTCTACTTTTAGTACTTTTCTCACCATGCTATGATATTTATTTACTCACATGTTCTACATGCCTTTATGCTATACCTTAATTGGAGACTGAGTTCTGTTGGAAAAAGGGTTACAATCCCGGTCCTTGTTTGGTTTAAGGGTTGTAACTCGGCTTTCGAATAGTTCCCAAGTCATCCTATATCTTTGTCTTGTATTTCATTATATTGTCTCTTATAGAATTTGTCAATTCATATGGAACTACTATTAGTGTTTGTACTTGCTCATTTTTCTGACAGGATATCGTTGTTATATTACAGATGACTCTGAGGCAGATTGCACGACCTATTATGGGGACGGGTTAGATGGAGTAGACCTAGACCATAGCTTGATAGTAGAGCCACTAGACTTTGCACATCCAAAGTAGTGTAGCTTAATTAGGTTTGCCTGGACTGCGATCCAGCTAGTACTTTCAGACTGTAGTATGTTATATTATTTTCTATAACTTTGTGATGTTGTGTATATCTCTGGGCTTGTGTGGATTCTTGAACTTATTTCCTATTTTCATCTATCATATTTCCTTTCCATGCTATCTACCTTAGTTTTATTTTGTGATTGAGACTGTATTGCTATGTCACCTCCATTCGGAGTGTATATACTGTACAGGTACCTTTATACTATTTTAGTCATAGTATTTACAGACCTTATATACAGCATTCTACTACCGATTCTGTGGCATAGGCTGGACGTAACCACGTGCTTGTGCCCCTAATCAGGGTGCGGGTCGTGACATGATGAGTGCAGAGAAGGAATTAAAACTGATTTAGAGAGATTGTATCAGTTGTTGGAAGACTGTAAACAATATCGCTATCTTGGAGCCCCAATTAGTAAACTTAGTTTCAATGTTCGGATGTTTCTTGGAAAATGTCTTCATGGTATTACCAATGCTAGTTTTACGGCAATTCTAGAGATTTTAAAATTTACATTTCCACAGTTGAAGTCAATTTCCAAAAGTTTAGTGAGACTCGAAGCCTTATGCGAGGGTTGGGACTTGACTGCAATAGAATTGATGCTTGTAGAAATGATTGTATGCTGTTTTGGAAAGAATATGCAAATGCAGATATTTGCCATCATTGTGGTGCTTGTAGGCGGGTCACAAATGAGGACAAAAACTTAAAAAATATTGATGAAAATCCTACAACACCTAACAATATTTTATTACCTAATGGAAAAAGAATTCCAAAACAGATATTACATCATTTTCCAGTGACAACAAGACTCCAGCGTCTATTTATGTGTTCAAAAATAGTTGCATCTATGAGGTGGCATGATGAGGGTCATAATAAGGATGATAAGTTAAGGCATCCAGCAAATTCAGAAGCTTGGAACGCTTTAGACTCCGTTGATCCTAGTTTTGCGTACGACACTCGTAGTGTAAGGCTTGGTTTATTCAGTGACGGTTTTAATCCATTTAGGAAAATGAACATTCAATATAGCGTGTGGCCTGTTGTGTTGATGCCATACAATTTGCCCCCTTGGATGTGTATGAAACCTCCAAATTTTATGATGGCACTTCTTATTCCTGGGAAAGAATCCCCGGGAAATGACATTGATGTCTACTTGCAACCACTAATAGATGAGTTGAAGGATCGTTGGGATGTTGGGATAAAGACTTATGATGCATCAAGACATGAAAATTTTATGATGCGTGCTGCACTATTATGGACAATCAATGACTTTCCTACATATGTCATGTTATCAGGGTGGAGCACGAAAGGAAGATTAGCATGTCCTGTATGTTGTTATGATACTAAATCTATCTATCAACGTAATAGCAAAAAAATTTGCTATCATGGAAATCGTAGATTTCTTGACTCAAACCACAAATGGCGCCATGATACGAAGTCATTCTATGGGGAAAGGAACTAGATGGTGCACCGGCTTTGTTATCTGGGACACACATTTTAAAGCAGGTGGGGGACATGGAAAATAAGTTTGGGAAGACTCAATCAAAGAAAAAAAAGACAGATGGTGATCCATGGAAGAAAAAGAGCATTTTCTTTTTGTTACCGTATTGGAAATTCAATATATTGCGTCATAATCTCGATGTGATGCATATTGAGAAAAACGTATGTGATAAGGTTCTTGGAACACTTTTAAATATGCAAGAAAAATAAAAAGATCATATGAAAGGTCGTCTTGACTTAGAGGATATTGGTGTTAGGCCTGAACTTTACATAAGGGAGGATGCATCCAATAACAAGTATTTGCCTGCTGCCAGTTTCTCTATGGTGTCAAAACAAAAAGAAATTTTTTGTATGGTGTTAAAAGGAGTGAGGGTTCTTGATGGGTATGCATCAAGTATTTCTCGTTGTGTGCAACTCAATGGATACAAAATATCTGGGCTAAAAAGTCATGATTGCTATTTTATTCTTCATTATTTGCTTCAACTTGCTATATGAAGATCTTTGCCTACCAATATTGCAGAACCATTGATTAAATTAGGAGACTTTTTTAGACGTCTATGTGCAAAGGTCATTGACTTGGGCGATCTATACGAGCTAGAAGGTGAAATTGTAGAAACACTTTGCTGATTGGAAATGATTTTTCCTCCATCTTTTTTCGATATTATGATGCATTTGCCAATTCATCTAGCACACGAGGTTAGGATCGGAGGACCTGTTCCATATTGTTGGATGTATCCTATTGAAAGGTATGAATAAATACTAAATTTGGTACATTTCTAGATTAAGTTACAACTATTTATGTTATCTTTTTCTTATTACTAGGTACCTTGGCGTTCTTAAATCGTATGTTCGAAATAGAAGCCATCCAGAAGGCTCTATAACAGAGGTTTACATAGCCAAGAGTGCTTGACTTTTTGTTCTAGATATCTTCATGAGAGTGTTGATACACGATTTAATAGACTATCTCGAAACTCAGAAAATGTTGGTTCTGAAGTACAAGTTTCATCCGTTCTTACGACATATGGTCGACCTTTAGGGAATGGTGAAATGTTTGTACTAACGGAGACCACTTGGGTTCAAGCACCTCGATATGTATTGTTCAACACTACCAAGATCAGTACATATCTCGAGTAAGGCACTATGCAAGAATCTAGATTATCATTAATTACTTTATATATTTTACTATATTTACCTTAAATATTTGTTTTTTACATGTAGAGAAATTCTGAGATTATGGAGGGTCAAAGATCTCGAAAAAGATCAAGGAATGGGCTTCTGCACATGAACATAGCAAAGAATTTCATGAGTGGTTTGCAGAATGTGTACGAAAT
This sequence comes from Iris pallida, assembly GCA_029216955.1. Lineage (NCBI taxonomy): Eukaryota > Viridiplantae > Streptophyta > Magnoliopsida > Asparagales > Iridaceae > Iris > Iris pallida. The sequence goes on along the minus strand of JANAVB010006391.1, from coordinate 48,572 downwards.
GAGCAAGTGTCCGAAGAAATAAAATGGTTGTCGCGTGGCCCAAATTATGCTTCAAAAAGATTCAGGGGTTATATTGTAAATGGTTATAGGTTCCACACTCTAGATCGTGATCTGGAAAAACGAGCTCAGAATTGTGGGGTAGTCGTGACTGCATCCACTTCAAGCTTTGCAAGTAACAAAGATCGAAATCCAGTTGTCAGTGAGGTTACTTTTATGGAATGGTGAAGCAAATTATTGAGTTAGATTATTATGGACATCTAAGTTTCGTGATGTTTGAATGCAATTGGTTCCAATGGAGGCTAGATGAGTATAAACTTCCCATGGTTAATTTTAGAAAATTAATATGTAAGAATGATCCTTTTGTGTTAGCAACTCAAGTGCATCAAGTTTTTTATGTGCAAGACCCTATTGAGCATGACTGGTATAGCATAATAAAAGCAGTACCTAGAGACTATTATGATATGGATGTTGAGCCATTTAACGATGACATGGATATTGATAATTGGTTAGGTGAGCCAAGCGAGCCAAATACGAATAATGCAATAAACATTGGTGAAGAAAGTACATGAAAGATGTTCCTATATGGTTCTTTGTATTAGTCTTATTAGCTCAAACATGTATTAGTTTAATTAAGTACAATAAAGTATAATAAAGATGGTTCTTTGTATCAGTTTTATTATGGAAAGAGACTTTGGATATTGATAATTGTGACTTTTTCTAGATGAATTAGTCTTATTTGTATTAGTCTTTGTATCATTCTTATTTCACAATCACAAATGTTATGGAACTTTTGATAATTATTATTTCCTAGATGGTTCTTTCTATCAGTTTTATAGACTTTTTAATGATGATTCATTTTTTTTGTATCAGTCTTTTTAAAGATGATCAGTTTTTATATCAGTTTTTAGATTTTGTGGAGTGTGGACCTTTTTAGATTCTTTTGTATTAGTTTTTTAGATGGTACATTATTCAAGATCAGGTTCCATAGAGTGTGGACCTGTTTAGATTTGTACCATTAACAGGGTTCATAGACTATAGCTTCTAAAGTCTGTCTTGTGAGCATCGCATTGATGAATTCACTAAATGTGAATGCAATGTGGCAATCTTTTAAGCATTTACAATTTTTTGGTTTAATGTTTCCATTCTACTGGCGCCTAGACTGGTACCAGTATGGGTCACATTTTCACTATGTGTGCTTCTCTTCCTGTACATAATTACAAGTTTAGAGTGGAAAGGAAGCAAAATTATAACCGGAACTTTCATTGTATTATTAATAGAACCTATTCAACGAGAAGAGAGGCCAGGAGAAGAGTAAATTTCTAGTTCTCTCTAATCATTAGATTCATTACAAAGTTGTTGTATTGTTAAGAGAACATTTTCACTATCGCTAAATGAAGTATCTATTTCATCTGCCTAGGGAAAGCCATCTTCGTCTATGACCTATCTTTCTTGTAACTTCTGCAATTGTCGATCCACAAGGTTCCTTGTCCTCTTTCTTCAGTTACCAACCTCCTCATAAGTAAACCTAAGCTTCACTTTTATGGTGGTAACCAACTTGTAAAATTTCATCTCACAAGAAGTGGGTTCTGGTTCGGGATCAGGTTCAGGCTTGCCATCCGATACGAGCCCCTCTGTGGAGAAGGTTTCCTCCAATAAACTGAGGTTCCACATGTACCCATCAAATACCTCATTCTCTAATTGAATGTTCCTTTCAATGTGCTCCTTAAACTTTGAAAATCTTAACTTATTTATATTCACAGCATCCTAAGAAACACAGACAATTTGGACATCAGGTGAACACAGAGCAAAACTTGGAGTCATACCAAATGTGAACAATTTATGAACATTCAGAAACAACTAGATGGATTGGACCACTATTGTCCGTACCTAACAGTTAACATTCTTAATCGGTAATTGTGTGAAGCGGCAAACTATCAAAAAGAATAGAAGTACACGAAGTGGTTGTGAATTTTCAAAACTAACTAAACTTATAAAACTTTAAGTAGCTTACGAAGTGATTGCCAGTGTAAAATAATGCAGAGAGAATTTGCAACGAGAAATTGAGCAATATACCACATGTCCAAACCTTTTATAATCCAAGAAATTTAAGAACAATATAAGACATATTATCTAGCAGTTAAATAATAATTTTGACACAAGATATTACAAATATAAACTTGAAGAGCTACTGGTGACTACCTTCACGGTGAGCGGCTTCTTTGCTCTAAGAGCAATGGCAACATCGGTAGAGAATTACTCAAGTGAAGACTGCCTCCAAGAAGCTCTGGGGTGTGATGTAATTCCGGGAGCTTCATTAACTGCTGCTGCTTAAAATGTTAAATATTCAAGACTTGCCTGTTTGAAGGAACTTCAGGAGATGGTGCCTTATCCGATAAAATACTGGTTTGTTTTATAACTGCAGTATAAGCCGACAGAGCCAAGTTATACACTAAATATAATGATGTTGAAAGAGGGTATTACTCTTCAAAGCAACAGATCTGATCCAACAGGAATGCACATATTGAAAGCAGATAATATGTGGCTACTAGTTACATCGTCTCATGCCAAAATGGCCAATCAATTCTAGCATATAATATTGAACTAACAGAGGTTTCATCATGGTTGCTACTAGTTACAATCGTCTCATGCACATATTGAACTAACAGATGTTTCATCATGGTTGCTACTGCACTACTAATTAATGCAGTCATTGTTATGATAACAATTATTTCTGTACAATTTTTCCTTAATATTTTATGGATCTTCCAATCTTGTATTCTTTCCATATTTTATTACACTTTCATGGTTTCATCTATGTTGATGTGGAAGTCCAAATTTACTCTCTCATCCAGAGTAAACAAGTAGAAATAATACTTATATCTAGCCAGATTTGTACTTTACATCTTCTAGCAGGTGTAGAGATTTCCGTCTTGGCGTAGAGCACTTATTGCTATCGTCGGTAAGTCTTTAATCAGTTACTATAGACTTGAGATTATTGGATTTGGCCATGCCTTTTTGTCATTCATAGCCATGCCTATTTGCTATTTACTTGGAGTAGGCTATCCACTTCATCAAACACTATTCTCTATCTAAAGCTTTTATATATGATGAAGTTAATGGGACTAGATTGCCATTCTCATTTTTCATTAATCACAATCAGTTCGTATCAAGTGCTTACTAGTTGCAGAATGTATCAATCTTTTCTATGTTGTTATTAGCACCCCTTTATCTCATTTCTTCTTTTCAAATAAAATCTAACACATCATTTTACAGAATGTTTATTTTGTGAGACATCATTTATATGATTGATGCTAATATATTAATTATCACATACTCATTGTTCGATATCTAATATTTTCAAATATTTCTAAAATGACTTTTTATATTCCTTTATGCAGGGCATTATTGGCTTGGAAACAGATTAGGAACACTTCATATAAAAGTAAGTATTAGAAGTAATCAGGGATTTCCACAATAATATGTTGTCAATTAGCTTTTTTTAATCGTTAGAGTTCTTGAAGTTACTGTGAAATTTGGACTGTTGTATGAAAAATATCTTCAGGTGGATCTTCATTATATCATATATTTGTAACTTTTGTCAAATTGCGCACAAAATTGAATTATTATATGGTCAGAAACCCAATTAGACTTCCTTCTAAATAAAGAATTCTTGAATTATTATTATCTTCTACTGTCCAACATACAACTGCAGTTCGATAATACTGCTACTCTGCAGTTACACACACTACCCGTCCTGTTGATATACATAGGGAACTACCTACTGACTTTCAGTCCCCAGACTGCAGAAACTGCAGTGGTCCACCTATTTTTCTGCACAAACTCCCCAATTCTGCTCTGAACTGATACACCACACCCTCTCTCTCTCCCTCTCTCTCTTTCTCATTCTATATATATATATATATATATATATATATATATATATATATATATATTGGAACCATATTACTAGGATTGGAACTGAATGCTGGGCATTTTAAGTATCTCGTTACAACAACCATGGTTGCATACAAGAAATCATAACATGTAATATGCCCGAGTAATGCTCATTATCAGTTGTTCATCTTTTCGTGTACACTTTGGATTGTATTCTGCCTAGAGGAATTTGCAGTGCATCGTAATGTCCATATCCATGGTAGAGAACATGGATTGGATTATCCTTCCCGCACTCCTGACCATATTCTGCTGTGATCATGAGGCTATCTGAACCATCTGTGGACACGTATACGTTTATTGGCATCCTAAGAACATGAGAACACATTAGCTGCTCAGGTACTCCTCCCTATACGAGACTGTCTGATCTGCGACACATATGCATCAAAATCACATTCCAGAAATAATTCAGAATCTGCTCGTCTCTTGACAAATTCATCTGCAACGTTCTCTCTAAGATCATCTGCTAGTTCTTTCTTCCATCCCCAGGGATTCGGTTCGACCACATACCCATTGTGGGATTCGAGCCCGGCATGGATTGAGAGGCCGAGTGCTAGCTGGATTAGAAGTGAAGAAGAAGAAGAGGAAGCATCTTCTATTGAGTTAGTGGAGAGAAAGATGGAGAGATGAGAATGGAATCAAATTCCTTTTTTTTGCATATATATATATATATATATATATATATATATATATATATATATATATATATATATATATATATATATATACAGGCTCTATGTTGACAAATTGGTATTATGATACATGGCACAATTCCTATATATATTTTTTTTGGTAACCAAATTTTATCTTATAGTTCATATATATGCCCACTGCTTCAATTTGGCTGGAGTTTATGTAGAACAAATAAGAACATAGTGTCATCTTATTCGTATCAGTCTTCTTAAAGATCATGTATCAGATCATGTATCCCTTTACTAGCTCAAAGATGTATCAATTAGCTTAAAGATGAATCAGTCTTCTTGTTTGTATTAGTCATTATATCAATAGGCTTAAATAACGTGGATATTTTTGCACTGTATGAGGTTTTTTTCAATATATTCATAGAGTTGTGGATTTTTAATTTTGCAGGTTGTAAAAATGGGAAAGGATAAGCAAAAAGTATCAAAAGCTGGTAATTTTGGAAGATCCCAAGGAGGACATCAATGTAGTGGTTCTAGAAGAATTTATGCAACTGCAGCAACTGGACAAACAAACGGTTCTGGAGGAAGCTCTCAACTTGGAGAACAAAGTGATTCTAGAGGAAGCTTTCAAGCTGGACAACAAAAAACTAAGCAACTGCTATCAGAATCTCAACACATACATCGACTAAAACATCCTGAGTTGCTACCAAGATAGTCTCAGTCACATAAATATCTTCCTAACAAGCCATCGAGATGTCAGCAAGATGATTCTCTTTCCAGTGAAGATGATTCCGATTATAACCAAAGTGAAGATGTAGAAGATTATACCAAAAGTGGTGATTCAGAAGATTCTACCGACATGGGCAAAGATCAGGAATCTGACATGGATGGGGAAGAGGGTTTAGAGCTAGAAAGTGATGAAGTGCCTACTCAAATGGAAACTGCGGAGCATTCAGGCCCAGTAATTGTTGAAATTATGAATGGTGAAGGTAATCCTTATGATATATTTTTTAATATGTTTATTTTTTATAGATTTATATAGCCCAACTAATAACATTATATTGCCTTTTAAAAAGCATCCAAGAAGAGGAAAGTTAGGAAAGAAACAAGATGTTTGAAGATAGTGGGTAGGGGTCTCGAGGATCGACCAACTATTATATTCAATGATCTTAATCAACCAATTGGTCCAACAAAGGAGGATGTTACATCTTTGAGCTCATACATAGGGACATTGGCTAGAAATGCCTAGCTAATTCCTCTGAGTCTCAAAGGCTGGAAAAAGATGTCCAAGGATAATAAAGAAGAGTTATGGATCATGGTCAATATATGTATTCAACAAGTAGTTTTATTTTATTTTGATATTTATAAAAATATGAGAATGATTGGTCAATGATTGTAGCAAAAGTTCATTCTTGAAGAATCTGCAAGGAGATGGTTTTTTCAAACAATTGCAGCTGATTGGCGATGTTGGAAAAGTCGTTTGAAGCGAAAACATTTTAAGAGTCACACTACACTTTCAGCATGTCTAAAAGATCGTCCTGAGGCAATACCCATGAAACAATGGGACAGAGTTCTACGACGTTGGAATTCTGAAGAGGCAAAGGTACTTCTCTAGTTTAAGATTCTCTAGTTGTATTTGTAAATGTCCAATTTTGAGGATTTGTTTATATTTAGGATAATTGAGAATGTTGTATATGTTTTATTTAATTTATTTTATAGTTGTAGTTATGGAAAGTAGCTTATACATTATCTTAGAAGAATTTGTTCACAAATGATTCTAGACTGATTTGTCAATTAATTACAGCTAACAAGTAAGACAAACACAAGGAATAAGATGAAAGTAAAGTACACTCATACTATGGGTAGCAAGAGTTTTGCTCGAGTACGAGAAGAGGAGGTACGCTTAAATCATTCTTATTATTTATTTCATTATTTTTGTTTTGCTTGTTTGATAAATTTTTATTTACTTAGAAAAAGAGAAGACCCAATGGAGAGGCGCCATCTGAAGTGGAGATGTTTGTCTAAGCAAGAAAAATGAAGGATGGAACATTAAAACTTGATGAGGATACTATAGTAAGTTATATATGTCCAATATATTGCCAATTTATCTTCTTTTTTTTACTTTCGGCCAAAACACTATCCAAAACATGATTAGATATAGGTAATAATAAGTTCTATTGTAAACAAACGTGTGTGTGTGTGTGTATATAAATATATTTCAAAATGTATATATCGTATCAATGGTGGTAATGATCTATAAGTAATATAAACCATGTTTATGTTTATGCTTATTATTATAAGTTGTCCGCAGTTCCACCAATACTTTTTATTAAGATCCTTGTTAGAAGTTTGGATTTGGCCCAAATTTATTAGTACCATAAATTACATCAGGGTTTTAGAGCTTGTGTGTTTGTTCCTGCATTATTAATATTTATGTAGTCTTATTTTGTTAATTTTTAAAATTCATAGCTAGAATTTACTTGGTGATCAGCATTTTCAATTAAGGCTGAGAAAGTATATTGTTTTTGTCCCAAATATAAGTTTGACATCTCATGTTTTACTATAACATGTATTATTTACCAGCTTCTTTTTATTCTAAGAATATGTTTACTGATTTTATGCCTAATTGTATATGTAGATTGAACTTGAAAGTTTGACATCTCAAGTTTCTGATACTCCCGAAAGTAATATTGCGAGAGAAAATTTTTTGAAGAAAGTTTTTAAAGAGCTTCCTGGACGTGCGCCTCCTATGTTAAAGGCATAGCACCTTCTGATTTAAAGAAAAAATCAACAAGTTATGTGTCAGCACAAGTGCTCGAAAACTTATCTATATGGGAAAAAAGGTAGTAGAGACGCAAGAGAAGTATGAAGCGATGATTACTAAATTGCAAACTTTTATAACGAACCTGGCAGCAGCTTATCCTAATGCTCAACTACCTTCTGGTTTGATTTTGTCTCCTTTAGATAATGGTGGCTCACATCAAGATGAATCAAGTGCACCTCGTGTCAACGGTCAGGTGATTAGTCGATCTTTATCAACAAATAAATTTTATGAAGTTAAGTACTAACTACTAATGGATATTATTATTTTTTGTTTGTTGTTTAACGAAGATGAGGATGGTGAAGATGAAGATGGACATGAAGATATTTAAATTTTTGATTAGTCTATAGAATTATTTCACCAATCTATCCTTATGATGTTTTGGATTAAGTTTTTTTTGTAAGCACTTTGAATAACGTAAAGCTAGATAATTTATGTCTTAAATATTGTTGAATTTTGAATTAAGTGTCTTTTGTAAGCCCTTTGAATTAAATGAAGCTACATAATTTGTCTTAAATATTGTTGGATTCATGGTTGATTTTTCTTTGTCGAGTGAAGTATAGTTTATATTATGAGAATGATGAATCTTATCCATTTTGGATCAATGATGGTTTGATTAATAGTAATATCATTTATATTTATTTTTACAGGTTGATGCATCTAATGCATATTGAGAGAAATATTGATCAAATATTATTTCTAAAAAATAAATAAAAATTAATTGTAAGGGTTTTGCAAGTGTTGCAAGAAACCAATACTTCAAATGCCTATAAAACGTTGCAATATCTTTCTATAATTGTTGTCAATTTAATTCTATTCTCAAGGATTTCTAAAACTGTTGTAGATTACTTTGAATTGAATTGTTGCCATACAAACTAAACTCCTTGCAAAAGCTTGCTTGATATCGTTGCACATTTATTATTTTTGCAACAGTTTTTCCCATCGTTGCTTATTCGTTTTGCAACCATTACTTAATCGTTGTCTTAAAGATTTATCTGCCATGGTTTTAACTGTTGTCTAATCCCCGTAACGATTTTTAATCGTTGCATGAAATATTTAGGCTACAGTTAGTAACCGTCGTGCTTTAGTCAATAGCTACAATGGTTTATTCATCGTTACCAAATATATTATTAACAACACCATACAACCATTGCACATTAATGCCAGACCCGTTGCATAATACGTTATTTACAACTATTTATTGAACTGTTGCAAATATCTTCGATAACCATCGCAAGAGGAATCTGCAACGCTCACTATGACAATGGTTACAATAACCGTTGCAAATTGATTTCACAACAGTTTATATTAATTTTGTAATAGTTTTTGACCGTTGTAAAACACCCATATTTCTTGTAGTGAGGCTGACAGCTGGGGTTAGTAGGGAAAGAGTGCAGGAGAGAGCTTATAAATAGAGGAGAGGGCTTGGAGTAGCCATTCGGCTAGCTGGAGTGGGTAGGCGTCGTATGGCGTGGCCTCTACTCGCCTTCAATCTACAGGAACAGTACCATGCGGTACTCAGCAACAAAGAGCAGCTGCTCTCGACAGCTTACGTGTTGGGGGTATACTTGGGCCTAAGTAGCGGGTTAGGGTTTTGGGCTTAGCTTATAGTTGATGCAATGTTTCCTCTTTCACAACTTAATATACATTCCACCATATATAAGGAATGGTTAAGAGGCCCAAGGATAAGGAAGTGTTAAAAAAATTATTGGTAAGGGTTTTAAGCACAGAGGAATGAGGAGACCACAAAAATAGGCCTAACATAATTATTAACAAAAATATTTAAAAGTATAAAATATATATGTGTATAAGAGAAATATATATATATATATATATATATATATATATATATATATATATATATATATATATATGTCTAAAACCTTTTAATTAAAAATAATACTAGCTATATTTATAATTGGAAGGGGGTTTACATCCTTCGCTTCCTAGAAGAATTTTATTCCTGAAATTAAGGTGTAGTCACGGATAGAAATACGATAAGTGGAGGTTTATGAAAATTAAATGCAGTATACAAGTTCGTACCTGGCTCCTCAAACAAATGTGGGAAGCACTCTCGAATGGAATCCTCGTGCTCCCAAGTCGATTCGCCCGGTGAGTGATGCTTCCATGAAACATGGATTAGTCAAATAGTCTGCCCCCACAACACCTTCTCACTGGGTATTCCGAAATAAATAAAATGAGAATGGTTTAGTCACAAGTAATAAGGCTCGACTCATATCTCAAGGATACAACCAAAAGGAAGGTATGGACTACGATGAGACCTATGCCCCTGTTGTGAGATTAGAATCCATTCGCATGTTGTGTGCATTTACATATTTTCATAACTTCAAACTTTTTCAAATGTATGTAAAGAGTGCTTTTCTTAATGGATTCATAAAAGAAGAAGTTTATGTAGCTCAACCTCCAGGTTTAATTAATTTAAAAAATCCTGATTATATATTCATGTTGAAGAAAGCCTTACACGATTTGAAACAAGCCCCTCGTGCTTGGTACGACCATCTAAGTTCTTTTGTACTTGATAATGGTTTTTTAAAAGGCAAGGTTGATACTACACTGTTTATAAAGTCTTCATATGGAAATCTTCTTTTAATTCAAATTTATGTTGATAATATTATCTTTGGATCTACTGATGAATCTCTCTGTCAAGAATTCTCTAAGTGTATACAGAAAGAGTTTGATATGAGCATGATGGGAGAACTTAAATTCTTTCTTAGGCTACAAATTAAACAAACCAACAATGGACGTTCATCAACTAAGGCCAATACACAAAACATTTGCTATAGAAGTTCGTTCTCGAATCCGTCAAACCCCTTGGCACTCCAATGGCAACTTCAACCAAGCTTGATGTAGATGAATAAGACAAACCTGTCGACATACGTAAGTATCGAGGTATGATTGGTAGTTTACTTTATTTAATTGCTAGTCGTCCTGATATAATATTTAGTGTTTGGTTGGGTGCAAGATTTCAAGCTAACCCTAAGGAAACACACTTGTGCGTAGTTAAGTGTATCTTTCGATACCTTAAAGGCACTTCTTCTGTTGGCTTATGGTATCCCAAAACCACGTTATTTGTCCTAACCGGTTATTCGGACTACTAATTTTGATGGATGCAAAATGGATCAAAAAAGTACTAGCGGCACATGTCATTTCCTATGTAAGGCTCTAGTCTCTTGGTTTAGCAAAAAGCAATATTCTATCTCATTATCAACTACTGAGGCTGAGTACATCGTCGTAGGACGTTGTTGTGCACAAATTTTATGGATAAAGCAAACCCTAGAAGACTTTGATTTATACTACAGCACATACCCATTTTTTGTGAAAACACTAATACTATCAACTTGACTAAGAATCTTGTATGTCACTCTTGCACGAATCACATTGAGATTCGACATCACTTTCTTAGGGACCATCAAGCAAATGGAGGCATCAGTTTAGAATATGTAGACACAGAGAAACAATTGGTTGACATCTTTACAAAATCTTTAGCGGAAGATCGATTCAATTATTTACGTCGAGAATTAGGAATTGTAGACGTCAATAATGTCAATTAATTTTATCTTATTAATTACTTTTCAATATGCAAAAACTATTTTTTGAGATAAGCCTAGAAAGGGTCTATATGTCACCACGGCTACGGCTAAAGCGAAGCGGTATTTAAGCGTCCCCCGGTGGACCTTTGTTAGTTAGGACAGTTCATCTACAGCTAATATGAGACAGTCACAGCATAAAAAATTTAATTTGTAAAATAAATTTAGTTATATTAATTAAAATTTAAAATTACTAATCTTGGAATTAAATAATTAAAAATGAATAATAAATACAAAGTGATATTTCGGTTTATGTGCCAAATTACCTCAACAGAGTTCTAGGCAAACTCGACCCAAATTCAGCCAGAGTTCGGTTCTAATTCGATTGGTGTCAGGTTTTTAAACAACACCTGAATGGCCCCACTTGTATTTCTTCTTCCTTCTCCTCCAAACAGCAGCACAGCAGCCGCGGAAACTCCCTAAAGCCCTAGATTTTCAACTCTTGATTCTGCCCTACTCCTTTGGATTTTTGCTTCAAAATTTTGGATTTGGGCGTAGAATCTCCTCCTCTTCCACATACTCTAATCTGAGAAGGTATAATTTATTCTATCTCTCCGTGCCTCAATTTTTCAATTTCATAGAAACTTTATGTTTTCTTTGAAAATCATGACTAGAAATAACAATCCTTTCAAGAGAAAGAAGACGGCTAGTGAGGGAGCCTCATGTTCTGATCCTATCCCAGTATCTCCTTTTTTGCCCATCCAAGCGAACGATAGGGCGTTCAATGAGTTCTTCTTTGAAACTCTAGAACAATCCTTACTATGGTATGTGGTTTTTTTAATTCACATTATTTGCTCCAGCGCACTGATAAAGTGGACGATCTTTCTGTCTCAAAAAACTTATTTAGAAACTTTGGGATTACATAATTTTGTTACACATTTATTACCTATTGCCACCAATGTAATCAGACTATTTTACAGCAATTTCATTCTCGTAGATGATGATTATCTTGTGAAAAGTCGTATCGCCAGCATTGATATTCAATTTAATGATAACGATTTAGCGACGATCCTATAAATTCTAAATATAGGTGAGCCGCTTGTCGATATCACTGATTTTGAATTCCATAATGACACAACTTTGAACAACTTTAAAAATCAACTTTGTGCTCCAGATCTCGTCCATCCTGGCAAATTCAAAGCCATAAACTTGAACTTGTTTGTCTATGAGTTATATCGGATTATCTATTCCACTATACTATCCAACTCCACCTCAAAAGACGATGTAACTAGTCTTGAATTGTCTGCTATCTATCACATTCGTCATGGGATTCCCTTTTTTGTCCCTAGGACTATTATCCGAATGATGGCAAGATGTCACGAGATGAACATGAATCTTCTCTACGCGATGATCCTACCTATCATCATTCAGCATTTTGAGATTGACTTGTCCTTTTGTGCTCTTGATTCTGAGCCCAAGCTTCTATAGCTCTCTCGTCCCAGCACCTCTGTCCCTTATACTCCTTCTACTGTACTACCTCTTTTACCTTAAACTTATCCTTTGTCATTTGAGGGCCTCCATCAGCATTTGGATTACATATGGCATGTTCAACTGGTTGAGCACAAATCTTTACGAGCATTTGTGACCGAGACATTGAAGGAACAAGAGTTCTAAGATGTCAGTCGATTTTAGGCACTTGCAAACTCCTTTGCATATCTGCGTTTCGCTTAGACTGGTCATCATAACAGTTCTCTTCCACGAGATCCTACTCTTTGGTTACCGCTATGAGGATGAGGCAGTTCATTACTACTTCAACTCCGGTAATGCCTTTGATTGACACTATCGTTCTGGTGCTACTCCATATCTATCTTATGGAGCTAGTACTTTTGGTATTGGACCTTCCGAATATGGTATTGATGCTGATCGTGCTGATGATGATTCTGTTTATATGATGACTTGATCTAGATACTTCAGTATTTGTCTAGAAGTTATGTTTTTAGACTCTGATTATGCTATGTGTTCTTAGAAATGTTCCTATAATCCAAGATATTATTACTTTCTTTTATTCACTTTTATGTATGACTATTTGAGATGCTGAGTTTGTTGTTCCAAACTTTTTTTTTATCATTATGCATTTTTATTTCACTATTTATTGTCCCTTTTGGTATGCACTTATGCTTAGCATTATCTTTAGCTACTGTTTAGTTTTCTTTATATTATCTCTGCATTTCTTTAATGTTTGTTTCTTATACATGAATTACGTAGGAACTTATCTCTTTATAATTATTTTGCTAAGTGAAAACAGGGGAGAAAGGTTATAACATCTTTTTAGGATAATATCTGGCAAGAGGAGACAGTACCAGTCAAAAAAAGTTTTGATATTTTGTTCAAATCACGACCAAGATGTTATATCGGTCAAGGTTTGTCAATTATAAAAAAAACAGATTATTGGCCCATTGGTAACCTTGTCTCGATAAACGGGGTACTTCGACGAAAAATGACAGCCTGTGCCTGCTACCGTTCAAGACTTTATAACATAGAGCTGTATTTGTCGTTGGATCTATATTTCAAATTATCAATGTACATCTGTATTTTATTGAGTTTAGGAATACAATATAAACTGCGTCGTACTAACAAATAGGCTACCCAAGAAATGTTTTGAAAATACCCTTTTATTTTGAAAACAAACCCACTCACAGACCAAACTACCTCATAACTGTTGACCATTCAAAAGCCCAAAACCTGAGCTGCCAATCCAAATCAAATCAATTCTTGACTAGCAGAATTTGATACGAATTCGCCCAAAATTTGGCCCAAGTTCGGCTATCTATACGTTTGATTTTAAACTCAGTCTTCCCGCAGTTACGGATGTGACGGCTATATGCCGAGATTCTCTCATAGAATTCTGTCCGAATTCTATCCGAATTATGCCCGAATTCTCCCTTTGGAAATCCTAAAAATAGAGAAAAAATTTCACCATTTCAACAGACCAATTCACTTTCATATCTATTCTCTCTAAAGCTTACTATGATCTTCCAAAGCCCCACTAAGCTTTCAATTTCAAATCCTAAGTCAGTTACAATCCTCTAGTCGATTTGCCAATACGGTACAATCTAGAAGTTCAGAGTGATTGTAATCAAGAGGCTTGATAGAACTGAGACACTTCACAATTATAGTTGGTCGAATGCTTCGGATCCAAGCTTGCGTTTGTAGAAGTTGCAAGAACTTTGGATGAAAACTTGTGTTTTTCCGTAGTGGATTTCAACCAAAAGCTAGAGTTCTTTCTACTGGATTAGTTCTCACAAGAGGGAGAATAGTATACATCCCCGTATTTGAGTTTTCTCTTTGCGCTTTACTTTTACTTACTAATATTTGTGATATATTTCTATGATCTTGCTGCTAATAATTTTTTAATAGCTAATATTTTGTTTCCTACTCTATTCACCCTCCTTCTAGAGTATATCGCTTTACATTTCATTCCTACAAAATGTACCACTTCTTATTGTATTATCCAATTGAATATCTAGTAATTATCACTTCACACAGAGCAATGTTCTTTATCATGATGCATTATGATGATTAAAACATGTGTTGAACGTGCCCAAACTATTTCTTTCGGCCTAGTACAGTTGTTTTTGGTAGTTTTTGGTTGGCAGTTAAGGTTGAAAACTTTTAGTCCAATTTGTTTTCTTTTTCTTAAAAGAATAAGGAAACAACTACAAAGAAGAAGAAAAACTCGACTACAGCTTAAATATCATTCCTACGATTACAATTTCGATGAAATATTTTTCGAATCAAAATATCATAATTATTATTGCATGTCTAGGAAAATATAACTGAACCTTCAATTATCACAAGTATGCAAAAAAAAATTCTTTGTTCATCACTAACCATTCCCTTCGATATATTTGTTTTTTAGCGTCACCATGACTGACGTCAAATTATGTAATAATTTTTTGGTAACAAAATTACGTGTTACTTCACAATTTTTTCTTAAAAATTACTTCTGATATGCAATTTTGACATCGATCAAACTGAAAATAGTCAAAATTTGACAATGCACATAATAAAATTTTGGCTATACCTTCTAAGATACTACTAGTAAATACCATAGCATTTTCGAAGGCGAGCGAAGTGTTCTTAATTTTGCCTAATGATAGTGTTAGCATTAACTTGACATGAACGATTTACTTCGACATTTATTTTACTAACCATTCTCCAAATTACGTGCTATTTTTGGCTTTGAAAGTAATGTGCAGCTTCTTTTTTGTTACAAAATTAAATTAAGTGTTACTTTAACATGCAATTTTTGATGTAGTGTTAATTTATTTGACATGCACTACTAATAGAAAATATTTATAAATTGTTGTAATGACCCCCCTTCGATTTTCACATAACATTCACTAGTTAATCTATTGCTTGTAATATAGCATTTGAATTGGCAAACAAATTGTCCCGCAGTTTGCATGGTGATGGTGATGGTTTTAGATCTAAGCATTGCTAACGGATCCGACCCATCAAGATCATTAATGACATATTACTAAGCCAGATTCTGGCCCAAGCATATGGCAGACACTAATTAGTTCGGAGAGATCAAGGGTCAAGTCCGTTTGGATAAGACTATATGCATAAACATATGATATCCATTGAGACTGAACATATCGATGGAAATCAGTTTGGAGAAATCATTACACAAGTCCCTTCAGCGCCAGACCCTATACAACTAAAGAACTCTGGAACCATCAATGTTGATTAGTACTAGAGATCAAGGATCAAGTTTATTCAGATTCGGATATGCTATATACTGAGCATGGGCCCTCGTCGTCATTTCGTTTAGGTAGATTAAGTATCAAGTTCCTTCTCGTACCCGAATGACAAAGATTCATGTACCGGCCATCCCTGTCAATTGGTTTTGAAAGATCAAAATCAAGTTCCTTTTGGTCTAGATCAGATTGATAAACATACATGAGAGAAAAATTTAATACATACATAATATATCCACGAAATCAGGAAGTTAATTCCTTTATGAAATGAAATTACACTAGAAAATGAATTATGCATGACTTCTTTTATCTATTATTCTAGAAGTTAAGTTTCTAGCAAAGTATCACTTTCAATAGTGCTATTTTTGTGTGACTTTATTGCCATTAGTAGCTTCTTGCCATAATAATAATAAAAATAGTTTATAGTGTTATGTTGATCGAAATACATATTGAACGTGCATAAAAATTCATGTTTTGACTTTAGAGAAAAATCAAGGAATAGTCACGTGTATACTCATAAAATTCTAAATCATGTTCACATCCCATTAAAAAGATAAATAAGGTTTGATGGACATTTTTTTATCATATTCTTAAAATAACGAGTATACCATTTTATTTTATACTACGGGTTTGATTGAACATGTTATTTAGAGCAACATCGCTAGAGCTTTTTTTTCATTACCAGTGTGTTATTTTTGGTGCTGGTGTGATATATACATCGGTCATGTCTAGTATTTGGCAAAAAAAAATTCAATTTAAAACACTTGTATTAATTTGCTAATTTCTTGTAGTTTGGTTTTAGGTTTGGACTATTCTCCATTTTGTTTTAAATGTTTGATAAAAGCAAATCAAACCTAAAACAAACTAAGAAACCAAATACAAAGAAACTATTCTTAAAAGATATAGCTTTCAATTTTATTATTATTATTTCAGCTTGTACGAAATATTTTATCGATCAAAATACCAATATTATTACTTTGTTGTTGTATATATAACGGAACATCAAATATCAAGATATACTAAACATAGTTTTTATTTTTGGCATGAATGGATCAGTTTGACATGTTTATCTTTCTACCATATCAACTCACTGTTATTTTGTTTTTTACAAAAATAGGTGGTAGCTTTTTTTATGGTTAATTTACTACAAAAATACTGTATTTTACCGACTGATCTCCCCGACGGAAGTGAAGAAGTCGGTATTTAGCGACGGATTACCGACTAACTAGCTACTGATTTATTATGTGAAATACAGTATAACTAAACGCCCCTATTTCCGTCGGTAGTTAGTCGCTAATTTATTAGTGAATACTTAGCGACAGAAATTTCCATTACTGACCTATCAGATATGGCCGATACCGATTCCATAAGGCCAATACCGATATGATACGGCTGATACTAATCCGATACGGCTGATACCTATCGAATAGGACGATAAAAATTTGATAAGGCCAATACCAATCCGATACGACCGATACCAAACAGAAAGGCCGATACTAATTCGATATGGCCGATACCAAACCGATACTGCTGATACCTGTCGGATGTGGCCGATACCAATTCGATAAGGCCAATACCAATCCGATATGATCGATACCAAACTGAAAGGCCGATACTAATCCGATACGGCCGATACTAATAAAAACAAAACGTGAAGCAAAGCTTCATATTCAAAACCTCTTCTTTCTTCATTCTCATAATCTCATGGCTTCTTCTACCAGAGCAAAATGTAGATCCAGAATCCTTTGACGGAGGACCTCCACCATGCTGTCAGGAACCTCTCCCTCGAGCTCTATACCAAGGATGTCCACTTTCTCATGGAGCTCATTCAAGTATACAAACACACACACATACCCCCCCCCTCTCTCTCTCTTGATTCCTTCTCGATACTCGTAAGAATGGTATGATATCGATTTCGATATCGATACTCATTGGAATAGTATAATACGAATTTTGATATCGATACTCATAGGAATGGTCGATACTATCGATTTCGATATCGATACTCATAAGAATGGTCTGATACCAATTTTCATATCGATACTCATAGGAATGGTCTGATACCAATTTTGATACTAATATTGTTAACCTTGGTTGTTAAAATTAGGTAATAAATTAATTTTTACTTGTATTTACAATATATATGGTACTTGGATTTACAATCGGCGACATGAAAGCAAGATTGGTTTCACGGATGATTTCAAGACGGGCGTCGAGAAATTTCTGAGATACTGCAGTAGCCAACCTTATTTCATGGACGGAAGGCTCATAAAGTGCCCTTGTGTCAATTGTCGTAATATACCATTCAAGGAGGTAGATCTCATGAGAGAGCACCTCTACAAAAAGGGTCGTACCAAACTAAAATGAGTGGACGGCTCAATGAGAACCTTTGGTTCTGCAATATCAGTCCTCCTTCAATATGGAGGTGGGAGAGTCCACTATTGGAGATCACTTCCAAAATTATTATTGAAACTTGGCACGTGAGTTGGTATTTGATACAGCTTGTTTCGGTCCATGTTTTGATCCGGAGGATCCGAATCCTGCTGCAAAGGAGTTCTATGATATATTCAACCATGCCGATACGCCGTTATATCCAGGTTGTTATTCTTATTCTGTCATGTGGGTGGTGATGCAGCTGTTGAACCTCAAGTCTGATTTTAACTTACCGCAGGAATGCTATGAAGACTCCTTATAATCTACCACCATTGATGTGCATGAAGACTCCTTTCGGAAAGTTGGGGGCTCAGTACTCTTGTTGGCCGGTAATTTTGACCCCTTATAATCTACCACCGTTGATGTGCATGAAGACTCCTTATATGTTTTTGACACTTATCATATCCGGTCCAAAAAGAAGAACATCATTATCTACTTGCAGCCATTGTTGGACGAGTTGAAACAATTGTGACAGTTCGGCGTTTAAACGTATGATATATCGATGGAGCAGAACTTTCAGATGAGAGCAATGTTGATGTAGACCATTAATAATTTTCTAGCATACAAAATGTTATCCGGGTAGAGTACTCATGGTATTATGTCATGTCTAATATCTTGGAAAAGAGTAAGGCATTCCACCTTCAGAATGGAGGAAAAGGTTTTTTTTTGCCATCGTTAGTTCCTTCCTATGTCGCATCCATGGAGAAGAAACAGGGACGCCTTTAGAGCTGGTAAACAGGAACTAACTCCTCCCCCATTGAGATTGACTAGAGATATCGTTTGGAAAGAGGTAGAGGATTTGCCGACTGTAAAGAGAGTTCCAAGATCGGGCCAGCACTTAGAACGATTCGGATATAGCCATAATTGGAAGAAGCAGAGTATCTTTAGGACTTACCTTATTGGAAGGACAATCTCAGACATAATTTTGATGTCATGCATATTGAGAAAAATGTATTCGACAACATCTTTAATACGGTGATGGATATCAACGGAAAAATGAAAGACAATCCCAAAGCAAGAAAGGACTTGGAAAATTATTTACAAGCATCCAAAGTTGCATCTAACACGAAGATCCAATGGTAACTGGGTCAAGCCCTCAACACCATTTACATGGTAGGGATGATAAATTGATAATATGCAATTTGATTACAAAGTTGAGATTCCCTGACGGTTACGTGTTGAATCTAGCAAGATGTGTTCATCTCAACGAACGCAAGCTGATAGGGATGAAAAGTCATGATTGCCACGTGTTCATGGAGAATTTACTTCCTGTCGCTCTGAGAGTTGCTGTCTTCTCAAATATGGGGTCCGTTGGCCGAGTTATCTATATTCCTTAGAGACTTGTGTTCAAGTAAGTTGACGGTGCAACATATGTTTGAACTTGAGAAGAAGATTACATTGACATTGTGCAAGGTGAAAAGGTGTTTCTTCCAATTTTTTTGATAGTATGGAACATTTTCGATTCATCTTGCATACGAAGCACGTATCGATGCTCCTGTCCATTATTGATAGATGTATCCATTTGAGAGGAATAAAATAATTAATTATCTAGTACTAATAATTATTTTATTCAAATAGTTCTAGTATTGAATATATTATTTATATATATCTACATCACCTGAAGAAGAAGGTTGGAAATAAGGCTCATGTAGTAGTATCGATATGCAAAGCATATATTATTGAGGAGGTCTCAAACTTCTGCTCAATCTACTTCGATACTCATGTCAGAACAAACTGGAATAGAGCACCAAGAAATGATGAAGGTGAGGTCGATGCACCAAATAGTGGAATTCGTACTATCTTCAATGTTGGTGGCAAGCCTACAAGTGCTTCTATGTTACGATGGTTGGAGGACGATGAGTTTGAAGCCGCTCATCAGTTTATCTGCCTAAATAGTGGTATGGAGAAGATGGAAATAGAGAAGTAAGCGACATAATTTTGCTACATACTCTAATTTTTCAATATACTTGTAAAAAGTTCCCTAACTTTTTTCATTATTATCATAGTATTTTTAGAGCTGAGATAAAAATGGAGAGACCTAGCATTGATGATGATGATCTTGCTAGAAAGAATGATATAAAATTTCTGTCGTGGTTCCATAATTATGTAAGGATTAAAATCATTTAACTATCTAAATTCAATTGACCGACGAAAGAGCTTTGTCCTAATGACGTTATGATACTTGATGTTTCAGGTTTTTCGCTCTGGCATACATTATATATATGGTAGATAATATTAAACTTTTATTTTAAATTTGTGGAGATTTAATGACCATGTTTCCTATTGAAATATCATTATTATTTTAAGTTGATTTATTAAGGATTGAATTTATATGTATGTAGATATGCTCAAATATAGTGAATAATTATAGTTGAATTTTAAATGGTATTTGAATTTTAAATAATGGTATTATGATATATATTTAATAATAGATTTGATTAACCTAGCATTATTGCTGCCGATTAGCTTATACTATAGCCGAAAACCACTATATATATATATATATATTATATATATATCTATATACGTAGTTTAAAACCCTAATCTCCAAATTTCTTCCACCTCCTTCTCTCCTCCTTTCTCCTCCCCACTCCACGGCGAAGCTCGGACGCACCATGGCGAAGCCGTGCTCGCGAAGAAGACAAAGGAACCATCGACAACAATTCCTACTTTAAGGTATCCCACTTCCCAATCGATTTCTCCTTCAATTTAAATCCGTTTTTAGATCCGTAATTCGGTAGAAAGCCCACATGACCCTCTTTCATCACCTTCAAATAGATTTATTTATTCTGCAAATTTCATGTTTAATTAAATTAAAATTTCTAAAAAATCAGTTTTTATAAACCTTAAAACCCCGTATGAGGTACGTCCCGACAAACTGGACGACCCCGTCGCAAACCGAAAGTACCAAAGGTCCGTATCGAATTTGTGGACGTGCGAGAATTGACGGAATTCAAATTGGTTGCATGCGCGCAACGAATTTGGTCCGTATCCGTCGAATTTTTGTGTATCGGACTTTTCAGAATTTCCCAATTACTTTGTGCACACTCATCAAATCGCGACGAAACTTGTGCCATTGGACTCGAAATATTTTCTGGTTCTGTGAGCCAAATTTGGTGATTCTGAGACCGTTGATCGGAACGCTATTTTGGCGGGCCACAATCCCACTCAACGACGATTTTGTGCACAGCCCACCGGAATCTAAAATTGGACATACCGTTGGGTTCGTCTCATCAAAAAAAATTTGTAGACATGTAGTTTGACGACTTTAGAGACCGTAGGTTCTCGCACGTATTTCGGTACAAAGCGGGTCCAACGGCGGACATCTTTTTGACCCGAATTACAATTTTGCCCCTGTTCCAGAATTTGACTTTTGGACAGGCATTTCCTAGGCATATCTTTTATTCCAAACTCGTTCGTGATATTTGTTGCAGCATCCGGAGCTTCTTGTGGATTTTGACTTTCGTGTTGACGATTTGATTGTTGGATTTTGCTGCTTCTCGCACCACCCACAGGCAAGATACCTTGCCTTATTTACTGTTCATAATTAGATGCACCTTATGTATTTATTTGCTGCATATTTTATTATTTGTTCTCAATTGGATCCAGTACTTGCTATTTTGTTCACTTTATTTTGTTTCGGTTATTTTTTTTTCTTGTCTTTTGTATGCATATGGACCTAGTCTTAGCGAACTACCTTTTGTTAGGATCCTTGGTAGGGAGGAGAAGAAGTTAAATGTATGGGCTACCCCAAATCCAAAAGCTGTAGTAACTGCGTACTACGGTAGTCGAGTCGCGAGGTCACTAGCCTCGAGCTATGTGGACTGATGGGTCACGTGGGCCGCTAGCCTCGAGTTATGCCGGCTGATAGTATTGGTACTGACGTGTGCATGTTGTGAGTTGTTACCTTATCCTGGGGGAGTCAGCTTTCACCTGTCCATACATCGATATATCTTCTAAATTGCATACTAGAAAGGTTAGGAGACCTTAGCAAATTTTATGTTCCAATCATGGCATGGAAAAATGTTACATCGTGGAATAGTAAGTTATCCCTTGTCCTTGTGTGGTTGTAGGGGTAGCCTACTATTTCGATGATAGGATATTGAGCCGTGTTATGGTTTGGACGCTTTTACTTTATCTTTATTTTTATGGTACATTTATATTCAGTTCCTATGGCATGTTCTCCTGTATCTTGTTACGTCCCTCTGAGGACCTGGTTATCTCTCCAGGTGTGTGCTTCTATAATATTGCAGGTGTTCCAGCCGAGGTCGCGATCTTCTCCATCCTTTGAAGATGATTGCACTTGGCTAGTCTTGTTATTCCATCTGTTCCTTCTTGTATTTCATTTGAGATAGCTGGTAGTGGACTTTGTCTCCACCCAACATATTGTACAAGACTTATTACAGTTGATTATATCTTTTATTCTTCATTGTGGATGAGATTAGATTACTCTTGGTTTACTGCATTTTACAGCTTATGTATTCATACGAGGGTTCCATATATTGGAGTATACTTCGTATGTATGCAGCTGGCATGGATACGTACCTAGACCTAAGTATTTTGGGACTGGGGCGTTACATTTTTTGTGGTGGCCCATGCAGGTCAAGTTTGTCACTTCGGTTACGTTACAGTACCGATGTGAGCCTGCAACATAGGATTAGAATCTAGGAATCTCATCCATACAGCTTGACCTCTTCCCTTGGCT
This sequence comes from Iris pallida, assembly GCA_029216955.1. Taxonomy (NCBI): domain Eukaryota; kingdom Viridiplantae; phylum Streptophyta; class Magnoliopsida; order Asparagales; family Iridaceae; genus Iris; species Iris pallida. Next base: position 25,710 of record JANAVB010006391.1, on the reverse strand, counting down.
TCAAATTTTGAACTCTCGATCAACTTCCTTGAATTATATCTTGCTTGATTCCTCTACCGTTGATTCTTATTTTCGTGCTTAGTGTCAAATAAAAAGATGATGACACTAGTATATGCTCATAGGTCACACATATGACTAGAATGGTTATATTGGCAATTGGAATACATTTAAGACTCTAATTGAGTTAAAAGATTTTTTTTTAGGGGGTTTAATGACTAGTAATTGGTAAAGTAGGATATTACCACGGAAAGTTTTAACCTTGAGATTTCTAAATAGTAAACACCAGAGGATTTATAGAATTTCATACTTGGTTAAGAAATTGATTAATTTTTGAGATTTGATATTTATGATTTATTGGGTTATAGTTTACATCCTTGCAAAGTATAAAATTGATTTGCTTTTCGAGTTGTGATATTATGAGTTATGGGTGATAGATACATCTTTGAACAAATATAAAATTATTTTATTTTCGAGTTTTAATGTTTATGATTATTTATTATAGTTATACACCTTTGAACAGTTATAAATTTGGTTTGAAAATGATCTTAGCTTTTAAAAATGGCCATAGGAATTATTTAAATTGAGTTGTACAACTTGCGATTTTCGTGTTTAGTAAATTTGAATTTTAAGTGGAAGTAATGACGGTAAATTTTGGTTTAAAATATTTGAAAGGTTATGAAAACGATTTTTGAAATTTTTTATTTTAAATGGTGCCCTATTTTACAAATCTATTTAGATTTTGGTATAAAAAAAGAATTTTGACTGATAAGATTATTTGAAATTTTAGTTTAATGAGGGATTGCTAATATTAAATTTTTGGGAGAATTTTGAAGGATGTGATGGAAAGTTATTTGATTGATCAAGAAAGTTACCATTAAAAAGTTGTGATTTTTGTTGGAATAACTTAGCATGAATAGAAGTTAAAATTGATGAGAGAGAGCATTGAGCTTAATTTTTGAGATTGCTCTTAATATGCTAAGAGTTTATTATGAGTTATTGGAATATTTTAGAGTGTTAAATTTTGATTGATTGCAAAATTTTTATGGATTCGTAAATTATGACTCTGAGTTAAATAGTTGAATTTAAACGTTAGTTTTGGAAAAGGTTAGTAGTAACATGATAAAATTTTGCTTTGAGATTTATGAAAGTGATTTAAATTTTTTATGATGAATTTGAACGGGCTTGTAGTGAATACAAATTTGTGGTTTATTTTTGAAAGTTTAATTTTAAAACTTTTGGAGAAAACTTGAGTTAAATTTTAAATGGTAGGCCATCAAGATAGCTCTAATTAGATAGATGTACTCCACACTAATTGCCATGTCACTCAGGACCATGATAGTAATATATACACAAGTGTTGTTAGTCATCTACCCAGCTATGTGGCTGTATTTCTACTTTGACTTACTCGACCTTCCTTCAATTCCAGATCTTTTAATTGCGACATCCTAACCCCTTTGCAATTGAATAATGATCTAATGGTTCCTCAACTGTATTCATCTAGAAGACTATCTTCTCTCCGGAATTGTGTTCCTAAATGATTATTTCAACTGGATTCGCTAATTAATTTTATTTCAAGCTGTAACTTGAACTTCCTTATTTTGTGCATTAATTATCATTTCGTGAACTCCCACTTTCTATTTTAGATCTTTTGCCGTCCCTTACCGTGACTTGTATATTTGGAGTACAACACTACACTTTTTCTACCAACAAATTTCATATGTAAGACCTAGACAAGTCCTTCATTAGATATATCATGTCCCACCAAAACCCATCTCCTTGTACTCTATTTCTTGATATGACCTTATGGTCAAAATGGCCAAACTATAACCTTTACTATGATACCAATTTATTTTTCGACCATGGATAGGGACTCAACCTCGACTCAATCCTTTCGACCCGATATGTGATTTTGTTCTACTTAGTTCCTTAAATGCTTAAATTTGTGCTTTATCTTAATTGCTTAACCCATTGTCCCATCCCATTACTAGTTTAACTCTTGTAAGTTGGCTAGAATACCTCACGGTCTTAACAAACCTTTTTCTTGTGAACCACATTGGTAAGTTCACTTAGACTATGAATTCAGAGGACCATACCTTATCAAGTCTACCCAGCCATAGATGAAGAAACACTAGGACAACTGTATAGGCCCAAACTTTAGGCGAGACTTGATTTTAAAAGATCTCGGACTATTTAAAATTTCCTTCTCAGTACCTCCCTTGCTTATATTTTGACTATCTCATGCTGCTAAATTAGCTTTAGTTTTTGCAAGCTTATTCTTTTCGAGCTTGATCATGACATATTTTATTGGGTGCACCCACTAACATATTGTCTAATCAGAACTGGTGCATGATGGTCTGATCAACCTCTTGCACTTTGGTTCGCTTATCACATATTATTCTATGCGGATGGAGACATAGTTAAACTTGCCTCCGAGTCTCATCCGCGACAGCCTTGACAATTCTCTTTTGAATTATTTTTGCCGCCTATGAACCCCACAATTCGTACTCAATATATAACACCATCTTTGAAACCTTTGTTGTTCTTGTCTTTTACTTATTTTGGAACGACAAGGCACTGTACTTGCTAAGATAGACTCAAGGGTATCATCTTTGGTTGCCCAATCGGTTAATTATACACAAATGTAGATAGCCATCGACCGACTCATGTGGCTGTATCCTCGCCTTTAACTACTCCTCATTTCTCAACCCTAGAATTATTATCGTGCCTTTCCAATTGTTCTCGAGCACTCGAGAATGATTCTAATCATTCATTAAATCAAACTCTCAATCGAGACGATTAGTCTCGAGTTTCTCTAGGAACCACCTCCCAAATGTCTAATTTATTTTCTTTGGTTTACACATTTCCTTACTGTTCTCTAAAATTGGATATTCAAAATTTGGTTACCTTCACTAGCATTCTTATTTGAATTCCATAACCATGATATCTTTTGTATATATCGACTCCACAATTTTCTATTGCATGGTGGTGTTGAACGCCGTTTTATCACCTCCTAAATCTAATTGCATTTTGGTATTGACGAACTCTTCCCATCCCTCAACCCTATTAAATCCTAAATTTCGAGGACGAAATTCTTGTAAGTAGGGTAGGATGTAAAACCCTATTTTTAAGTATTTTAATTATTTTATTAGACTTCAAATTTAATTTATACAATTTTTTTTATTAATTATTAAAAATGACCTTAGCCATTGTTGTGTTTGGAGCACAAGGCGACTATGAATTTTGGCACAGAAGATGTAGCAGTGTGCCTTGACTAGTGTACTAGCCATGCCGGGGGAAGCCTAGCCACAGTAATGTCCAAAATAGGAAAACCAGGCCGAGTTGTGAAATAACGCATTTAAAATATTTTAATTAAATATTATTTTATATATTGATTTTTAGGTGACCCGGTTTGTCCAATTCAGTCCGAACTGGGCCCGAACCAAATTTTAGTCCATGTAAGCAGGTAGTGTAACCAAATGTGGCCATATAGACCTATTTATGTACTTAGAAATATCTCCTAAATTATTCTAGAATTTTATGTACAATTTCTAATTATTTAAATATTTGTACAAATATTGGTATTTATTTTTTTAAATGATATTTTACAAGATTGTACATGTTCCTGGACCCGGATAAGGGTGTGTGGTACAGTTCACACGTTGGGACAATTTTTATTATTTTATTATTACTAAAGTTATTTTTGAAAATTAAATAGACATTTTATTATTGTTGATATTATTTGATATTATGTGATATTATTATTGTTGCCTTTTTATGGCAATTTAAATATGCGTATATAGTAAAAATATATTTTAGATGCATTATATATGATAGATAATATTAAACTTTTATTTAAATTTGTGAAGATTTAATAACCATGTTTTCCTATTGAAATATCATTATATTTTAAGTTGATTTATTAAGGATTGAATTTATATGTATGTAGATATGCTCAAATATAGTGAATAATTGGATAGTTGAATTTTAAATGGTATTTGAATTTTAAATAGATTTTTGGGATATTTATGGATATATACATATTATATATATATATATAGTTATATATATATTGATAGTTTTAGATAAGAAAGAAAAAAAAAAAAAAAAAAAAAAAAAACCTAATGGGTGGTCGGCCCCACCCGACCACCCACACCACCAAACTAAAAAAATATAGCAGCGGCAGCGGCAGCAGCTAAGCATCTTATTGCTTGGCCGACACCCCCCTAAAGCCACAGTACAACTACTATAGAGCCGAAAACAACTACTATATATATATAGATATATATATATATATATATATATATATATATATATATATATATATATATATAGATTATATATATTTATATAATATAGATATATATACGTAGTTTAAAACCCTAATCTCCAAATTCTTCCACCTCCTTCCTCTCCTCCTTTCTCCTCCCACTCCACGGCGAAGCTCGGACGCACCATGGCGAAGTCGTGCTCGCGAAGAAGACAAAGGAACCATCGACAACAAATTCCCACTTTAAGGTATCCCACTTTCCCAATCGATTTCTCCTTCAATTTAAATCCGTTTTTAGATTCGTAAATTCGTGTAGAAAGCCCACATGACCCTTTCATCACCTTCAAATAGATTTATTTATTCTGTAATAAATTTCATGTTTAATTAAATTAAAATTTCCGAAAAATTAGTTTTTATAAACCTTAAAAATCCCGTACGAGGTACGTCCCGACAAACCGGGCGACCCCGTCGCAAACCGAAAGTACCGAAAGGTTCGTATCGAATTTGTGGACGTGCGAGAATTGACGGATTCAAATTGGTTGCATGCGCGCAACGAATTTGGTCCGTATCCGTCAAATTTTTACGTATCGGGCTTTTCGGAATTTCCTAATTACTTTGTGCACACTCGTCAATCACGACAAAACTTGCGCCATTGGACTCGAAATTTTTTCTGGTCCTGTGATCCAAATTTGGTCCAATTTGAGACCGTTGATCGGGACGCTATTTTGGCGGGCCACAATCCCACTCAACGGACGATTTTGTGCACAGCCCATCGGAATCCAAAATTGGACATACCGTTGGGTTCGTCTCATCAAAACAAATCTGTAGACATGTAGTTTGACGACTTTAGAGACCGTAGGTTCTGGCGCGCATTTCGGTACAAAGCGGGTCCAACGGCGGACATCGTTTGACCCAAAATTTTGCCCCTGTTCCAGAATTTGACTTTGGACAGGCGTTTCCTAGGCATATTTTATTCCAAACTGTTCGTGATGTTTGTTGCAGCATCCGGAGCTTCTTTGGATTTTGACTTCCATTTTGACGATCTGATTGTTGGATTTTGCTGCTTCTCGCACCACCTACAGGCAAGATACCTTGCCTTATTTACTGTTCATAATTATATGCACCTTATGTATTTATTTACTGCATATTATTATTTGTTCTCAGTTGGATCCAGTACTTTCTATTTTGTTCACTTTATTTTGTTTCGGTTATTTTTCTTTCTTGTCTTTGTATGCATATGGACCAAGTCTTAGCGAACTACCTTTTGTTAGGATCCTTGGGAGGGAGAAGACAGTTAATGCATGGGCTATCCTAAATCCAAAAGCTGTAGTAACTGCGTACTACGGTAGTCGAGTCGCGAGGGTCACTAGCCTCGAGCTATGGGACTGATGGATCACGTGGGCCGCTAGCCTCGAGTTATGCCGGCTGATAGTATTGGTACTAACGTGTGCATATTGTGAGTTGTTACCTTGTCCTGGGGGAGTCAGCTTTCACCTGTCCATACATCGATATGTCTTCTAAATTGCCTACTAGAAAGGTTAGGAGACCTTAGCAAATTTCATGTTCCAATCATGGCATGGAAAATGTCACATCGTAGAATAGTAAGTTATCCCTTGTCCTTGTTTGGTTGTAGGGGTAGCCTACTGTTTCGATGATGGGATATTGAGCCGTGTTATGGTTGGACGCTTTTACTTTATCTTTATTTTTATGGTGTATTGTATTTATATCAGTTCCTATGGCATGTTCTTCCTGTATCTTGTTACGTCCCTCTGAGGACCTGGTTATCTCTCCAGGTGTGTGCTTCTATGATATTGCAGGTGTTCCAGCCGAGGTCGCGATCTTCTCCATCCTTCGAAGATGATTGCACTTGGCTAGTCTGTTATTCCATCTGTTCCTTCTTGTACCTTTCATTTGAGATAGTTGGTAGTGGACTTTGTCTCCACCCAACATATTGTACAAGACTTATTACAGTTGATTATATCTTTTATTCTTTATTTGTGGATGAGATTAGATTACTCTTGGTTTACTGCATTTTACAGCTTATGTATTCATACGAGGGTTCCATTATTGGAGTATACTTCGTATGTATGCAGCTGGCATGGATACGTACCTAGTCTAAGTATTTTGGGACTGGGGCGTTACAGAGGCAGTCCTCCCATTGGAAACCCCGATCCCCTCACTTTGAGTGGCCCTCACCTACTAGTTAATGGCGGACGATAACTACCGCCGACGGCTACAAGAGTTAGAAGCATTAGATGAGAAGCGTTTACAAGCTCAAAAGCATAGAGCTCTACCAAGTATGCATCTTTATGGCTTTCAACAAAAAAGTCAAAACAGAGAATATTCAAGTTGGCGATCTTGTCTTGGCCATTCGCCAACCAATGGTCATGACTCACAAGACCCCCGCCAAATTGCAGCCTAAGGGAGGGTCCATTCGTCATCGAGACCGTATTCTCCAACGATGCGTATCATCTCGCAAAACAAAATGGAGACTTGCTCATGATGCCCATCATCGACAAGTTCTTCAAGAAATACATGTCTAAATGACACCTTCCAACTATCTCTCGAATTGTGAGTTATATACCCTCAGGTATCGCTGAACTTATACTCCGACTTCAAATCTCCCAGATTGTTGAGTTACGTACCCTCAGTACCATTGAACTTACTCTCTGACTACTCCTAATGAATTCACATCTCATTCCTTGATCATATCTATGAACTTCCTGGTCATAGCTTTTGTCTCAAAACCTTTTACCCGCACCACCAGTGCGCAGAAGGGTAATTGGTCCATACAACTTATCCTAATCTATTACTCGCACTGTCAGTGCACAAAGAGGGTAATAGGTCCACAAAATTCCCCAAACGGGAAAACAACTATGTCCAATTGCCTCTGAGTTGTTCTCCCATCCATCGCAGACAAATCACCCTATACGTAGAACTTCCACGTTGATAGCACCTCTGAGTTGTTCTGTGTACCTCTATTATGCCTACCCCTACCATGTCCTCATTACCTCTGAGTAGAAGGCTTTCTTTTGACCCGTATTTACCACATCCTCATTACTTCTGAGTAAATATGTTGGTTTCCTCCCCACTTATTATCGTACTCGCATCGCCAGTACACAAAAAGGGTAATGAGTCCACAAAAGTTATTCTAATCTATTACTCGCACCATCAGTGTACCAAAGTAGTAGGTCCACAAAATATCATTCAAATCTATTTGCTCGCATTTCAGATGCAAAAGGGCAATAGGTCCACAAAAATCCCCAGTGGGATGTCCTTTATCAACTACAAATTGTATTAGGTCCTCTAGTACATGCACCTCTTTTTCACAATCATATGCTTCTGGAACCCAGTTGTTCCATGGCAATCATTACCTGTTACGTAGAACTTCCACATCCATATTACCTCTGAGTTGTTCTATGTATCCTCATCTGAGTCCACTCCTACCACGTCCTCATTACATCTGAGTAGGAAGGCTCTACTTTAGACCCATACTTACCACGTTCTTAATTACCTCTGAGTAAATATGTTGGTTTTCTCTCCACTTATTATCCGTACTCGCACGCCAGTACACAAAAAGGATAATAGGTCCACAAATGTCCTCAGTTGACCACAAATGCTGTATTAGGTCCTCTAGTACATGCACCCCTTTTTCACAATCATATGCTTCTGGAGCCCAGTTGTTCCGTGGCATTCATTACCCATTACGTAGAACTTCCATGTCCATATTACCGCTGAGTTGTTCTATGTATTCTCATCTGAGTCCACTCCCACTACTCCTCATTACCATCAACCCATATTAACCATGTTCTCACCACATCTGAGTAAAAATGATGGTTCCCTCTCTCAACTTATTATCTGTACCTAAAACCAAGGTACGCCAAGGATGATAAGTCCACATAAAATCTCCAGCGAAGTACCCAAATCTACGTCCATGCTACCTCTGATAGGATTACCACACCAAAACAACTCTACTTTCCATGCTTCTTATTCAAAGTATTCCAAATTTGTAATTTGAAAACTTTGAAGAGGGTCTTGTAGAAGCATGGAAAATATTTTTTTAGTCCACATCGGAAAGGAGAAGAAGAAAGGGCTCACTCCATTCTATAAATAGAGCCCCCTTGCCTCCTTTGAAAAGGGCACCAACTTCTCTTCCCTCCTTCCAACTTGGACTCTTCCTACTACGCACCTTCGGTGCTAAGTCGAAGAAGTCTAGGGCAGTGCGGGCTCAACAAGCCCAGTCAACTGTCCAAGCTGCTGACCGTCAGCGGACACCGTTAACTGTTATATGGGCTCCTGAGGAAAGTTATACAGAACCACCCGCGTCCAATCCCACATGTAGACGGACAAGGTGTGTCTCAGAAGTCTTCCTATAATGATCGAGCGTAGTGCTTTACTAGCCTCAGATCAGGAGCAAATATGATGGTCCCAAAAGTCTTCCTACAAAGAGAAGTGCTTTTACTAGCCTCGGATCAGGGAACAAATATGATACCTATGCACCCGGGCGCTCGGGATACCCGGGTGCTCGAGATACCCGGGCGTTCGGGATACCCGGTCCCACAAAATAGATTCAAAGGTAGATCAATCTGCTCTCAACCTGCAAGAGGTGGTCATTCACAACACAAGGAGAGAGAAGCAACCTTGATGTATGAGGAGCTCTTTTCAGGACATTACTGCACCCAAGCCGCCATCAACTACTGCTGCCATAAGATAGTGGATCCATTATCAAGGCAGTATGTGTTCCAACGGCTGCGACCTACTGCGCCTTTCCAACATCATCTCGGAAACATGATGCCAATTGAAGACGTTGTAACGGCCTGCTCTCAACTAGATGCATTACTCAGATCTCAGTCAGGCACATCGTCTCAGTCAAGCACATCACAATCTTCTGAAGGAGTTTACCGTCAAATCTTCTTCGAACAAGGAGATCAGTCAAGAGGGAGACAAACGAAACTCTCTTAAATTGTGACATTCAGCACAACACCTTCTCCTAGGGCCCCCATACCCATCCAGCCAGAAGATATCCTTCATGCGCTTAGTCATGAAACATTCCTCATGCGGCTCGGTCATGAGACATCCTTCATGTCTCGGTCTGAAGGCATTCCTCATGCGGCTCGGTCATAAGACATTCCTCATGCGGCTCGGTCATGAGACATTCCTCATGCGGCTCGGTCATGAGACTCCCTCATGCGGCTCGGTCATGAGACGTACTTCATGCGGCTCGGTCATGAGACATTCCTTCATGCGGCTCGGTCATGAGACATTCCTTCATGCGGCTCGATCATGAGACATTCTTTCGTGCGGCTCAACCATGAGACATTCCTCATCGACTCGTCAGAGACATCCTTTATACGGCTCGCCACAAAATTAGTTGATGCACGTGACAAGTTGATCAGTTCTCAACTGCTCAGATTTGCTACAACGACAAATCAAACAAATCCTAACAAATCCCCAGCAATCAGTCACAGACCGAGTCTCGAGACATGATTATGGCCATGTGGCCCGGGGATTTGCCACGTGGTCATCTATGCGTCTCAAAATATCCTTCATTCCAAAATTACTATAAATAGCAGCATGCCACACCCCTGAAAAATGGTTGGCAATCCGAGGCTGGCAACCTTCAAGAGAAAAGCAATTTCTCACGAGCTAGAGACTGCATCAGATAGTCCACGGAGTAAGGTAGAGTTGATAACACTTTCCCGAGCCTCCACCGTCACCCCCAGAATCAAAACTAAACAATCGTACTTAATTGTTTCCTAGGATTTCTTTCTAGGCTTTCCTTTGTACAAGCGAGTTTGCAATCAAGTTCAGTGTTCTGTAATACCTGTCTTTGATTTTTATGGCAAACAGTATTTACTGTAATTTAAGTGACTATAATTATATATATATATTGACGGTTTGAGCAATGCTGGAACAATTTAGTCTGGCAATAATGAGCAGCTTAGCGACTGACTAGCGACGGAATAGCGACGAATCTCTAGAAAATTTTCCAGGCTAGCGACGACTATCGACTGAATAGCGACGCATTGTTGCATGTTAGCGACGAATTAGCAGCGAAAATTTCTGCCGCTAACATTTTGTCTGATACCAAATGCGTATCAGACGAGCAGCGACGAAAATTTTTGTTGCTAAGCTTCTGGAAAATTTATTATTTTAGCTCACAAAATTGTGTCGGTAATCTGTCGCTAAGGCATCGCCGAAATTGCCGACGGGTAAAATTTGTTGCTAATCCGTCGCTATTTTTTTCGGTATGTCCATCAGTAATCCGTCGCTATGGCGACGAATTACCGACAAATTTGTCATAGCGACGTTATAGCTATTGACGTACCATTTCGTGGGTAATCCGTCGGTAAATGACATTAGCGACGGAAATGTCGTATTTATCGACAAATATTTCCGTCGCTAAATACCAATTTTAGTAGTGATATGACGTGTTACTTTTGCTTTCATTGCCCAAAAGGCCTATAAATAACTATAATGACCCTTCATTTGCATATATAACCTTCTAATCTAACATTTACATGTACAATTAATATTTTCAATGGCAACAAAAGTGTTCTTCTTTTTTATGTTGATGGCTTTTGCAACGTCTCTAGGAGTTGCTAATAGGTCTCGACACATTAAAAATCTATTGATGGAGAAGCACCAAGAGATCGGCACTAATCAATTGGAAGAGGTCAAGCGTAAAGCCCCTAGCGGTCTATACCCGATACATAATCTTGTGGAACCCACCAAGCCTGAAGCACTCATTTATGCTAATAGATATGGAGAACTCAAGCGTTAATCCCTTTGGGGCCTGGACCTGATACTCAATCGTGCAACAGCCACCATGCCTACAGTACTCTTAAATGTCAATGGATGTGGACACATCAAGCATGAAGCCCCTTGGGGGGCAAGGCCCGATACACCATCATGCATCACCTACCACGCCTGAAGAAGTCATTGCTAAGGGATTTGGAGGTATCAAGCGTGAAGCCCCTGGGGGGCCAAACCCGATACACCATCCAGCATCACCCATGAAACATGAAGCATTCATTAATTCTAATGGATTTGGAGAGATCAGTCGAGAAGCCTCTTTTGGATCATACCTAATATACTATCACGCGACACCCATCAAGCGTGATGTACTCATCAATGCTTATGGATTTTTAAAATTCAAACATCTACTCGCTTCGAATTTGAAGTCAATACACAATGTCGCAATATATATATATATATATATATATATATATATTATATATTTTATATATATATATATATATATATATATATATATATATATATATATATATATATATATATATATCCACTCAACGATAATGAATTTGAAGTAATTAACCATGAAGTCCCTTCATGTCTAAACATAATAAATAGTCCCGTGCCACCCACCAATTAGGCCAAAAGTTGGAGTCAATTGTATCGTTGGAATAATATATATATTATTAATGATATAAAAAAAGATTGTCATGGACAATGAAATATAACACTTCTTATAGTAATATCGAGTTGAATTTTTAGTAAAATATCACTTCACACAGAACAATACTCGTTATCATGATGCATTATGCTAATTAAAACATGTGATGAACATGCCCAAACTATTTCTTTGAGCCTACTACAGTTTTTTTGAAACTTTTTGGTCAGGAGCACGGTTGAAAACTTTTAATCGAATATAATGTTTTTCTTAAAAGAATAAGGAAATCAACTATAAAGAAGAAGAAAAACTCGACTACAGCTTAAATATCATTCCTACGATTTCATTCCCATGAAATATTTTACCAATCAAAATATCATAATTATCATTGCATGACTAGGAAAATATAACTGAACCTTCAATTATTAAAAGTATTTAAAAGTTTTTGATTTCTTTGTTTATCGCTAACCAATCACTTCTATATGTTTATTTTTTAGCGTTATAATGACTGACATCAAATTACGTGCTTTAACCAAAATTACGTGTTACATCACGTTTTTGGTTAAAAATTACGTGTGATATGCAATTTTTGACATCGATCAAACTCAAAATAGTCTAAATTTGATAATGCAAATAATTAAATTTTGGCTACACCTTCTAGGATATTACTAGTAAGTATTATAACATTTTCGAAGACGAGCAAAGTGTTTTAAATTTTGCCTGATGATGGTGTTAGCATTAACTTGACACGAATGAATTACTTTGACATTTATTATACGAACCATTGACCAAATTATGTGTTATTTTTTGTTTTCAAAGTAACATGTTACTTCTTTTTTGTTACAAAATTAAAACAAGTGTTACTTTAACATGCAATTTTTGATGTAGTGTTAATTTATTTGACATGCCCACTAATACCAAAACATTTATAAATTGTTGTAGTGACCCCCTTCGATGTTCACATATCATTCTCTAGTTTACCTATTGCTAGTAGTATATCCTTTGAATTGGCAGCCAAATTGTCCCTCTTTTCTATGGTAATGGTGATGGTTTTAGATCTCAGCATTATTAATGGATTCGACCCAACAAGATCATTAATAACATATTACTAAGACATATTATAGCTCACAAGCATATGGCAGATACTAATAGTTTGGGGAGAGGTCAATTCCGTTTGGACAAAAATTGATGCATAAACGGGTGATATCCATTGAGACTGAACATATCGATGGAAACTTGTATGGAGAAATCACAAGTCCCTTCGGGGCCAGGCCCTGTACATGCTACTAACTCTGTAACCATCAATGTCAATCAGTACGAAGAGATCAAGGATCAAGTTTCTTCATCCGGATCCGCTACACACCGACCATCGGGCCATCGATGTCAATTCATTAGAATAGATGAAGTATCATGTTCATTCTAGTACCCGAATGACAAAGATTCATGTGTCGGCCATCGTTGTATATTCGTTTGGAGAGATCAAACGTGAACTTTCTTTCGGTCTAGATTAGTAAACATACCGGAGAGATTGTAGTCCTCTATAAAATGAGATTACATTGGAAAATGAATTATGCATGACTTCTTTTATCTATTATTCTTTAAGTTAAGTTTTTAGCAAAGTATCACTTTCAATAGTGCAATTTTATTGTGACTTTATTTGCCATGAGTAGCTTTTTGCCATCATGATAATAAGAAATAGTTTATAGTGTTATGTTGATCGGAATATGTATTGAACATGAATAAAAATCCATGGCTAGACTTTAGAGAACAGTCAAGGAATAGTCGCGTGTATACTCACAAAATTCTAAATCAAGGTCTCCTCCCACTACGAAGATAAATAAGGTTTGATGAACATATTTTTTTATCATCTTCTTAAACTAACAATTGTACCATTTTATTTTATATTATGGGTTTGATTGAACATATGATTTACGGCAAAATAGATCGACCTTTTTTTTCCATTATCGGTGTGTGTTATTTTGGTGCTAGTGTGATACATACATAGGTCATGCCTAGTATTTGGCAAAAACTCAATTTAAAAACACTTTTATTAATTTGCTAATTTCTTGTAGTTTGGTTTTAGGTTTGGACTATTCTCCGTTTTGCCTTAAATAAAAGAGAAAAGAAAATCCAACCTAAAACAAACTAGCAAGCCAAATACAATGAAACTGTTCTTAAATGATATAGCTTTGAATTTTATTATTAAAATTTTAGCTTGTACGAAACATTTTATCGTTCAAAATACCAATATAATTACTTTCTTGTTGTTTATATAACTAAACATCAAATATCAAGATATATTAAATATAGTATTTTTCAGCATGAGTGGATCAGTTTGCCATGTTTATCTTTCTACCATGTCAACTTACTGTTACTTTATTTTTTAGAAAAATAGGTGGTAACTTTTTTTATGGTTAATATGACGGGTTACTTTTGCATTCATTGGCTAAATGGCCTATAAATAACTATGATGGCCCTCCATTTGCATATATAACTTTCTAATCTACCATTTACGTATACTGTTAATATAACAAAAGTGTTCTTCATTTTTATGGTAATGGCTTTTGCAACGTCTCTAGGTGTTGCTAATGGGTCTCGACACATTAAAAATCTATTGATGGAGAAGCACCAAGAGATCGACACTAATCAATTAGAAGAGGTCAAGCGTGAAGCCCCTGGCGGTCTAGACCCACCCACCAAGCCTGAAGCACTCATCGATACTAAAAGATATGGAGAAATCATGTGTGAATCCCCTGGAGGCCCGGCCCCGATACGCCACCGTGCAGCAGCCACCATTCCTGAAGTACTCATAAATGCCAATGGATATGGAGAAATCAAGCATGAAGTCCCTTGGGGGCAGACCTGATCCACTATCATGCATTACCTACCAAGCCTAAAGCACTCGTCAACGCTAATGGATTTGGAGATATCAAGTGTGAAGCTCCTGGGGTCCAGGCCCGATACATCATCCAGCATTACCCACGAAACCTAAAGCATCCAGGATCCGCCTCTTTAAGATCATACCCAGTCTATCATGCGACACCCATCAAGCGTAAAGTACTTATGAAAGCTTATGGATTTTAAAAATTCAAACATCTAGTCCCTTCGAGTTCGAAGCCAATACACAATGTTGCAATATATATCCACTCAATGACAATGAATTTGAAGAAATTAACCATGAAGTCCCTTCATGTCTAAACCTAATAAATAATCCATTGCACCAACCAATTAGGCCAAAAGGTGGAGTCATATATATATATATATTTTTTATATATATATATATATATATATATATATATATATATATATGACTCCACCTTTTGGCCTAATTGGTAGGTGCAATGGATTATGATATAAAATAAGATTGTCATGCACAATAAAATGTACCACTTCTTCTAGTATTATCCAATTGAATTTCTTGTAAAATATCACTTCACACAGAGCAATGCTCTTTATCATGATGCATTATGTTGATTAAAACATGTGTTGAACAATCTCAAACTATTTCTTTTATCCAATAAGCTGTTTTGAATAAGGAAATCAACTATAAAGAAGAAGAAAAACTCGAATACAGCTTAAACATCATTCCCACAATTTTGATTTCCATGAAATATTTTACCAATCAAAATATCGTAATTATTATTCCATGGCTAGGAATATATATAACTGAGCCTTCAATTATCAAAAGCATTTAAAGATTTTTTTCTTTGTTCATCACTAACCAATCGCTTCGATATATTTGTTTTTTTAGCGTCACCATGACTGACATCGAATTAGGTGCCTTTTTTTGTAACAAAATTACGTGTTACTTCACGTTTTTGGTAAAAAATTACATGTGATATGCAATTTTGACATCGATTAAACTAAAAATAGTCTAAATTTGACAATGCAAATAAATTAAATTTTTGTTTCACCTTCTAAGATACTACTAGTAAGTATTATAACATTTTTGAAGGCGAGCATAGTGTTTTTAATTTTGCAAGATGATGATGCTAGCACTAACTTGACACGAATGAATTACTTTGACATTAACCATCCACCAAATTTCGTGTTATTTTTTGGTTTCAAAGTAACATGTTACTTCTTTTTTGTTACAAAATTAAATCAAGCGTTACTTTAACATGCAATTTTTGGCGTAGTGTTAATTTATTTGACATGAACTACTAATACAAAAACGTTTATAAATAATTGTGGTGACCCCCTTCGATTCTCACATAACATTCTCTAGTTAATCTATTGCTAGTAATATAGCCTTTGACTTTGCAACCAAATTGTCCCTCTATTTGTTTGGTAACGATGATTGTTTTAGATCTCAGCATTGCTAATAGATCCAACCGATCAAGATCATTAATAACATATTACTAAGCCAGATTATGCTCACAAGCATATGGCAGACAATAATAGTTTGGAGAGATCAAGGGTCGATTCCGTTTGGAAAAAAATTGATGAATAAACAAGTGATATTCATTGATGCTGAAAATATCGATGGAAATCGGTATGGAGAAATCTTTAGACGTCCCTTCAGGGCGCACATCCTACTAACTCTGGAACCATCAATGTCGATCAGTATGAAGAGATTAAGGATCAAGTTTCTTCGGGTCCGGATCTACTACACATCGAGCATCCGGCCATCGATGACAATTCATTTGGATAGATGAAGTATCATGTTCCTTCTAGTACCCGAATGACAAAGATTCATGTGACGGCCATCGTTGTCAATTGGTTTGAAGAGATCAAACATGAACTTCCTTTCAGACCAGATTAACAAACATACCAGAAAGATATTGTAATCCTGTATAAATGAGATCACATAGGAAAATGAATTATGCATGACTTCTTTTATCTATTATTCTTGATGTTAAGTTTCTAGCAAACTATCACTTTCAATAATACAATTTCTTTGGGAATTTACTGCCATTAGTAGCTTTTTGCCATCAAAATAATAAAAAATAGTTTATAGGGTTATGTTGAACGAAATATGTATTGAACATTAATAAAAATCAATGGGTTGACTTTAGACAACAGTCAAAATAGTCACGTGTATACTCATAAAATTCTAAATCAAGGTCTCCTCCTACTACGAAGATAGATAAGATTTGATGAACATATTATTTTTTATCATATTCTTAAAAATAACGATTGTACCATTTTGTTTTATACTATGGGTATGATTTAACATATGATTTAGAGCAATAGATCGACCTTTTTTTCAATTACCGGTGTGTTATTTTTGGTGCTAGTGTGATACATAAATAGGTCATTCCTAGTATTTGGGTAAAATTTCTCAACTTAAAAAGACTTTTATTAATTTGCTAATTTCTTATAGTTTGGTTTTAGGTTTGGACTATTCTCCATTTCTCTTAAATGAAAGAGAAAAGCAAATCCAACCTAAACCAAACTAGCAAACCAAATACAAAAAAAACTACTCTTAAGAGATATAGCTTTCAATTTTATTATTATAATTTCATCTTGTACGAAATATTTTATCGATCAAAATGCCAATATTTGTTAGCACCCTGAATTTTGGGTATTTTTTTTCATTTTATTTTATTTTCTGATTGTTTAGTTTCATTAAATAATTTATTCTGTATTTTTCCTTAAGTGTACTTTCCCATGCCTTTAATATTTGGAGTATCAGGGATGTTCAACTCTGGAAATCTTCTTCACGAGTTTTGGAGTGGACATGATTACCTTCATGACGGTATATAGTGTCCCATCCAAACTTGTTCTCTTGTGCTCTTTCTGCTTCGCTGAACTTCGGGTCGGTTTAGACCATTTGATTGATATTTATTTTCCCACTCTTTTCCTTGATCATTTTCAGTGCGTTACCATGACTTTTAATTTGGGAACGCAAGACCAGTCAGTTTCTTGAAACCAACTCCTCATTGATGATCTACTCGAGACGCTCGTCACCCATGACCTTTGTGTCCCACTCAGACACGTCATTTTGAGCTCCATTTGATTCGCACAACTTTTCCGACACGTGACCCGATTTTATTTCACTCCACGGCGTCACATTCATTTTCCAACTTGATTTGTGGATCCCCTGTCGACCAAAACCGTCAGCCCCAACTATGGACATGGCCCACTTTGAGCCTACTATCCGTCCGCCACTTGTGTCCCATTATTTGGAATCTCCATGTGCTACTTATTTACACATGATCATCAACGTCTAATTTTAATTCGATTTTTGCACAATGTCTAGTTTTGATCCAATCCGGCTCCACCAAGTCCAGTCCAGCTTTATGTTGCACTCCATCGGGACACCCTCATTTTCTGTGTCCAAAAATAATATTTAATACCATGTTTACTTATTTCAATAATTGTTAAATTCCTATTTGTTTAATTCCCATTGGAATGGACAATTTCCCTCTAATTTGATCCTAGCCCTTGATTTCCTTCTTTAAATCCTAACCATTAATTTTTCCCTCACATTCAAAAAAAACCCCCCAACACAGTATGTGCCGGCCCTAACTTTCTTATGGGATAACAACTTTCCATCTTTCTCTCTCCTCCATTAATGTTATCAATCTCTCTCTCTCTTCTATTAATTTTCCTACAACATCAACAACAACTACACAGCAGCCATGCCCGACCCCTGGCCGAGCCCGACCACCCCCTCCTGGCCGAGCTCGTCGGCCACCACCACCCTACACATCATCTCTCCTCCATCTCCTCATCTCCTTCATCCTCTTCATCACCCAAGCCATTAACTCCACAACTCCACAGCACTTGCCCGACCACCTCTCCTCCCCATGGCTCGACCACTTCTTCTCACTCCTCTGGCCGTCGGCCGTTGGCCCCACCCCGGCCTCCAACTCCTCCTCCTTCCTCCTTCCTACAACAACCTCCCCAACATCAACCGCCACCACCACTCCTTAAACCTGAGCCATTTCCGCCACCACCACCAATCACCACCACCACCCCTCACCGTCGTGCGTGGCTGCCTGGCCGCCCCCGACGAGCCATCGCCGGCCGAGCTGGCCGCGCACAGCCCCGCACAGCGCTGCGGCGCACAGTGACAGCAGCGTACGCGCATGCGTGCATGGGCGCACGTACGAACGACGATGCCGCACCGCCGTCGGTCGCCCACCGGCGTGGCCGACCCCCGCCGTGGGTAGCCCCCTCTCCGGCGAACCCTAGGCCATCTTCCCCTGGCGGCCAACGTCCTCCGGGACGCGCCGTTGAGGCGATTCGTGCGTTTTGAAAGAGATCCCGTCGGCGCGCGCGGGTTTGGAACTCAGAATTCGTGCTCCGTCGCAGCAACTTCGTGCGCGTTTTCCCGGAGATTCCGACCGTTGGATCGGTGATTTCTTTGCTCCGTCGCAATCTCGGTATATCTACCTTCTCTCATGTCAATTTTTGTCCGTTAATTTTATCGTTTGATACATCAAAACCGGCCACCAAGTTGACCGTTTAAATTGTATTAAATTTGGACAGTTTCGCGGGGCCAACTTTGTTCGCTTGTATCTCCTCCACCGCAGCTCCGTTTGGCGTGCTACCAGTTCCTGTGTGAAGCTGGTATAACCTACTTTCCCTCTAGTTTTGTTTCATTGTGAGCTTGTTTGATTGGTTGAATTCGACGCCAAAATTGGCCGTCCGAATTCGTAATTTCCAACTTGTAAAATTCCATTTTTGAACACGGGACTCCAGATTTCATTTCTGACACCACCATTAGACTTGTGGCGTCGTTCTGGCATGTTTTCATATAAAATTTGTTAGATTTGGAGAACATGGGCCCGGGCATATTTTTCGGTACAAAGCGGGTCCCACATTCTGGGTCAACGGGACTTTTTGACGCCGGCTCATCGGAATCCAATTTCGGAGATACCGTTGAGTTCGTATCATCATTCTGGACTCGTTGACAGGTAGTTTGCTAAGTTTTGAGAACTTTGGCTCCGGCACGTATTTCCGTGCAAACCGGAATTCCAAGTTCTGGTCAACGGGCCAAGTGGAGATCGGGTTAACGGAATCCAATTCTGGAGATACCGTTGGGTTCGTATCGACATTCTGGTTTCGTGGACATATATGTTATATTTTATTGACTTATTTTCTTGCACGTTTTTCGGTGCAAAACGGCTCCGACATGGACACCGTTTTGACCCGAAATTACCTTTTTGCCCTTGTGTCCAAATTGGACCGTTGGGTAGGCTATCCTAGCTAATTTGACCATTTTGGACACGTTGGCGATGTTCATTTCATCGTCCGACAATGTTTTTTGATAATTTCTCTGAGTTTAACCTTTTGTAATTAATTAATAATTAATTCACATAATGCTCGTATTTCGGGATTAGTACAACGAAACTGAGATCAATCAATTCCAGTGATCTCACATCGCTGAAATTGACAAGTTGGATACGTGGATCACTATAATAAGATTATCAACCTTACCGATAATCTTCTTATCTCGGTTTGCGTGCCGTAAGTTTCGACGTACAAATAACGAAGTACACTTTATATTAGACTAGAATTGACCCTGTTTGACCAGAGTTGACCAGTTGACCCAAAGTCAACTATAAGTCAACACTTACCTAGTTTGACTAGATTATTGACCAGAGTCGACCTAGAGTTGTTTTGACTTAGAAGAACCTAGAATAGTATAGATTGATTTTAGAGATTCATTTATTACAACTTGAACACCTTGTAACCTGTGTTGCTTTAAATAGGACTCTGTGGCTTCAGTGGGACCCCTCCTATACTTATCAGCTGTTCAGGTTATCGAGACGAGTACATTCTCTGATCATTTCATATCCTGCTTAGAATTATATTCCTGCTTTAGATTACTATACTTGATGCTGTCACGACATTATCATGGATTAGTACTATATGGATCTCTTCATGCGATGTTATCCCCCTCGGGAGCATCGGGTACATTGTGTCATGTGCGTTTCACTTTTATCATGTACTCCTGTGCTTTCACCATACATGTACACTCTTGTGAATCTTGTACTCTCATGTTCACAGAGCTTTTATGTATACTATCATGTACACCCTATATGGGCCCCCATGTGATATCATGTATAATAACATAACCTGTTTATATCCTTGTGTATTGATTGGGGAAACGGGGGAGTGCTAGTAGTCATGTGAACAATTCCATAGTAGTGTAGATCATGTACAACTCTTTAGTATAGATCATGTACAAATCTGTCCCGTTCACATGTGCTATCATGTACTCTACATCACTAGCCACTGTTAGTTCTCTATTTATAGTAGATATTTCTATTACAGTTCTCTCTTCCTGTTTACATACTGTATTTCTTCAGATCTTGTATCTTACTTTACTGCATGATTATATTTTCTAACCTGCTATGAACTGTTGAGATGTAATGTGCTCGTTCCAGTCCTGACTGGACTTGTGGATAAATTTTACAGATAGCTTGGGGATTGCCTGCTAGCCTAGAGGAGACACAGTAGAGGTTGTTTAGGTAGTTATTTTATTTTGTCTGGAGCTGTATTTACTTTGTGGATTACTGTATTTGAGTTTTGAGATGTATTTCTGGGTTCATGTATCTTAGACACTTAGACTCTATCTCCTGTATCTCTTTTGGATTTCATATTTTATCTATTCTTATCATGCTCTACCTTAGATGTGATTGAGTTGTACCTGCTATGTCACCCCCATTCGGGGAGTATAAACTGTTTAGTCTTATACTGTTAGATGCATTGAGACCTAGGACAGTGTTCTACCGCCGACATTGCGGCGTAGGCTGGGCGTTGTTACGTTCTCGTGCCCTAACTCTAGGGTGCGGGTCGTGACACATTTTTAGTGGTGGCCCATGCAGGTCGAGTTTGTGTAGTGGTATTCGAACTAGAGAACCACTACAGCCTGCAGTAGGATTAGGATATATTTTGAAGGTACTCAATCACAGATAGGAACCCTTGAGAGATTTCGGGACGACCCTGGAGAATCTTATTTAAACTTCGATTTGATAACTCTCTTTTTCCCTTAATTTGATTCATTTTTACTTTTGTTGTTAAATTTGATTTTTATGGATTATTGTTGAATTTGAGTTTGTATTTATTTTGGAAGATTCTCGAATTTTGAATTTTGATGATAGCTGTTGTATTCGAGTTTGCATTTTGATGGATTGTGTTCACTTTTGAAATTTTGATGTTCGTTAATAAATTTTGATTGATTTTTGAGTATTCATTGTTGATTTAATTTGATTTTTGGCAAGATGAAATTATATAGGCTAGGTCATCTATGTTATGGAATCTAGTCTTCTATAGTCACATTAGCCAGCATGGTGAGGACATATAGTCTGACTCTGGATGTATTTCTCGGGTGTGGGAATTTAAGGTTTTTGCAGCCAAGCATGCGGCACCGCGAAAATGTTAAATACCATGATTCTAGAGATATGTGCATAAGTCAAGGGCTCTGTGATTATCGTAGCCTTGCTTACTAGTATGACGAGGATTTAGAGTACCATGACTTTGGATAGACGCATATGATTATCGGATTGCACCTTAAATAATTTTGAACATGTTTTCTCTACTTTTGTTTCAGTCATTCAAAAAAAAAGAGAAATTATTATTTGTTTGTTTTGTCTAGTTTCCTATTATTTAACTTAAGAGTATGTTTAGTTGTTTTATAAACCTTGTGTAAATTTTTGCTATGAGTTCTTCTTAATACAATAAATCGATGAATTTGTTAGACTTTATCTTGGATTTGATAATTTAACTCTGGATTTCAGAACGGTTCCTTCTTTAAACAGATAAGCAAAACAGATTTTATCTTTATTCTTTCTTGCCATTTTTCTTGTATTAGATAATAATAAAACTGTCTTGATTTCGTCAGTCGCCTGCTTGCAATCTTGGTAGTAATCTAAATGTTAGTCTTAACGTAGAATTAATTTTTTTTTGGGACATGAGAATATGTATATGAATATATATATAACAGACACTTTGCCTAACACGTATGCATGCTACACTTGATTTTTCCACATATCTAGATACATATTGATTTGTTGTTGATGTCCAAATTTTCATAACCAATAATTATGGTTCTCTGCTTTTCCATATTTAAAGTAATTTTAAATATAAATTTCATGTTATTAGTTATGTTACATCACTGCACATGTATGTTATACATAGAGTTTTAATTCAAAAAATTAGTTAAGTTATGTTAAATTTGTAAAATCTGAGACTGTGCGCATGTTAACCCTTGATACGGGATTCCAAATGTTAGTTCAAATTGCTGTTTTATTTCTTAAATGTAATATTTAGAGCTGTGTACATTGTTGTTTGTAGGGATATAAATTTAGGTTTCATACTCTTACATGTTAGTTGTGATAAACATTGAGTTAGTTTTGATGTTCAAATTTCTCTAATATCCTAAAAACTGTACACATGTTAACATTTTCATATTGATTTCCATGTTTAGTTCTGTTTTAGATTTAATATGTAATATTGAACAGTATGCGTAGATAAATATATGGATAGTATGTTAGAGTTTCTTCTCTACCATGTTAGGATATTGGGAGCGTTGAAATTTGTTGTGATATTTCAAACCCTAAAATCTGAGACATTATGTTCATATTTTTCATGGTTTGAATGTTAGCTTACTTTTAGATTTTTTTTTTAATGTAAATGTTGAACTAAAACTGGATTTAACCTTTCAATACTAAGCTATAACCCTGTATAAGGACACACACACACACACTCTAACATAGTATATACTGTCATTTAACCTTACCCTTCCCCTCTATGTTAGGATTATATATCTATAAGGATATATATAGAGTTTATGCATACATGTTATAACGTATATAGATACATGGCTAAGTCTCTATTTATGGTTAGCCATGCATGTTATGATTAAATAGGTTGCGTATTGTAGATTGTTAACCAATATGCCATGATTAGTGTAACTTGATAGCTGTTGATTTGGAACTCAATTTCTCATATACAATTTCATATGTATTCACGTACACACACGCCTACTATCTAACCGTATGAACATGTCCCCATACACATGATGCTAGTTTTCCCTCTCTAACGCTCTCTCTGTATATATATTGTGATTGATGCAAGTGACTTTCGATTCTTTAACTTGTGATTTTGATTTTCTTGGGATAGTATTTTTTTAGATAATTGGTAGTCACCTTCCTTTATTTATTTTTTTATGAGTACCAGTTTTCATATGGGGTGGTAGACAACTTTCTAGTTTTGATGGTTGTTGTGTCTGTATCTTTCTATTTTAGCACCCTGGATTGCTTGTGTGTTTGATATCCTATGACCGTTGGTTAGCATGACTAGTAAACCTAGACGAGACTTCACTGTCACCGTTACCATGACCCTGGATATTGTCTTTTATTTGATGGTATGATTTGTTTAAGTTCTGGGACTTTGATTTTGGGGGTTTGACCTAGAGGGAGTAGGGACATTTTAATTTCGAGGACAAAATTTTTATAAGGTGGGTAGGATGTTAGCACCCTGAATTTCGGGTTGATTTTTTTTTTTTATTTTATTTTCTGATTGTTTAGTTTCATTAAATAATTTATTCTGTATTTTTCCTTAAGTGTACTTTTCCATGCCTTTGATATTTGGAGTATCAGGGATATTCAACTCTGGAAATCTTCTTCACGAGTTTTGGAGTGAACATGATTACCTTTATGACGGTATATAGTGTCCCATCCAAACTTGTTCTCTTGTGCTCTTTCTGCTTCGCTGAACTTCGGGTCGGTTTAGACCATTTGATTAATATTTATTTTTCCACTCTTTTTCTTGATCATTTTCAGCGTGTTACCATGACTTTTAATTTGGGAACGCAAGACCAGTCAGTTTCTTGAAACCAACTCCTCATTGATGATCTACTCGAGACGCTCGTCACCCATGACCTTTGTGTCCCACTCAGACACGTCATTTTGAGCTCCATTTGATTCGCACAACTTTTCCGACACGTGACCCGATTTTATTTCACTCCACGGCGTCACATTCATTTTCCAACTTGATTTGTGGGTCCCCTGTCGACCAAAACCTGTCAGCCCCAACTATGGACATGGCCCACTTTGAGCCTACTATCCGTTCGCCACTTGTGTCCCATTATTTGGAATCCCCATGTGCTACTTATTTGCACATGATCATCAACGTCTAATTTTAATTCGATTTTTGCACAATGTCTAGTTTGATCTAATTCGGCTCCACCAAGTCCAGTCCAGCTTTGTGTTGCCCTCCATCGGGACACCCTCATTTCCGTGTCCAAAAATAATATTCAATACCATGTTTACTTATTTCAATAATTGTTAAATTCCTATTTGTTTAATTCCCATTGGAATGGACAATTTCCCTCTAATTTGATCCTAGCCCTTGATTTCCTTCTTTAAATCCTAACCATTAATTTTTCCCTCACATTCAAAAAAAACCCCCCAACACAGCATGTGTCGGCCCTAACTTTCTTATGGGATAACAACTTTCCATCTTTCTCTCTCCTCCATTAATGTTATCATCTCTCTCTCTCTCTTCTATTAATTTTCCTACAACATCAACAACAACTACACAGCAGCCATGCCCGACCCCTGGCCGAGCCACCCCTTCTGGCCGAGCTCGTCGGCCACCACCACCCTACACATCATCTCTCCTCCATCTCCTCATCTCCTTCATCCTCTTCATCACCCAAGCCATCAACTCCACAACTCCACAGCACTTGCCCGACCACCTCTCCTCCCCATGGCTCGACCACTTCTCCTCACTCCTCTGGCCGTCGGCCGTTGGCCCCACCCCGGCCTCCAACTCCTCCTCCTTCCTCCTCCGTATAATAACCTCCCCAACATCAACCGCCACCACCACTCCTTAAACCCGAGCCATTTCCGCCACCACCACCAATCACCACCACCACCCCTCGCCGTCGTGCGTGGCGCCTGGCCGCCCCCGACGAGCTGTCGCCGGCCGAGCTGGCCGTGCGCAGCCCCGCACAGCGCCGCGGCGCATAGTGACAGCAGCAGCGTGCGCGCATGCGTGCATGGACGCGCGCACGAACGGCGATGCCGTGCCGCGTCGGCCGCCCACCGACGTGGCCGACCCCCGC
>JANAVB010006390.1:15180116-15259706 GCA_029216955.1 Iris pallida | reverse complement strand
CACAGTTCGTGCGACCAGTGCACGAGTCCTAACTGATTCAACACGAAACCAAATGACACAAGACTTGGGGAGTGTCGTGTCAGATACTGCCCTGAGCTCCGTGTCAAAGGACACGCCCCACGTGCCCTGGATAGCTCGCACGAACCCGCTGGCAGTATGGCAGTGCCGCTCGCACGCGCGCGGGCGTGTCCAAGGGTTCGATACGACATCAAAACGACAGAAAATCACCTCATTCACTTAGAAACCCATAAGTGACACCAAGACATGAATTTCTATTCAATACAAATCAAAATCTCGATCGAAATACCCTTTATGGCATTTCGTCGAACACCTACTGGTTGCTGATACGTGTCCGATACGGACACGTACAGGACACGAAATGGAGCAAACCCTATTCCTACAGCACAAGGACACTTAGGGCTTGGTATTTATGCAAAGAAAACCAAATTTTAATGGATGGATAGGAATTTACCTATGTGTGTTCTTCACACAAAAAGCCTCTTCAAGGAGCTCTCCAAAGCCACCCAAAATCTCCAAATTGCTTCAAATCTGAGATGTGACTCCACAATCAGTAGGAGAACAGTGATTAGAATACTATGGAAGAAATCTCAATAAAAATGGAGCTCTATTGATTAAACTATAAAGAAAATAGAATGGAGGCTTACCTAGTTCTTAGAAAAATGATAGAATAATGGAAAGAGGTACAACTTTCTAAAAGATATTATATAGGCAGGGGGGGTCTTGGCCGGCCATAGAACTAGGGTTAGGGTTAGCTAATGGATTGGGCTTGGGCCTCTACTTGTTAAGTCATAAGTCATGACTTGTGAAATCACAAGCCATTAACTAGCCTAATCAAATCCTATCTTCCCCAAATTAAATCTAATGACTAGGATATCTCTAACTTAGGTCAAGCTAGGGTTAAACACTCTAACCAAGTAGTCATGACCTAGGTTAGCTTCTAGGACAGTCTCCTAAGTCAACACTAATCAAAGTCCAGAATAGCACCAAATCAAAAATACTAAAAATTACTGAAAATTCTAATAACTATAATTAATACTAAATAATTCCAAATAATTCTAAAATTTTAAAAATGACCAAAATACCCTCAAGCTAGAAATGTTGTAGTGACAAATCTACCCTCCTTAAAATAATTTGTCCTCAAAATTAAAGGCGAAACTAAACTGCTGAGAAGGATAGAAAGGTATACCTCAAGGTCCAAAAAGATAGGGTACCGCTCGCGCATCTCATCCTCCCACTCCCAGGTAGACTCTTCTAGAGAATGATGCCTCCATGCGACGCGTACAAAGGGTATCACATGGTTCCTCAGAACCTTCTTCCGGCGATCCGAAATCTCTACAGGCTGCTCTGGATAACTGAGAGTAGGTCCAACCTCAATCTCCGAATGATCGAGCATATGGCTAGGATCAGCCACGTACCGTCTCAACTGTGATACGTGAAATACGTTGTGGACATCCACTAGTGCAGGTGGCAAGTCTAGCCTGTATGCCACATCGCCGACTCTCCCACTGACAACGAAAGGGCCGATGAAGCGCGGGCTAAGCTTCCCACCTCCATCAAAACGTATAGTACCACGTGTCAGAGATATCCGCAGAAAAACCATGTCTCCGACCTAAACACAAGCAAGGTCTCAATTAACTATGATAAACAAACATGATCAATAAAATACAACAAACAAACCTAAATCTAATCCTATTCTAATCTGTACCTTAAACTCCAAGGGCCTCCGGTGGCTATCGCCTAGTGCCGATGTCTGTCCTGCGTCACATGAAGTCTGTCCCTGACGAGCTTTACCTTCTCGGCTGTGTCAACAACCATCTCTGGTCCCAGTAAAGCTTGCTCACCAACATCATCCCAAGATAAGGTTATACGACACCTACGCCCGTACACAGCCTCGAAAGGTGACATCTCAATGCTGGCCTAGAAACTGTTGTTGTAAGCAAACTCCACCAAATGTAGATGATCCTCCCAGAACCTCCAAAGTCCAAGATGCACATCCACAGCATATCCTCAAGTGTCTGAATAGTCCCCTCCGACTGTCCGTCCGTCTGGGGGTGGTATGCAGTACTAAACTTGAGCTGAGTGCCCAAGCTAATCTGCAGACTCCTCCAAAAATGGGAAGTAAAGCGACTATCCCGATCCGAGATGATGCTGACCAGAACCCCGTGAATCCTGACTATGTACCGCATATACATCTCTGCAAGCCTCTCTGTAGACGTACCCACCTTGAATAGCAAGAAGTGGGCCGATTTGGTCATCCGTCAATGATGACCCAAATCGTCTTTCCCTCCTGGTGTACGTGCAATCCTGATACGAAATTTGTAGTGATATGCTCCCACTTCTATCAGAAATGGACAGCGACTGTATAATCCATCGGGCCTCTGCCTCTCTGCCTTGACCTGCTAACAGACCAAGCACCTAGCTACGAAGCGAGCCACCTTCTGCTTCATTCCTACCACCAAACATGCTCCCTCAGATCTCGTACATCTTGTGGCACCAGGGTGTATTGAGTACTGAGATATGTGGCCTCCTGTAAACCTACTTCCTGATCTCTTCGCTGGGCACATATAACCTGGAACTGTACCTCAAGGCACCATCCTCTGTAAGAGAAAACTCGCCATCCACCAGCCCTGCTCGAACCTGCTCTCAGAGATACCGCAGAGTAACGTCCTCAAACTGTGTCGACTTGATCCTCTCCACCAAGTCCGACTGAATCTGCAGGATCCATAACTACATCTGAACTCCGGGCATGATCACTTAAATCCCCAGGCTCTCCAAATCAGCAAGCGACGGTCCATGGTCAAACACATAGCTGTCGGATACCTACTCAAGGCATCGGCAACCATGTTGGCCTTTCCTGGGTGATACTGAAGTGATATGTTAAAGTCCTTCATCAGCTCTAGCCATCTGTGCTGTCTCATGTTCAGCTCCTTCTGAGTGAACACATACTTTAAGCTCTTGTGATCTGTGAAGATCTCCACCCTCTCTCCATACAGGTAGTGCTTCTGCAACTTCAGAGCAAATATCACTGCTGCCAGCTCCAGGTCGTGGGTAGGGTAGTTCTTCTCATGGGGACGTAATTGCCTGGAAGCATAGGTAATCACCTTTCCATGCTGCTGCAAGACACAACCTAGCCCCTTCCCTGAAGCGTCACTATAAATAGTAAATCCTCCTGATCCTGAAGGCAATGTCAGAATCGGAGCTGTCGTAAGCCGCTTCTTCAACTCATCAAAGCTGCCTGACACTCCTCTGACCAAACATACTCAGTATTCTTCCGGATCAACCGAGTCAACGGCTCTGCAACCCGAGAGAAATCCTGCACAAATCTCCTATAATATCCTGCTAGCCCAGGAAGCTCCTGATCTATGCCACTGAAGTCGGCGCTGGCCATACCTCAACTGCTACGATCTTATTGGGGTAAACTAGATCCCATCTTCAGTCACCACATGCCCCAAAAAGTCAACCGTCCAAGAAAACTCATACTTGGAGGGCTTCCCATAAAGTTGCTCCCTCCTGAGAGTCTCCAGCACTATCCTCAAGTGCTCCTCGTGCTCCTCCTCAGTCTTGGAATATACCAAGATGTCATCAATGAACACCACCACGAACTTGTCCAAGTACTGGTGGAACACCTTGTTCATTAGGTTCATAAATACTGTTGGTGCATTGGTTAGCCCAAACGGCATAACCAAAAACTTAAACTGCCCGTACCGCATCCTGAAAGCGATCTTGGGAATATCCAGCCTCTTCACCTTCACCTGGTGATAACCTGACCTCAAATTAATCTTCGAGAACACCCGAGCTCCGCTCAACTGATCAAAGAGATCATCGATCCGTGGCAGTGGATATCTGTTCTTGATCGTCAGGTTGTTGAGTGCCCTGTAGTCAATACACGTCCGTACTGACCCATCCTTCTTCGGCACAAACAATACTGGTACACCCCATGGCGACGAACTCGAATGGATGAAGCCCTTGTCCTGCAGCTCATCTACTTGCTTCTTCAGCTCCACCACTGTTGTTCACCCGGTAGACATGCTGAGAGATGGGTTCCACTCCTGGAACCAAGTCTATCGAGAACTCAATGTCTCTGTCTGGTGGCAATCCAGGCAACTCCTCTGGAAAAACATCCATATACTCTGCTATCAAGGGGTGTAGAATCGTCTGCTCCTCAATCGAGACTTCACACAAAACTCCGTTACTCTGCTCCATCTGACGTCTGGAGTACTCGAACTCTAGCTCCTCTGGCACTCTGAAGAGAACTCTACCCCCTCTGTAATCAATGCTGGCGTGGTGCCTGCTCAACCAATCCATATCGAGTACTATATCGTAGTTCGCAAAGGCATTATGAGCAGGCTCACCTCCAACTCACAGCCTCCCAAAATAACACTTCAACCCTTACAAACATCACTCACGGATAATGCCACCCCCGGTCGTGATCTTGTAAGTCCTAGCAACGATTCAGCTACAACCGTGTCTAATCGTAAATAATTGATATAAAACTATACGAAGCACCAGAATTGAATAATACAAAAGCTGGTCTGGAGTCAAGAAGAACCGAACCTACGATCATCTCTCCTATCGCCTCTGTATTGTTTGCCAATAATTATAAAAGAACAGAACAATTATATAGGAGGACTGGACTTTTACTTCACAATACAAACTCGCTCGTACAAAGAAAGCCTAGGGACAAAAACCTAGGTACAGCAATCTAAGTACGATTGTTTATTTTTGATTCTGGGGTGACGGTAGAGGCTCGGGAAAGCGACGGCCGTTCTGCCTTACTCCTTGGACGATCAGACGTAGCCTTGGCTCCGGTGAAGAACTGCTCTCAAGATGGGAAGACTCTTCTGTGCGCGCCTTTGTCTCTCTGTGTGTCCAGCCGGGTGGAGAGGAACTCTTTTGTAAGGGAATGGCACCTTGCTATATTTTTTTTAGTTTTGGATCGGGGATCTTTTGCAAGGGAATGGCATCTTTCTATTTATAGGATTGGGGTGGGATCATTAGGATTTGCAATAATTGTCCCTAAAAAAAGTTGGCGGCCAATCATCTGGGACATTAATTGTAATTGTATTACATTGGGCCATTGACTCTTGATTGCGCCAAATCTGTATGGTCAATTAATGCTGATTGTCATGAATCATTGGAAGCTCGAATCTCCTGCCATGTGTTAAATTTGCTTTAATTACAACAAATCTGATTTGATTTGAGTAATAATGGTGATTGCACTAAATCTGGTTGTCAGGATTTACAAGCAGCCATAGCCCCGAGGGGATAAGACAGCCACGTGTCTCAACTTGTCATGAGTGGGATGTCTTGACGAAGTCGCATGAACGCGGTCTCTAAATGATCCGCATACGGGTGGCCCTCTACGACCCTAGCCGCATGAAGTTAGCGACCGCATGAAGGTAGTAGCCTGATGAAGCGGGCGGCCGCATGAAGCGGACAGCCACATGAAGCGGGCAGCCGCATGAAACGGCCAGCCGTATGAAGCGGGCTGCCGCATGAAGTGGGCAACCGTATGAAGCGGGTAGCCGCATGAAACGGCAGCCGCATGGGGATGACAGCCGCATAAGGGTGGCAGCCGCATAGGTTTGCAGCCGCATAGGTGTTGCAGCCGCATAGGTGTTACAGCCGTATAGGGAACTTTGGAGTTAGTGGATTATGTCAGCTACAAAGATTTTCTCCTTTTTTTAGGAACACGCCATCATGCCAGAGCCATTAATACGACTTTATGTCAGAGCTGTCAGTTGTCAGAACTGCCGTCCGGGAATTGAATGCGACAATTTGCTATGGCCAGCTGTAGGGAAGAACTGTTTCGGGCCACGTGGCTATTTTCTAAGCCGCATAGAGCTATCCGAGCCGCATGAGGCTCTAGAGGACTTTAAACCGCATGAGTTTCTACTGGATTTCCGAGCCGCATAAGGATCCTTCTGTTGGAGCCGCATAGGCTTTTCTTTGTTCTTTTCCATGCTTCTACAAGACCCCCTTCAAAGTTTTCAATTGGCAAAATTGAAATACTTTGAATAAGAAGCATGGTTATACATAAGCTCTTCTGGCCGCATAGGATATTTCTAGCCGCGTGGACTTCTTAGCCGCATGGGTCATTTCTGGCCGCATAGGCTATCTGGCCGCATGGGCTGTCTGGCCGTATAGGCTCCCTGCCATGTGTGCAAATCTTTTATTGTATTGATTGCCTTTGATTTGTCTTCAAATTTGAAGCCGCCTTTTGGGGCAGGATCCCAAGAGTTGGCTTTTAAATGACCAGATTGCCTCGATGCCCGAAGAGTCGGTTCGTTCTTTTTGCTGCATGCGGATCGAAGCGTCTGGTGGTTCGTGAACCCCCCTTTCCTTCTGCCTATAAATAGGAGTGTGTTAGGACGGAGAGAATTCTTTACTTTCTCTACTCTTCTTGTCCTAGATTTCTGTCTTCATCTTCCTCCTCCGCTCGTCGATTGACAATGGCCCCCAAAGCTTCCAAAGCTTCTAAGGCCTCTGCTGCAGCGAAAGACAAGAAGGCGGCGGCTCCCTCGCCGACTGTAGCACCTCCAGTCCATCCTGACGTCCACCCTGCCATTCAGGGTAAGGACTACGTGGAAGATCGAACACTTCAAACCTTAAAACAATGGCTCTGTTGTATGTTTTTATGCACAAGCCCTCTTTCCCTCAGCATTCAATGTGTTCTTCATCTTTATGAAGCCGTATATGTCGTATGGGCCGCATGAACTTCTCATATCCAATCTACATGGGGTGTACTCTGAGCCACATAAATGCCTTGAGAACTGAACCACATGAAGCCCCTCTGAACAAAATCGCACGAGCTCCTAATGGACTGAGCCGCATAGCGTTCCACGAATCAGAACCGCATATGAACCCACCTAAACAAAGCCGCATGAGGACTGTCGAACCGTATGAACTTTGTAAAAAAAACAACGTGCCGTATAAAGATGCATCTAATAGAGCCGCATGTGCTCTATGAAAATCGAGCCGCATAAGAACTCGTTTAATCAGGGCCGCACGAACTCTAAATTTCTGGCCATCTCCCGACTTCGTTTCTTTTGTCTCTTTCAGTAAATCTGCCAGTCAATGCTGTAGGAAACCCTTGGTGGGTCAGGCCTAATTTGCCATAGGAGTTCGGTTTGACCAACTAATCCGACAGGTGGTGGAGCAACTTCCCCAGAACGAGCCTGAGGAGAGGCTGAGTCTTATCAAGAACCAACCCTTTCGTTCTCTCTGTGCCATGCTAAACTTAGGGCGATTGGAGAGAAAGTACCTGAAATTGGCGTTCTTCTTCGGGGATGCCCTTACTGTGAAGAACTCTCGAGTATTAGATATATCTAAGAATTGGAATTTTATTTCTGCTGGGAGGGCGATCCACATCCCCCAGATGGAGCATCATTTTCTATTGGCGTGGTTCAATTGTTGTCAGTAGACAGGAGGATGCAGAAATCCTTGACCTCGAGCCGGTCGGGAATGATTGTGGATGACATCCACTACAATAAGCACATTAGATCAGCGTACGCGGGTAGGGAACCGGTCAGCTGCTACGTGATGGGCTAGCCTCGGGTACCTTCTTAAATGTGCAAGGTCCCAATTTCTCATTCTCCTAAGCCGACACTTTCCTGAATCAACTTGCTCGAAAGGGTCTTATCCCATTGGCCGGCTCTCGCTTTTGAACTGGATATGCCCCATCCCTTTGTGGGCTAATTTGACCGGGTGGATTTTGCGAGAATATGGGACTTTTCTGCGTGAGGTTGGTCTCTATCACACCATCCGGGGTGCATGTCACGGACTGCCCATCAACAAGGAGTTGTTTATGGCTCTCTTAGAGATGTATAACCGGCGGACGAGGACCTTCTTCGCGCCTGGAGGAGAGATTGGTCTCGCTCTTCATGAGATGCATGCAATCTCTAGGCTGCCCTGGGCAATAAAGTGTTTGAAGTATATACTCCGACGAACGAAGAAATGAAGATTTGAAGCAACGACATCCGACTTTCGTTGCTGTCTATCAGGAATTACTGTGTCACCACAGTTACTGTCAGCAGACGACCAAGAAGGATAGTAGCTCGGAAGGGAACCTTCCACATACTAGGGCTTAGCTCTCCCACCTTTTTCAGCAAGGTGCCTCAGGTCGGGTTACTCCCCGGAATCCTCTGACCCGAGAGCAAGTACAGGATCTGGTGTTAACTGCCAGGAAATCGAGAGCCTTGAGTGACACGTTTGGGAGTCAAACTGATTCCTTTGATTATTTTTATCAGGATACCCAGTCGCTGTCGGAGAAGGCAATCTTGGCAGGGTTCCTGATGGTATGGCTACGGAATTGCGTGGTCTCAGGAGGAGTTGGTTCCATTGAGAGGATCAGCCAAAATTTTATCCTTCCTGCCGTGAAGCTGGCCTTCGGGGTCAGACTGGCTCTTCTTCCGGCCATGGTGTGCAGTATACACCGTGGTCTCCGTACTTTTTCGTCTAAGGTTATTCTACGTGACACGGCGATGAACTTTGAGCGAATCGAGTTTCCCTACCACTATTTGATGGGGTGGCTATTAATGCACTGCCGGTCTTTGATGCGACCTGGCCCTGAAGATAGTGTAACTGACGATGATGCTTTTATCTTCCAGTACTGCCGGATGCCCTGGGAGTACAACACTTGCCTGCATGTAGGGCACTGGCGAGGGTGGATGGCTATAACTTCTTCGTGTCTATTCTCCATTTTTCTGCTGAGGAGGTGGGAAGTGTACATGTTGACGGTATTGGGCCTCCTCTCCTCTTACCTGGAGGATGCTTCTTTGGTTGCGTAACATCCGTCCCTCATACTTAGTATATCACAACCGTAATACCGTCTACCTGGAACCTTACTTACCCAGCCGGTTCTCCCACCAGTTTGGGTACAGCCAGCTGTTCCTAGAGAATCCCAGCTCTTGCCTGGGCTTTGAAGGCAGCGTTCTAGATGGCATCAGGGCCTGACTTTACTATAATACTGCTCATACCCGTTCTAGTTTCTCGGTCCCTGACGCTGAGACGCAAGGGGAGATTTATATTTAGCGGCTCTCTACCATATTACTGCGAGCAGGTTTCCTATTAACTTTGATCCGTACCAGTTTTATTGTTGGTATCGGCTTGGCAGAGAAGCCCCAGGGGTCGAAAATGAGGAAGCAGAGGGCGAATACGATTCCTGTGCCGGACTCGGAGTCCACCACTTGGATGAAGAAGATGGCGAGCAGGGTGCCGATGATTCTTTCCCTCTTCTAGACGAGGTGGCGGTGGATCAACCGCCCATTGCGTTCATGAAGTGGTGGCGGATCAGCCGTCTGATGTGTCTGGTCCTTCGCACAAGCGGAGCAGGAATGAGTCTGCTGATATTGGCATGACTTATTCTATAAAACGGGCTGCTGTCAGATCCCGTCGGCTACTTATCGAGGATATTGACGCTGTTTCTGAGGTGACACGAATTATAATCATCTTCTCCTTCATTTTCCTGCACTATGGCCTAATCATTTTCCTTTGCTCTTGTAGGCGTCAGAGGAGTCGGTTTCTCGAGAACCGACCGCTGAGGTCGATCCGGCCATGACCACTTTGGTCAGTGACATGTGTACCGCTATTATTTCTGCTGGGGTTCTTCCGGGGGCGGCCGAGGAGTCCCACCTTGCTGAGGACTCAACCCATGGTGACGGGGGCTCTGCTGCACCTGTCCCTGGGACAGTCAAATTTCAGTAGGGTGACGCTGAACCAGTTGTATCCCTTTCAGGGGTGGCTGGGGCAGAAGAAGCAGCTGAACATGACTTGGAGGTTGCTAGTGAGGAGACCACGACAGCTGTGAGCGAACTTCAGTCTCCACAACCCTTTCCTGGAAAGATAAGCCAAATTTTGACTAATGAGGAGGCCCATTCGCTCTATCATCACATCTTTCGGGTTAGACTGATTGATGGTTGCTCTGGCATACAGGTCCTGCCCCTTCAGTGCCTATGACGGACATTGTTATGGTATGCTCTGCCAGAGGGGATCAGGTGGAAGGGAGTGTGTCCCCTCCTCTTCCGACTTGTCTTAAGGGGCCTCATGCCGGATCGAGTTCGGGAGGTCATATGGCGGCACAGCCCGAACATGGGGCAATGGTCCCTGTATCTTCCTCTGCTCGTATGACTTTAGGGGTTGACCTCTCAGCTTTACCGAGTATCCATATTATTCGGGCCACGGAGGAAGAATTGGCCGCTGTTCAAGCGTCCTTTCGCTCAGAATTTATTTCCCTTATGGCAGGGCGGCAAGTTCTGTTGCGTCTTCTTCGACACTGCCAGCCACACTTCCTTTGACACCGTCCTTTACGGAAGTTTTGGACGAGGCGTCGCAGGATGTGGTTGATAGTTTCTACCGCCATTTGAAGAGAGAAGTAGAAGCTGCTGTGGAACGGGAACCCCTTTCGTTTTGGCCCGACAATGCGTCCAAGGCCAAATTGACATTCTCAAAACCCTTTCCGACGGGGCAGGGATAGCTACGCTTCTGGAGCCCAAACTGTTGGAGGCTGATCAGCTGGTAGCCTAATTTTAAGTGCTGCGACAAGCTGATTTGTCTGTAGCAATTGAGCAGGAGCGGGGGTTCCTCACCACCGCCTTGGAGAAGATAAGGCTCACGTGGGATACATCTAAGCCGGTTATAATAAAGGACCTCGGCGACCTGTCTCTCTTGTACGACCAGCTGAGCCACCGGAGCGAGGTTTGTAGGGCTCGGGAAGCGGCCGCCTCCCAGGGTATAATCGATACAAAGGAGCAGATTCTCGAGCTTCAGAAGAAGCTAGCTTTCTTGGAGTCTGAACTTGAAGCTTCCCGTGCGGATAAGGAGCTGATTATTCAGGATGCCGAAAAGATTTCCAGAGCTTCGGCCAATCTGGAACGTGCTCTGAAGAAATTTGAGGAGGGCTGGCGGGCTCACGCGCCCCTGGAAGATGTGGCGCTGCTGACTCAGGAGGCTGAACGTCGGGCCAAACAGAGGTTTGAGCGGTCAACTGCCTTGTTGAGGGATCGTCTCAGGGCACTATGTATCGCCGAACAATAGCCGGCTTTTTTCCTTCTTTTTTGTTTTTGTTCTTTTCCTTTCTTAAGTGGGACGTGGTCCCTGGAACATGTAGTACATTCGCCTTCCAAATAAAAGAGTATGCTTTATTCTACCCTTTATTTGTACTGCTTATTGTGTTTGTGGTGTTATGGTATTTGCCCCCCCGGGGAAGCGTTTGTGGACTTGTTACCCTGCGTATACCTTGGTTTTAGGTACAGGTAACAAGTTGATAGGGATACTTGGAACAATTCCAAAGTAAGGTAGCTATGAATGTTCCTGGTATCGGGAGAGAGAATGCAATGGGGCGGCTGGGCCCCCGGGGCATGATGAGAAATGAGGGGCATGTACTAGGAAACTTAGTACAGCATTTGTGGTCAGCAGTGGACGTTTGTGGTCAACTGAGGACATTTGTGGGCCTATTATCCTTGGCGCACCCAGCGTTTTTTTTGGTATGGATAATAAGTCGAGAGAGAACCAACATACTTACTCAGTGGTAATGAGGACGTAGTAAATACAAGGGTTTCTTCAATGGAGCCTTTCCACTGAGAGGTAATGAGGACATGGCAGGAGTGGGCTCTATGAAGGGAATATAGAACAACTCAGAGGTAATGAGGACATGGAGGTTCTATGTGAGGGGCGGTTTGTTTTTGATGGAAGGGAAACAACTCAGAGGTAACATCGACGTGGTTATTTCGGAAGATATGTGGATCTGTTACCCTTTTTTGTGCACTTAAAAGTACGGGTATTGGATCATAAGGAGGGGGCTCCTTTTGGGAAGAAAGTTCAGAGGTATGATCATACATGACTTACTACCTAAAAGACGCGATATAGATTCATCTGTAGTGGCCAGGATGTGAGTTCAGTGGTACTTGTGGGTACGTAACTCAACAATCTGGGAGATTTAGGACCAGAATATAAGCTCAGCGGTACCTGCGGGTATGTGACTCGACAATCTGGCGATCTGGAATCGGAATGTGAGTTCAGCGGTACCAGCGGGTACGTGACTCGTCATTCTGGAAGATTTGTAGTGAGTTCAGCGGTACGAGAGAGTACATAACTCGTCATTCTGGAGGATTTGTAGTCGGGATGTGAGTTCAGCGATACGAGAGAGTACATGACTCATCACCTTGGCAGATTTGAAGATGGGATGTGAATTCAGCGGCACGAGAGGGTACGTAACTCATCATCCTGGCAATTTGTAGGCGGGATGTGAGTTCAGCGGTACCAGCGGGAACGTAACTCATCACCCTGGAGGATATCGTTTCAGACGTAATACTTCTTTAGGAACTTGCCCTTGATAGGCAACATGAGCAAGTCTCCATTTTGTTTTCCGAGGCGGTAAGCTCCATTGGAGAATACAGCATCAATGATGAACGGGCCTTCCCACTTTGGCTGGAACTTGCCGGCGGTTTTGTGAGTCATAACCATCGGCCTCCGAACTGCTAGAACGAGGTCGCCCTCTTGGAATGTTCTAATCTTAACCTTCTTGTTGAAGGCTCCGGAGATATATGCCTGGTATAGCTCGATTCGTTGTTGAGCTAATAGGCATTTCTTATCTAGGGCCTCCAACTCTTGTAGTCGGCGATGGTGATTATCATCCGTCGTCAATCTGTATATGAGAGCGACACAGAGTAAAGGAATTTGAGTCTCCAGCGGAAGAATTGCCTCACTTCCGTATACCAGAGAGAATGGTGTATTCCCGGTAGCAGTTCGTACTGTAGTATGATATGCCCATAAGCATTCACCGAGATTTTCATTCCAGTCGTGTTTGTTTGATGACACAAACTTTTTGAGAAGCTTGATGATTGTTTTGTTGAATGCTTCAGCCAGACCATTAGCCGCCGGGTTGTATGGTGTTGAAGCAATATTCTGGATGCGGTATTTGTCACAAAATCGATAGAAGGCGTGGCTTGCGAAGTACGGACCATTATCATGGATGATCCTTCGGGGCAATCTAAAATGATAAATGACGTGATGCTTGAGGAAGTTGATCACGGTTGAAGTCTTCACTTCTGCCAGCGGAACAGCCTCCGCACATTTGGTAAAGTAATCTGTGATTGCGAGTATGAAGCGATGTCCTCGGGACGAAGGCGGAGTGATTGGACCGATGATGTCCTTTCCCCATGCTTCGAAGGGCCAGGATGCCACCATCAGGTGTAGAAACTCGGATGGCTGGTGGATGAAATCTGCGTAGACTTGACAGGATTTGCATTTTTGTGCATAGTCTATTGTGTCTGCAACCATTGTGGGCCAGTAGTAGCCCATTCGGCGAAGGCGATCTTGTAGTTTCGGGCCAGGCTGATGGGCTCATGCATGGCTTCTTTGCTTCTATGTTCGACAAACATCGAAGCAATAATCCATCATATGATCGTCGATATAGCATTTTTGTCTCTGTATCGTAGAAGGATCTGAGGGAGCGTCTCCTAATAGAAGTGGCTTCCTTCGGATTCTCTGACAGGATGTCGTAGACTACGAAGTCAATGAACGGTTGTCTCCAGTCTGGTGCTTTGTCGATGGTCAGAGCGGAGTAACTCTCGGCACACTGAACATTATTCCTAGGACAGACCAACTCACGGCCTATGATGTCAACCAGATGATGAGCATGATTCGAAACTGCTAAGGAAGCGGCAAGACCTGCTAGGGCATCGGCTTCAATGTTTTGGAGCCTGGGAACGTGTCACGACCCGCACCCACTGTTAGGGTACGAGAACGTAACAACGCCCAGCCTACGCCGCAGTGTCGGCGGTAGAACGCTGTCCTAGGTCACATCATCTAACAATATAATGCTAAGCAGATACAGTCTCAATCACATTTAAGGTAGAGCATGATAAGGTTAGATAAAACATAAAATCCAAAGAGATACGGGAGATAGAAGTCTAAGTGTCTAAGATACAAAAACCTAGAATACATCTCAAAACTCAAATACAGTAATCCACAAAGTAAATACAACTCCAGACAAATGAAATAACTATCTAAACAACCTCTAAGGTGTCTCCTCTAGGCTAGCAGACAACCTCCAAGCTATCTGTAAAATTTATCAACAGGTCCAGTCAGGACAGGAACGAGCACATCTCATCTAGAAAACCCAAGTAAATGACAGAGAACTATAAAGCAGTTATAGGCAGTTGTATTGATGAAAATGGCAGTTTATATTCAGGTGATGGTAAGAAAGACAGATAAGGTGCAAGGAAAGTAAATAACTAAACAAGAGAAGAATCATAGCAATGAAGTCTGTAAAAATAGAACTAGCTGAACGAGGGTAATATGATATGAAGTCCAGACAACAATGTAGACCAGTGTAACTCCAATGTAAGTCCAGTACAAGATGAATCTAATACAAGATGAATCCAGTAAGGGACGATTCCAGTTATAGTGATCAATGATTCCAGGATGAGTCCAGCCTATACTCTAACAGTGTGTTTTAAAATACCGAGATCGACATGTAAACGGCTGTGGGTAATCCGGTACACCTCTCACTGATCAGACGAGAGATGGCTATCATTCCAGTAGATTCCAGTAGGGGTGATTCCAGTAATGGGGTATGTCTACATGTCTTACTCTAGTATTTCCCCTCCCAGCAAGTGAATCCAGAATTCCGACACAATGATTCAAGATGAGTCCAGCCAAAATATAATGATACCAGTAAATGATTCCAGTAAATGATTCCAGTAAATGATTCCAGTAAATGATTCCAGCAGGTGATTCCAGTAATAGAAGCCGGAAATGATGATACTAGTAATAGAGGCCAGAAAATAAATATGTGTCGTATACATGAATCCAGTAATATCCACACGTGTTGTAACAGAGAATCGCATAGAGCTAACTAGAACTGAAATACAGTAATTGACAAATAAATGAGAGAACTATCAGAGAATGTACTCGCCTGATAACCTGAACAGCTGATAAGTATAGGAGGTCCAACTGAAGCCACAGAGTCCTATTTAAAGCAACACAGGTTACAAGGTGTCTGGCTCCTAATTAGAACAACACAAGTCACAACATGTCCAAAAGGGTAATATAAGCACTACAATGCATTCTACATGAATCTAGGTCAAACTAGGCCAAAGTCAACCCTTGGTCAACTCTGGTCAACTGCACTAGTCAAACTAGGTCAAACTAGGTCATGTCCTAACCTAGTAAGTCTTACTAGGCCTAACCAAGACTATCCTAGCAAGCACATATCAATACAAGGCTATACAAGCCAATATACACCCAACACTATATAGCATGCAATTATTCAATACTCAAATAGGCAAGAATTCACATTGGATATACACTAGGTAATCTATTACTTTAAGCTATATATGTCTACACATATATACACATGTATATATTGGTATTCAACATTAGGTCTATAATCATGGCATTTCAAATGGTTATATAAACTTATATATTACAACACAATATGCTAACATATATATAATATACATACATAGCTAAGTTAACTATATTCATAAATACTTATTTAAGAGGCTATGTGTGTGTATGTGAACATGGCAAAGGGGCAAGTGAGGGTTAAATGGGTAAACATAGTGTATACATATCAAAGAGTGTCAAAGTGTAAGCGAACAATATGTCAAGTGTGATAGTGTCAACATAGTGTAAGGGGGTACATGAGGTAATATAGGATTTGTGTTAACATAGAACATTACATCTCATTAACTTGTATATTGCATACATTACATCTATTATTACATTACATTCATGCTTGCATTCATTCATCATTCATTATTCTCTTGCACCACTATATGCACCATACATTACATACTATAGAACCTACATATTCATTACAAGCCATACTTATACATGCTTATATTATATAGGATACTTACACCTCATACATCATTTATTTAAACATTTACTCATGCTTTCATTCTCTATTTAATTACATAATGTATATACATTAACATGTGTTAAAATCAAATAGAATATTATATTACACACAAGGGTGCACAAAATACATATGTCGAATAGTAACTCCTACTAATAATCAATACTATACCATCTCAGCATGAATTAAAATCTAGGATTAAAGTATGTTATAGATCTATGTGTTAGCTTTTCGAAACTTTAAACGGATCGCGTTTTCGTTTTCGGAAACTCCCGAAATCGCGAAAACACCGAGAACGCATTTGTCTTTCGTACAGCTGACACTCAAATAATTCTCTAAAAAGTTACAGAAAGAATTAGGCCTATTAATACATTTTTTTGGAAAGCTAACTTCAATATGCTTCTTTTAAAAAAATGGGAGATTAAACCGAGCTTTGAGCTACAAGTTATGACATTTCTAAGTTAGGGCTGAAATTAAAAACGTGGATAAAAATCATGACGGATTTAGGTAGTTTGAGACAAAAGAACACAAGTATATAACATAATATATCAAGAACTCACTCTCTACACTAATATGTATATATGAGACACTGTAGAACACATCTCTAATACAAAAATATGAGATTAAACATGTAATAATTCATTCATACATAACAACAACACATAGTGTGTCCAAATTTGGGATTTTCCCACATAGACACAACCACAACACAAAGGACACTCCTATGACCTCCAAATGGACACGAAATGGACACAAATAGAGATACAACTATGGGGTCATTCCTATGGGTTCAAAATAGACCTATATGCATGAGGAAATGAAAAGGAGAAGGGATTTATACCTCCCGGTAGATCGAATCGAAGAAAAGCCTTCCCGGAGCGACACCAACACGTAGAGATTCCAAAAGGACACGAACGAGCTCCGAATCCTCCCAAACTTGGGTAGCTTCCTCCTTGGCTAGAATGGAGAAGGAAAGAAGAAGATTTGGTGGTGAAATGGAATGATTTGGTGGAGAAATTGCTAGGGATTGCTCTCTAGGAATTTGGGGAAGAACAAGAGAGAGAGTGTGGATGAGAATAATGAAATGAACTTGAGCCTATCCTCTCCCAAAGTGGCTGGCCATATGGGGCTATTTGTCCTATTATGGTAAGGTCCAAAATGCCCCCACTAACCTATTCTATGAGTATTAGGAAAGGGCTAATTGGTTGGGGCTAAATTAGTCATTCTAAAGTCTCTAATCACACTAATCTTATCCATAATAATTAGTCTAACCTCTAACTAAAATATTTCTATCATGTGGACTAAAATTAATATCATGTGGGCCATGCCTAACTAGTGTGTGGGTCCCACTAGAGTCAAACTACTCCTGGGTTCCCGTTTCAAGTCGGATTGAGTTGAAATTCGAACCCGACTCAAATAACCCCAAAACAATATCATAAATAATAAAATAATATCAAAATAATTCCAAGAGGTCAAATGCAAAAATATTCTTAGGCCAAAAATGATATTAAAATATCATAATCACGTGGTTAGGCTCTATGTCAAACAGTCTCTAGGGTTTCACTAGCAAAACGTCAAAACCACAAGTCAT
The DNA here is from genome assembly GCA_029216955.1 of Iris pallida. Taxonomy (NCBI): domain Eukaryota; kingdom Viridiplantae; phylum Streptophyta; class Magnoliopsida; order Asparagales; family Iridaceae; genus Iris; species Iris pallida. Next base: position 15,242,229 of record JANAVB010006390.1, on the reverse strand, counting down.
TGATTTAAATAATTTTAAAATAATTTAAAATCACCAAAAATCATATCATGAATTAAATATTATTATTAAAATAATTATAAACACGAAATTTCAAAATTATCCTCATTTGGGAAACTGGGTGCTACAACTCTACCCACCTTAGAAAAATTTCGTCCTCGAAATTAAAATGTCCATACTCCCTCTAGGTCAAACCCCCACAATCAAAGTCCCAGATTAAAACAAATCATGTGATCAAAAGGACGACATGCAGGGTCATGGCATACGGTGGTAGTGAAAGTCTCATCTAGGTATACTAGTCATGCTAACCGAAACGGTCATAAGGTATCAAAATATACAGGCAATTTAGGGTGCTAAACTAGAGAAGTTACAGAAACAACAAACCATCAAAACTGTAAGGCGGTCTACCATCCTATATGAAACTGGTACTTATCGAAACAAAATAAAGGCAACTACCAATTATCTGAAAAAGGGTACAGAAAATCAAATTCAAAAATTAAGGAATTGAAAATCACTTGCATTGAAATCCAAATCACAATATATATATACAGAGAGAGCGTTAGAGAGGAAAAACTAGCATTATGTAATGTTATGTGGTTTGTGTGTGTATGGGTGTATGTGAAATATACATGAAATTGTATATGAGCTATCCTGTTACACTACTCATGGCATATGGGTTAACAACCTACAATACACAACCTATTTAATCATAACATGCATGGCTAACCGTAAACATCTATAAGAGGTAGAGATTTAGTTATGTATATACATATATTATAACATGTATGCCTAACCTCTATATATATCTATACAAGTATGTGATCATAACATAGAGAGGAAAGGTTAGGTTACATGATAGCGTATACTAAGTTAGGGTGTGTGTGTCCTTGTACAGGGTTATAGCTTAGTATTGAAAGGTTAAACCCAGTTTTAGTTCAGTATTTACATACAAAATCTGAAAATAAGCTAACATTTAAACTAGTGTAATATTAACATAATGCAGTTTCAGATTTTACAAATTTAACATAACATAACCAATTTCTCTAGAAATTGAAACTCTGCAGATATCATACATGTGCAGTTATGTAGACAAAACTAATAACATGAAATTTATATTTAAATTACGAATTTAAACTGGAGAAACAGAAAACCAGAAATATTGGGGTTTTGAAAATTTTAACATTAACAACATATTAATATGTATTTAGATATGTGGAAAATCAAGTGTAGCATGCATACGTATCAGGCAAGTGTCCACTATGTAAATATACTCATATATTCTCATGTCCCAAAAAAAAATTAATTCTACGTTAAGACCAACATTTAGATTCCTACCAAGATCGCAAAATAGGTGATTGACGAAATCAAGGCAGTTTTATTATTATTATTCAATACTAGAATAATAGCAAGAAGAAAATAACGATAAAAGTTGTTTGCTTATTTGCCTAAAAGAAGGCTAAATATCAAATCCAAGATAAAGTCTAGCAAAATCATCGATTCATTGTATTAAGAAGAAACTCATAGCAAAAAGTTACACAAGCTACTCCTAAGTTAAATAATTAGAAGCAAAACAAAGCAAAACAAATAATAATTCTTTTTGAAGGACTGCATCAAAGTAGAGAAAACATGCTTGAAAATATTTAAGGTACAATCTGATAATCATATGCGTCTATCCAAAATCATGGTACTCTAAATCCCCGTCATACTAGTAAGCAAGGCTACGATAATCACAGAGTCCTTGACTTATGCACATACCTCTAAAATCGTAGTATTTAACATTTTTGCGGTGCCGCTAGCTTGGCTGTGAAAACCTTAAATTCCCACACCCGAGAAATATATCCAGAGTCAGACTATATGTCCTCACCATGCTGGCTAATGTGACTATAGAAGACTAGATTCCATAACATAGATGACCTAGCCCATATAATTTCATCTTGTCAAAAAAAATTAAATTAAATCAACAATGAATACCCATAAATCAAATCAAATTTATCAACGAACTTCAAAATTCAAAATGAACAAAAATCTATCAAAATACAACTCGGATGCAACAGCTATCATCAAGATTCATAATTCGACAATCATTCATCAAAATCAATGAATACAACTCAAATTCAACCATAATCTATCAAAATCAAATTTAACAACAGTGAGTAAAAATAAATCAAATCAAGGGAAAAAAAGAGTTCTCCAATCGAAGTTAAAATAAGATTCTCAAGGGTCGTTCTAGAAATCTCTCAAGGGTTCCTAACTGTGATTGAGTACCTTCAAGATATATCCTATTCCTACTGCAGGCTGTAGTGGTACTCAAGTTCGAATACCACTACATAAACTCGACCTGCATGGGACTCCACTAAAAACGTGTCACGACCCGCACCCACTGTTAGGGTACGAGAACGTAACAACGCCCAGCCTACGCCGTAGTGTCGACGGTAGAACGCTGTCCTAGGTCACATCATCTAACAATATAATGCTAAGCAGATACAGTCTCAATCACATTTAAGGTAGAGCATGATAAGGTTAGATAAAACATAAAATCCAAAGAGATACGGGAGATAGAAGTCTAAGTGTCTAAGATACAAAAACCCAGAAATACATCTCAAAACTCAAATACAGTAATCCATAAAGTAAATACAACTCCAGACAAATGAAATAACTATCTAAACAACCTCTAAGGTGTCTCCTCTTGGCTAGCAGACAACCTCCAAGCTATCTGTAAAATTTATCAACAGGTCCAGTCAGGACAGGAATAAGCACATCTCATCTAGAAAATCCAAGTAAATGACAGAGAACTATAAAGCAGTTATAGGCAGTTGTATTGATGAAAATGGCAGTTTATATTCAAGTGATGGTAAGAAAGACAGATAAGGTGCAAGGAAAGTAAATAACTAAACAAGAGAAGAATCATAGCAATGAAGTCTGTAAAAAATAGAACTAGCTGAACCAGGGTAATATGATATGAAGTCCAGACAAAAATGTAGACCAGTGTAACTCCAATGTAAGTCCAGTACAAGATGAATCTAATACAAGATGAATCCAGTAAGGGACGATTCCAGTTATAGTGATCAATGATTCCAGGGTGAGTCCAGCCTATACTCTAACAGTGTGTTTTAAAATACCGAGATCGACATGTAAACGGCTGTGGGTAATTCGGTACACCTCTCACTGATCAGGCGAGAGATGGCTATCATTCCAGTAGATTCCAGTAGGGGTGATTCCAGTAATGGGGTACGTCTACATGTCCTACTCTAGTATTTCCCCTCCCAGCAAGTGAATCCAGAATTTCGACACAATGATTCAAGATGAGTCCAGCCAAAATATAATGATACCAGTAAATGATTCCAGTAAATGATTCCAGTAAATAATTCCAGTAATAGAAGCCGGAAATAATGATACCAGTAATAGAGGCCAGAAAATAAATATGTGTCATATACATGAATCCAGTAATATCCACACGTGTTGTAATAGAGAATTGCATATAACTAACTAGAACTGAAATACAATAATTGACAAATAAATGAGAGAACAATCAAAGAATGTACTCGCCTGATAACCTGAACAGCTGATAAGTATAGGGGGTCCAACTAAAGCCACAGAGTCCTATTTAAAGTAACACAGGTTACAAGGTGTCTGGCTCCAAATTAGAACAGCACAAGTCACAACATGTCCAGAAGGGTAATATAAAGCACTACAATGCATTCTACATAAATCTAGGTCAAACTAGGCCAAAGTCAACCCTTGGTCAACTCTGGTCAACTGCACTCGTCAAACTAGGTCAAACTAGGTCATGTCCTAACCCAGTAAGTCTTACTAGGCCTAACCAAGACTATCCTAGCAAGCACACATCAATACAAGGCTATACAAGCCAACATACACCCAACTCTATATAGCATGCAATTATTCAATACTGAAAAAGGCAAGAATTCATATTGGATATACACTAGGTAATCTATTACTTTAAGCTATATATGTCTACACATATATACACATGCATATATTGGTATTCAACATTAGGTCTATAATCATGGCATTTCAAATGGTTATATAAACTTATATATTACAACACAATATGCTAACATATATATAATATATATACATAGCTAAGTTAACTATATTCATAAATACTTATTTAAGAGGCTATGTGTGTGTATGTGAACATGGCAAAGGGGCAAGTGAGGGTTAAATGGGCATACATAGTGTCTACATATCAAAGAGTGTCAAAGTGTAAGTGAACAATATGTCAAGCGTGATAGTGTCAACATAGTGTAAGGGGGTACATGAGGTAATATAGGATTTGTGTTAACATAGAACATTACATCTCATTAACTTATATATTGCATACATTACATTTATTATTACATTACATTCATGCTTGCATTCATTCATCATTCATTATTCTTTTGCACCACTATATGCACCATACATTACATACTATGGAACCTACATATTCATTACAAGCCATACTTATACATGCTTATATTATATAGGATACTTACACCTCATACATCATTTATTTAAACATTTACTCATGCTTTCATTCTCTATTTAATTATATAATGTATATACATTAACATGGGTTAAAATCAAATAGAACATTATATTACACACAAGGGTGCACAAAATACATATATCGAATAGTAACTCCTACTAATAATCAATACTATACCATTTCAGCATGAATTAAAATCTAGGATTAAAGTATGTTATAGATCTATGTGTTAGCTTTTTGAAACTTTAAACGGATCGCATTTTCGTTTCCGGAAACTCCCGGAATCGCGAAAACACCGAGAACGCATTTGTCTTTCGTACAGCTGACACTCAAATAATTCTCCAGAAAGTTACAGAAATAATTAGGCCTATTAATATATTTTTTTGGAAAGCTAACTTCAATACGCTTCTTTTAAAAAAAACGGAAGATTAAACCGAGCTTTGAGCTAGAAGTTATGACATTTCTAAGTTAGGGCTGAAATTAAAAACGTGGATAAAAATTATGACGGATTTAGGTAGTTTGAGACAAAAGAACACAAGTATATAACATAATATATCAAGAACTCACTCTCTACACTAATATGTATATATGAGACACTATAGAACACATCTCTAATATAAAAATATGAGATTAAACATGTAATAATTCATTCATACATAACAACAACACATAGTGTGTCCAAATTTGGGATTTTCCCACATAGACACAACCACAACACAAAAGACACTCCTATGACCTCCAAATGGACACGAAATGGACACAAATGGAGATACAACTATGGGATCATTCCTATGGGTTCAAGATAGACCTATATGCATGAGGAAATGAAAAGGAGAAGGGATTTATACCTCCCGGTAGATCGAATCGAAGAAAAGCCTTCCCGGAGCGACACCAACACGTAGAGATTCCAAAAGGACACGAACGAGCTCCGAATCCTCCCAAACTTGGGTAGCTTCCTCCTTGGCTAGAATGGAGAAGGAAAGAAGAAGATTTGGTGGTGAAATGGAATGATTTGGTGGAGAAATTGCTAGGGATTGCTCTCTAAGAATTTGGGGAAGAACAAGAAAGAGAGTGTGGATGAGAATAATGAAATGAACTTGAGCCTATCCTCTCCCAAAGTGGCTGGCCATATGGAACTATTTGTCCTATTATGGTAAGGTCCAAAATGCCCCCACTAACCTATTCTATGAGTATTAGGAAAGGGCTAATTGGTTGGGGCTAAATTAGTCATTCTAAAGTCTCTAATCACACTAATCTTATCCATAATAATTAGTCTAACCTCTAACTAAAATATTTCTATCATATGGACTAAAATTAATATCATGTGGGCCATGCCTAACTAGTGTGTGGGTCCCACTAGAGTCAAACTACCCCCGGGTTCCCGTTTCAAGTCGGATTGAGTTGAATTTCGAACCCGACTCAAATAACCCCAAAACAATATCATAAATAATAAAATAATATCAAAATAATTCCAAGAGGTCAAATGCAAAAATATTCTTAGGCCAAAAATGACATTAAAATATCATAATCATATGGTTAGGCTCTAGGTCAAACAGTCTCTAGGGTTTCACTAGCAAAACGTCAAAACCGTCATTGATTTAAATAATTTTAAAATGATTTAAAATCACCAAAAATCATATCATAAATTAAATATTATTATTAAAATAATTATAAACACGAAATTTCAAAATCACCCTCATTTGGGAAACTGGGTGCTACAGAACGTGCTCTATGAAGAACCCCTCCAGGGACGAGATAATGTCGATCTCTATTTGGTGGTAGGGGATCATATCCTCATGGCGAACCTCGTATGAACCTCGAATCTGATTGACGATTAACTGTGAATCGCCATATGCTTCGAGGTGTTCCACCCCCAGCTCTTTTGCAAGTCGGAGGCCAATGACCAAAGCATTGTACTTAGCCATATTGTTTGAACAGGGCTCTGTGAGGGAATAAGCTCGATTGATCACCAACCCGGTGAAAGAAATCAGCACTACTACGACTCCAGCGACGATGTTGCCCTTGGGCCCGATTCTAGAAGCGCCGTCGAAGAACATTCGTCGTGGGAGGCTATATTTGAATTAGCGACCTCATCTGGAATCTCTTCGTCTATTTTGATTGACTCCGAACCTGGATGAGCTGCTAAAAAGTCTGCCAGAGCTTGACCTTTAACAGTCTTTTGCGGGACGAAGATCATGTGGTAGGGGGACAGCAATATCGCCCAGGTAGTGAGGCGAGAGCTGAGTGCACCTGGTTTAGTCATGAGGACCCTGAGGGGGTTGACTCTTGATATGACATAGATGGTTTGTCCCGCGACGTAGTGTCGCATCTTCTTAATGGCAAAAACCAGAGAAAGGCACTCTTTCTCTACAACAGTGTATCGATGCTCCGGCCCCATCATCATTCGGCTGAGGTAATATATAGCTTATTCGTGACCTGCCTTGTTGTTTTGTGCTAGCAGAGCCCCGAGAGAATATTCCATTGCTCGTACATAGAGCAGGAATTGCCTTCCAACAACCGGGGCCACCAGGACTGGAGGGTTCGTCAGATATTCTTTGATGCTGTCGAAGGCTCGCTGGCATTCCTCATCCCATACAAATGAAATACCCTTCTTCATGAGGTGGGTGAAAGGCTGACATCGTCCAGAAAGGTTGGAGATAAACCTCCTGATGTATGCTAGCCTCCTTTGAAGGCCTCGAAGTTCACGGAGATTTCTTGGGGGACCCATCTCCATGATTGCCTTCGTCTTCTCAGGGTCTATGTGGATACCCTGGGAGGTAATGATGAAACCCAAGAACTTCCTGCTGGATACGCCTAAGAAGGATTTTATGGGATTCATTTTCAAATTGTGCGCTCGCATCAGGTCGAACACTGTCCTCAGATTATGCAGATGATCTTCCTTAGAGCGGCTTTTGACGGCGATATTGTCGATGTAGCATTCCATTGTCTTGCGCAAGTGGTCTCTAAAGATGATGCTCATAGCTATTTGATAGGTGGTGCCAGCATTTTTTAGACCGAAGGGCATAACTATGTAGCAGTATGTGCCAATTGGTGTTCAGAATGATGTATGCTTTTCATCGTCAGGGAATATCTTGATTTGGCTGTACCTCGAGAAACCATCCATGAATGACATGCGCTCAAAGTCGCAGGTGTTATCGATCATGATGTCTGTGATAGGGAGAGGGAACTCATCCTTAGGACACGCCTCATTCAGATTGCGAAAGTCGATGCAGATTCGAATCTTTCCAATTTTCTTGAGGACTGGTACTATATTGGCGACCCAGTCAGGATGCTGTTTCTCACGGATGAAGTCGCTGGCTATCAGTTTGTTCACCTCGGCTTCAATGGCATTCATGACGTCGGGACGAAACCAACATTGTTGTTGCTTGACTGGTTTTGCGTCCGAACAGATATTGAGCTTGTGAAGTGCAATCTCGGGGTTCAGTCCTGGCATATCTTCGTAGCTACAGACGAACACATCGATGTATTCTCTAACGAGTTGTAGTAGCGATTCTCGCTCTTCGTCTGTCAGATTCTTGCTGACAAAAATGGGCTTTGGAGAGGACTCATCACCGAGATACTTTTGCACAACCTCATCCTCGATGGGGGGCTCTCTTTGTTCGAACCGTTTCTCCCATTGCGCATCTAGTTGTTGTGCCTACGGCTCTAGCTCAAGAAGTTTGGGAATGTCTTTATCTTCCTCGTAGGCGTCGGCAAGTGCCATATTGACGGACCAGACTTGCCTGAGCATGTCCCCGATGCTGATATCTAAATTGGAAGTGGGTGATCCTGTTGAGTGTGAATGTCAGTCGCATTCCTCGTCTGAGCTTTTTGGTGTCGTCGCAGGTTTGACATAACCTAGCCCACGTCTGTTTTTATTGTAGTAGTCTCGTAGTTTTCCAGACGGGACCGGCGATTGTAAGGGTAATTGCCGTCCAATACCGTAGTTTAAGCCTGGTACAGTTTCCAGATCATACCCTTGTTTTTGTATGAGGTACTTGGATCGGGAACTATACAGATAAAAGGGCAATCTCCCGGTGTCGGGTTCGAGATCAACTTCTTCTATCTTGAAGGGCTGTGGATCATTCTTCCGGCCGAAGATGATTGGATGTCCTCTCCAGCCCATGAGGGGCCTCCCTTTTGAGCGGTTTGTTGAAACGAGACTCCTTCGGCCTAGGCTTGTCGGTCGTCGAAGGCTGCGAAGGTCCTGGAGCATCAGCGGCTACCGGATGATGGTCTTCAACTGAGTTACCCGGTGAAGGTTGGGTTTGTGCGTCGGAGCGGGTAACAACGACAGTAGCTTCTTCGACCTCTGCTGAGATCGTACGGCATGATTTGACTTTCCCATTCATCTTCTTGTTGGTAGAGGGGGGTGCGGACTGAGTCACCTCAGGTACCAAGTCCGGATGGACCCACATGATCTCCCCCATGATTAAGGGGCATAGACCAACAGCTTGGTCTCGGGGAGGTAGAAGGTTAGAGACCTCCATTTTTGCTCCGAGGACAGGCACTACTCCGTCTTGAGTCCTTGTTGGAGGGAAGTTACCAAATTGTACTAACACCATATTGGCTGCTACAGTCACCTCTTCAAAATCAATGGCCAGGGCCTTAGAATCGATGAGATGCTGGATATATCGCTTCAGTTGGTAGCAATCATGTATGGCATGGTGGACATAGCGATGATAGTGGCAGTATTTGGGGTTCTCCATGTCTGCAGGACGAGGCTCATGCCTGGAAGGAGGGAGCTGAATTCGTCCTCCTTGGATGAGCATGTCTAAGATGGGTTTAACATGGCCATCCTCGAAGGAGTAGGTCATCTGAGGCCACTACTTTTCTGTCGGCATTGATTCGGGCTTTGGGGCTGTGTCGGCCACCATAGCTTGCTTGCCCTTGTTGTCTCGGTTGCTGGAGGAATTGCCACCGTTGTTGTTGTTGACGTTAGGGTGTTTGCCCTTGTCATCCCCTTCCGAGATGTGCAATCCCAGTTGGCGGGCTTTCTTCACCTTGTCTTCTGTGCTAGTGGCACTGATGATGAACGTCTTCCAATCCTTGAATTGACTTTCGCCCATCCAGAGGCTGATTGTGGGAAGCAGTCTCTTTTGACAAATTTTGATCAAGGAGGAATCAGGGTTGTCGGAAGGCAACTTCATCGCGGTTTGGCGAAACTGCTCGGTATAATTTTTTGTTAGCTCCTTTTCTCCCCAAACAACGTCCATGAGAGTGGACATTGTCATGTCTTGTCCTACTTCATAGAACCTCTCTTGGAACATGCGTTTGAAGCCGGTGAAGGAGTGGATGCAATTGTCCAGCAAGTTGCGGTACCAGTCGAAGTCGACCCCTTCCAAGGCTCCGATTAACAACCGCGTAAGGATGGCGTCGTCATGGGGCAGATGGTCGGTTGTGACTTCGAAGTAGGTGATGTACCTGCTTGCAGATGTCTTCCCATCATATGGATTGATGTGGAATGGTTTATACTTTGGTGGGAAGGGAACATCTCTCCACGTGGCAGGATACGGTTGTCGTATCCTGAGGTCCTGGCAAGTTTCTCGGGCTTAAAACATGGCCGGGAGCTCCCGGACCTCCCTTCTTGCCTCCCTGGCCTCATCTGCAGCGGTAGGAGCCAATATTTCATGAGGACTATCGCCCGGGTTTGGTGCAGCTGAGTTCGAGTCTGCATTGATCGCAGTACCCAAACTTGTTTGCCCAGGCGTCCTTCCTTGCAAAGTTGGAAGGGCTGCTTTGTTCTCGTCCACAGATTTGACCAAGGCATGCAGTATGGCCTCTAGAGTGTCGATGCATTGGCGATCACTGGGACCCTCTTGGTTGCTGTCCGTCATGAATACCGTCCTTGTATGATGAGAGATGGAAGGAACGGTAGAGGACGTACCCTGCGAGTCGTACCCTCGTACAGAGAAGTCGTCAGGGTATGTGGGAATGTTCTCCTCTGGTTCGGACTCAGAAAGCATGGTACCCCAGCATCAGAGCTTGCCTCATCTTGGTAATTGTGGACGTCTTCAGGGACGTCGGGATCTGTTGTATCTGTTAGGTGAACCATTTTCCTCGGACTATCTTCTTGGAACACCGAGTTGTTGTGTATATTTGGAGGAATGCTACCCCCGGCTCCAATGCCTCCCATAGATGTGGACGAATCTTCCAGTGTGGCAGATTTCGTCTTTGAGCGGGTACCTTGGTAAACTCCTCCTGCAACGGTGGTAGACAGCCGTTTAGAAGAAGTTTTCTTGGTTACGACGGTTGAAATTTTTGGGATGGAGACATTTGTTTTCTTCCCTCTTCCGCTGTCAGGAATCTTCAGAGCAGAATTGCAAGAGGCGACGAGAAGCGCCTCGTCTCCTGAGCTTGGGTGTTGCAACCTTTGGAAGACGGACCGTCGGTCTTTTTGTGCTGCTGCCTTGTTGCAGCAGCAGTGGACTATGACTTGGGAACATTGATGTCCTTGATAGGACTCGTTGTACATCGAATCTTCATTTCTTTTCTTGTGCTTGTGAGGAACCACGTTGCGTAAGTCATCCGATTTGTGAGTCCGAGATTTCTGAGCACATGGGCGTGTTGGCCTCCTGCCTGCTCCCTGATGTGGGGGTCGTACGAGTACTTACCCCTGATCGTTGTTGGGAGATTTTCGATGACTATCCCGTTCGTCGGCTGCCGGGGGCTGGACGCGGATAGTTTTATACAACTTTCCATCAGGGGCCCGCGTAATAGTCAGCGGGATGCCCTGATAGTCAGAAGTTGGGACAACCGACTGAGCTCATCGAGCCCGCACTGCCCAAGGCTTCCTCTTTCTAGCACCTGAGAGTGCGTAGTAGGAAGAGTCCAAGCTGGTCACAACAGAGTCTGGCATATGCTTCAGAGAGTCTTCGTGGTCAGGACCGTATGAGAGGCGGTCAAAAACTGACCGTGAGCCACATGGAATAGACGGTATACGGCTAGGATCGGTGGCCGTGCAGGCTATCTGTAAGCGGCTGGTATGTGTGGCCGCATGACCTTTCTGTATGCGGCTAAGAGTCGTGGCCGTACAGGCTGTCGGCATGCGGCTATCCTTTGTGGCCGTATGAACTTTCTGTATGCGGCTAGATGTTATGGCCGTGCAGGATGTCTGCATGCGGCTGGAAATTCTGGTCGCATGGATTTTCTGCATACGGCTGACGTTTGTGGCCGCATAAGTTTTTTTTATGATGTTGGCAGTTGTTGTCGCATGAGCTTCCATGCGGCTGGCGCCCTTATGCGGCTTGGACTGCATAGAGTTTATCTTTTGCCCCTGCAAGCCCAGCATCATAGTGTTTTCTTCTGCCGGACTTGGGGACAGCAGGGTCCTCCGCTGTCTCGAGCAACAGAGAGTACTTCTTCGAGAGCTTGGGGAGGAGCAAAATTTTTGGGTCTCCACTCCCTGAGGGCCTTCTTTATGCGGGCTCGCCGCTGGACCGGGCCAGTGCTCCCGTCGGAAAGCATTTCTTCAAACGCCTGTCGGTCGAACTGGGCGACCAACATTTGTTGAGTGGAGCCAAGTTTGGCTGCGTCTGATTGCGTCACCAACTCCTCATCCGTGGAGAAGTTAGTCCCCAGCAGAGTCGCCATCGTGTTTGCCATTGATTATAAAAGAACAGAACAATTATATGGGAGGACTGGACTTTTACTTCACAATACAAACCCGTTCGTACAAAGAAAGCCAAGGGACGAAAACCTAGGTACAGCAATCTAAGTACGATTGTTTATTTTTGATTCTGGGGGTGACGGTAGAGGCTCGGAAAAGCGACGGCCGCTCTGTCTTACTCCTTGGACGATCAGACGTAGCCTTGGCTCCGGTGAAGAACTGCTCTCAAGATGGAAAGACTCTTCTGTGCGCGCCTTTGTCTCTCTGTGTGTCCAGCCGGGTGGAGAGGATCTCTTTTGCAAGGGAATGGCACCTTGCTATATTTTTTTCGGTTTTGGATTGGGGATCTTTTGTAAGGGAACGGTACATTGCTATTTATAGGATTGGGGTGGAATTATTAGGGTTTGCAATGATTGTCCCTTGAAAAAGTCGGCGACCAATCATCTGGGCCATTAATTGTGATTGTATTAGATCTGGGCCATTGACTCTTGATTGCGCCAAATCTGTATGGTCAATTAATGCTGATTGTCATGAATCTTTGGAGGCGGATCTCCTGCCACATGTTTAATTTGCTTTAATTACAAGAAATCTGATTTGATTTGAGTAATAATGGTGATTGTACTAAATCTGGTTGTCAGGATTTGCGAGCAGCCATAGCCCCGAGGGGATAAGACAGCCACGTGTCTCAACTTGTCATGAGTGGGATATCTTGTCGGAGCCGTATGAACGCGTTCTCTGAGTGATCCGCATATGGATGGCCCCCCACGACCCTAGCCGCATGAAGCTAGCGACCGCATGAAGGTAGTAGCCGCATGAAGCGGGCGGCCGCATAGGTGTTACAGCCGCATAAGGGTGGCAGCCGCATAGGTGTTACAGCCGCATAGGGAACTTTGGAGTTGGTGGATTATGTCAGCTACAAAAGATTTTTTCTTTTTTCTTAGGAACATGCCATCATGCCAGAGCCATTAATGCGACTTTATGTCAGAGCTGTCAGTTGTCAGAACTCCCGTCCTGGAATTGAATGCGGCAATTTGCTATGGCCAGCTGTAGGGAAGAACTATTTCGGGCCACGTGGCTATTTTATGAGCCGCATAGAGCTATCCGAGCCGCATGAGGCTCTAGAGGACTTTGAACCGCATGAGTTTCTACTAGATTTTCGAGCCGCATAAGGATCCTTTTGTTGGAGCCACATGGGCTTTTCTTTGTTCTTTTCCATGCTTCTACATGTATCCTCAGCTGCCATGGCGAAAGATCGCCCCTACCGTCCTACTCTGGCCTGCTGCTGGTGCTGTACGAACCGCTGCTGCTGAGTTGGCAACGGTCCCTTCTGCTGCTGTCCTGGTGGAGCCTTGGCTCATGCTCCTGCTCTTGCTCCCTGCCATGAACGTCCCGAGAACATAGGGCACTCCTTCAGCTGATGTTCTGCTGCCCCACAGAGTAGGCACCTGCCTAGCCTCTTCCTACACGCGTTCCACCCGTGTCCTGGCTTCTTGCAATAAGCACAGGTGGTGGCCTGCTGCCTCGATGCCTGCTGCTGCACCCTCTGCTGCTGATGCTGCACTGGCTGAAGCCTCGGCTGCTGATACTGCTGCGGCTGGAACCTCTGCTGCTGGTGGTATTGCTGGTGCTGCTACTAAAAGTGCGGCCTCTTGGCCGGTCCTCCGCTACTACTGCCTCCCTGGAAGTCTCGCCCCCTTTTGAGCCTAAGCTCAAGATCATCCTCTGCAGCTAACGCGTCCACTAGGATCTCCTCAAAGGTAGCACTGCGGGCATTCTCGGTGTAGGACTTGACCTTATTTACCAAGCCCTTCCGGAACCTCCGGGCCTTCGTCGCCTCCGACAAGCCCTCTACAAATCTGCTCAGGCGGCAGAACTCTCATGCGTACTCCTCTATAGATTGACTCCCCTGAATTAGGGCCTCGAACGGAGTCTCGAGGGCTCCCAGCACTGCATTCGAGAAGAACTTCTCCTTGAACAACTTCTTGAATGCTGTCCAAGTCTGTCCTGCAGTACCAACTCTCGGGTCGGTCTGGTACCACGTACGTGCCAGATCTTGCATCATGCTGGCCGCTGCCTCAATCTGGAGCCTCGTCGGGATCTCAGCCAACCTGAATATCTCTTCCATGTGCTCAATCCACTCATCGGCATACAAGATCCCCTCTGTCCCTCGAAATCCCTAGGGTGCATCTTCTGAAAATCTTGGATGCCCTTCTTCCGTGGCTGGTGTGACTGCAGGGCTACCGCTGGCTGAGCTACAACTCTCTCTACTGCAGTCACGGCAAGATCAATGCCTCGGCTGAGCTCTGCTGTGTGCCTCTGCTGCTGGGTCTGCTGACCCTCCATGTACTGCCGGAAGAAGGCTAACAGCTGAACGGCGTCAACTGTCCCCGCAGGTGGCTGCTGCTGCTGAAGCACATCCAGAATCACCGGACTCGACCCATGCCTCACAGGTGGAGGGGCTCCTCTGAAAGCAGTTGAAACGCCTACCCCAGCCAGCATGACTAGGGCTGCGGTACCAGGGGCTGCGGTACCAGGGGCTGGCTGCTGAGTATGAGAGATGCCAGACCTCTCATCGGCATCCCCCTGGCCTTAGCGATGTGATCTCGTCTCAACCATCCTAGAGACAGATCAAAAGAAGCAATTGCTGAGAATGAGTCGAAATATCAAGGGCAGATAGTTAATATTCAAAAGAAGACAAATAGCAGAAAATGTAGATATACGGAAACTGACAAAGAGTTTTCCTAATGTGATTGAGTACCTTCAAATAATCCTAATCCTACTGCAGGCTACAGTGGTATTCTAGTTCGAATACCACTACATTTCTAAACTAGACCTGCATGGGCCACCACTAAAAACGTGTCCCGACCCGCACCCTAGAGTAAGGGCACGAGACGTGGGTACGTCTAGCCTACGTCGCAGTGTCGGCGGTAGAACGCTGTCCTAGGTCACAACATCTAACATTATAATGCTAAACAGTTTATAATCCCCGAATGGGGTGACATAGCAGAAAGTAAACTCAATCTCAACTAAGGCAGAAAGATGAGATAGAAAGATAGATAGATAGATACAGCTGAAAAGAAAGGAAATCCACAAGTACAAACAGAGAGTCTAAGTGTCTAAGATAAGTACATATCCCAAGTATCAAATATATACAATCATCCATAGAGTAATGTAAATGAAAACATCCTAGTCTAAAGGAGTATCATCCACTGCTAGTGGGACCTGCTGCTGGTCCAGGTCCAAGCACTCATCTAGGGTAGCACCGTAATAAGTAGAACAGAAGGCCTCATCCTCATCCTCTATAATATTTCAGCTGGTCCAGTCAGGACAGGAGCGAGCACAATACATCTCAACAAGTCATAGCAGGAAAGAAAATATAATCATGCTAGAGAATAAAATACAGGAAACTGAAGAATAGCGTAATGTAAGAAAGAGACTGTAAGTAAATATCTATGATATATAAAGAGAGACAGTGCTAGTGATTCAGAGTACATGATAAATATGTGAATGGCTAGGGACTGATTCATGATTACACTACTTGGAATTGATTCATGATTACACTACTTGGATTTATCCACATGTTCATTTATACTCCCCCATCCCCAATCAATACACAAGGATCCAGTCAAGTTACGTTAAGATTCATGATTATACTATGTTGCCCATAAAGGGTGCTTCATGAATTGATTCGTGAAGGCTCGGTGATCATGAGGGTACATGAGTCACTAGCTGATTCCCGAAGATTCATTATAAAAGAAGCATGAGATACATGATGTAAGTGAAACACACGAGACAAGAGTATCTGATGCTCCCGAGAGGGATAACATCTCATGAAGGGATCCATATAGTACCAATTCGTGTTACCAACATGTCAGCATCAAGTAAGATAATCTAAAGCAGGAATTATAATCCTAAGCAAGATATGAAATAACCAGAGAATGTACTCACCTGCTATCTGAGTGTCGGGATGAAAAGTACTGTCCGAGGAGAGGTGTCTGGCTCCTAATCAGAACAGCACAAGCCACAACAAGTCTAAAATGATAATAAGATGCAATTCAATGCATTCTACATGAATCTAGGTCAATCTAGACCAAAGTCAACTCTTGATCAACCTTGGTCAACCCTAGGAGTCAAACGAGGTCAACTATGGTCAAACTAGGTCTAACAAGTCTAAACTAGTCTAACTAGTCTATTCTAGGCCTAATCAAGACTAAACAAGTCTAACTAAGCTCTCACTAGTCCAACAGATATACCATAGGCCAATACCACATATATATACATATATCACTATTCACATATACCAAAGAAATGCCTAACACATTATCTACTACACATATAGAAATTCCATATCCTACTCTACCATTCACACATCACATTAGATTAGGCATGCTATATATAGCTATAGGCATACCTATATTGAAATATATACATGTATTTCATAGAGGGGGAAATAACATGTGATGTGTGTGTGTATGTGACTGTGATACATTTGAGGGGAAATCAAAAATCAGTGTGTGTGTTCCAGTGTGTGGGTGTACATGATACATGGCAATGTGAGGAACATGTGTGTGTGTGTTAAGAGCATGAGAGCATGTGTGTTCCTGTGTTTGTGACAGGAAGTGAGGGTGTGTGTGTGTAGTGTTCTATGTACAGGAAAGTATAGGTGTGTGTCTTGGCAGAAAATAGAAGTGAGATGTGTGTGTCTATGTAGGAACAAAAGTGTGTGCCACAGGATATGTTCTCAGGTTTAGGAAAGGAAATCAGATCACAGATTTCAATCAAACAGTGAAACATTGACAGGTAATAAGAGGACCTGTGTGTGTGGATATATATATATATATATATATGACAGTGTTCACATGATGAAGAATTTCAGGAAAATGTAACGGGAATACCCATGATATGGTTTATATCAGTGCATACAAGTAATTCTCAGGATCCTTAAACAGTGTGATATGTGTGTTCAAAGTGTCAGTATTCTCAGGAATTGAAGTTCAATCTCAGGATTGAAAAACCCATTGAAACCCAACTGGCAGTTTCACATTAACTAATTTAAACCTGTTCTCAGGTTTTGAAAACTCATGTGACAGTTTATAGGGGTAAAGTCAAATTGATAATTTATAACTAGAACCCAATATCGAATTTTATTCACCAAGGAATTCTAAACTAACAGCGAACTGGCAACATGTATTTAGATTGATATTGAATTCTAAGATTCACAAGAAATCAGTTTAAAACCAGGGAATGAATCAAAATATGGACTAAAATGTGAGTATCAGTCCACAAGTCTATTCAGTATCCAAAATCCCATTATTTGATCAAAAACCTAATCTATCATGTAAAAACCAACTTAGCAGTACTTTTTACACATATAGATGGATTTAATATGATAATAAACATTAAGAATTAGTTTAAACAGGAAATTAAGATTCAGATATGAAGAACAGTTTATTATGTATTAGTCAACATGGGCATTTCAAATTCGATCAATCAAAACACATTAAGGTGATAAATTAGGAGTTGGTAATTAACAAGCATTATGTACACGTATCACACATTCAAAATTGTGTCCACAAACGTGACACAATGTGTCCAAACATCACACGAACTCAATGCACTGGGCTGTCACAGATCGTACGACCAGTGCACGAGTCCTAACTGATTCGACACGAAACCAAATGACACGAGACTTGGAGAGTGTCGTGTCAAACACTGCCCCGAGCTCCGTATCAAAGGACACGTGCCCACGCTGGCAGCAGGGCAGTGCCGCTCGCACGCGCGTGGGCGTGTCCAAGGGTTCGACACGACACCAAAACCACAGGAAATCACCTCAGTCACTTAGAAATCCATAAGCAATACCAAGACCCGAATTTCTATTCAAACACAAATCAAAATCTCGATCGAAATGCCCTTTGTGGCATTTCGTCGAACACCTACGCTGGTTGCTGATACGTGTCCGATACGGACACGTACAAGACACGAAATCGAGCAAACCCTATTCCTACAGCACAAAGACACCTAGGGCTTGGTATTTAAGCAAAGAAAACCTGATTTTAATGGATGGATAGGAATTTACTTATGTGTGTTCTTCAACACAAAAAGCCTCTTCAAAGGAGCTCTCCAAAGCCACCCAAAATCTCCAAATTGCTTTAAATCTGAGATGTGACTCCACAATCAGTAGGAGAACAGTGATTAGAATACTATAGAAGAAATCTCAATAAAAATGGAGCTCTATTGATTAAACTATGAAGAAAATAGAATGGAGGCTCACCTACTTCTTAGGAAAAATGATAGAATAATGGAAAGAGGCACAACTTCCTAAAAGATATTATATAGGCAAGGGGGGTCTTGGCCGACCATAGAACTAGGATTATGGTTAGCTAATGGGTTGGGCTTGGGCCTCTACTTGTTAAGTCATAAGTCATGACTTGTGAAATCACAAGCCATTAACTAGCCTAATCAAATCCTATCTTCCCCAAATTAAATCTAATGACTAGGATATCTCTAACTTAGGTCAAGCTAGGGTTATACACTCTAACCAAGTAGTCATGACCTAGGTTAGCTTCTAGGATAGTCTCCTAAGTCAACACTAATCAAAGTCTAGAATAGCTCCAAATCAAAAATACTAAAAATTACTGAAAATTCTAATAATTATAATTAATACTAAATAATTCCAAATAATTCTAAAATTTTAAAAATGACCAAAATACCCTCAAGCTAGAAATGTGGTAGTGACGTGTATTGTTGTCACATGTACTAAAAAATCTTATAATGTATGCATTAACTGAACAAAGTAAAAAATATAGAAACTAAATGACCCCTTATTTTTTATTTTTGTCGATGTCATGAAGTTTCTAATTAATGTGCATTCACCTCTCTGGTCAATTAACAAAGATCAATGTAACTGCACACTGATACTGGCCTCTCTGATGCTATGCCAATCACTATAATGTACCGCTTCCCCTTGCATACCACTGGGGTCACTGAGTTATAGCTAGGCATATTAGTGTATCAGTCATACTTCCAAATTATGTTGCATTTAGTACATGCCTACATGGTTATTTAGTTCAAAAGGATTCTGTACCATTGATATTATATTTATGATATACTTAGCCTTAAGTTTGTCTGACCATCATATTTGTCTTGTGCTAAAAAAATTTCTATAAATAAGCATATTACAGGTTGTGCATATGTTTCTTCCTGTTAATAAGCATGTAAAAATTCTTGTTCTTTGACCCCTAGTTTGTGTGAAATTCCCAGGGAACCTCTCAAGCCTGTTGAAGTGCCTTTATTGTAATCAAACTCGTGCTACTCGTGTTAATTCAACTTAGCCGAGCACAGAGTAGCATGGTCTGATGAAGAATTCGATTGCAACAAGCATCATCAGCAGCATGGCATCATTTTCAATGGAGAATCCCTTCACTCTTAAGGTTATTATTTTTTTATTTTTTGGCAACACTACCTGTAGTATGATTGATTCTCTAGTTTTTTAGCTATCTTCTTGTCTTACTGTATACCTTCATTACGTACATTTACTTTTTTTACTTATGCACATTACACAATCGTTAAATATCTAAATCTGTTTTGCTCTTTATACTGTCAATGTTAAATTAACTTTTTGTTTGATCTGCTTGTTGTAGTTATTCAATATAATGTCTCGTGGAGTTGCAAAGCAACAAAATTATGGAAATACGTTTCTACAATTTATGACGAAAGCATATTTTCCATCTTACATGAGAAGAGAAAGGAAAATTCTCTGTTGATACGATCTAGAGGCAGATACAACTGACTGCCTTCAAAATCCTGATTGACCTCTTAATTGGTATTGGACATAAACTGATTGTATTAGATGTAATTTCTAGATTGAACTTTAGATAGAATGTACTGCTATATATGTGCTAACTAATGCATGACTTGTTGTTTTCTTTTAACAAGGTTCAGTTATACTTCTATGGGTGCCCCTCTTGTTCGATTTTAAGTTGGGAATAATTGGAAAGGAAATATGGCTTTATCAGTGTAAAAACAGTTGTTTCCCATATTTGTGTTACTACTAGATTCAAATTGTTGTGCCATTTATCTTTATATAGAACTGATGTTGTTATATGTATCTCATCACAAACAATTGCTAATATGGTGTGGGGTTACTGATTATGGTGCATTTTTGTAGTTATGAATTAAACGTCAAGTCCAACTGCTAAGAGGAAAGCATTGTGATTAGGATATTAATGCAAGGTTAATTTTCTTCCTTTTGGCCTCATTTACAGTGAGTTTCCTTCATTTTCCCTTATTTTATGTATAGCCTCATTTTCTCTATATGGGATAGTTGCAAGAGAACACATGATATTTGCTAATGCAATGATCATTAAGCTATGAAATCTTTCGTTTTTATTTTTGTTGGAGGTTCTTTAGTTGTTATTTTATGGTGCATCATATTGGGAAGTGGTGAATTCTAGAGAGGACAAATTCCTCCTCAACGTCATGGGCCAAAATAATTGTATCTTCCTGTCCATCTAAATAGCAGGATTGGACAATAATTTTGGTTTGAATGAGTTAATATATTATCTGTGTTATGTCCATTTACATGACGAAGACCAAAAAATAAGATATTCTTCATAAAGATGTGAAACTAGCCCACGCTACCTAAAATAGATTGATCAAATTGATACACATATTTATGTTTCTCATGTACTAAGGACACTTGCCTTGCCATTACTATTTTTCTCAGAATGCAGTTTACTTCTATGATAGGATCACATCTTTTTCTTCTACAGGTACAGAAGAAAAATATACTCAGAGACAGAGGAGGATTCTAAAGTAGAAGTTAAAGGTCCCTCATGCATTGAATCAGTTCACCAAAACCTTAGACATGAATTTTGGAATATTTTATTATATAATTAGGTAATATGCCATGTATTTCGGGATATTGTACAAAATTCATATATTTTGATTTATTTGGATATGTACATGGTTGGATATGTACATATGGATGTATGTTGTTGGACGTGTGTAAAATGTGTTGGAAGTTTGTGGTGTATGAACAATACAGTTTGTTAATATAATAATTGGATTTTATAGTTATTTAATGTATATCTTCTGGATTATTGATAATATGTCTGTGTTCGATTCATAATATATAATTATAAATAGAATTTTGGCTATACAAAATTTAGCTGCTCTTGACGGTTATAAAGCAACAACAATAAACTAAATTCTGATGCAAAAGGGCCTTTTATGATAGTTTTTAACCGTCATCTAGGTCGGAGCCAAGAAAAGTTTTCATCTATATTGACGGTTTCTAAAAACTTCTATCTTGACGGCTAAAAACGGTCAAGAAAACTACTTCATATGACGGCCAAAAATCGTCAAGAAAAGTCCTGCCATCGACCGTCAACAAAAGGGGGGGCCTTTTCTTGGCTGCGGCCTACTTGACGGATCCGCAACCGTCAAGATACCCATTTCTTGACAGGAAAAAGCCGTCAAGAAAAGCCTTTTTTCTTGTAGTGTGTATCCATGTGATACATAGATATTAGGTTGGGTTCTTACCTAGGGGTAATAGTTTAGGTAATATGTAATAGGGTAATAGGAGTGTTACCTATATCTTAAGTAACATGTATATAGGATATTAAGTTAACATAGGTGTAGGGTAATATAGAGAAGTAATGTGTTTATATGTGTAGGTAACAGGAGGATTGTGTATAAGGTTATCTATGGGTATGTATCATAGGTATAGGGGTATTACCTATATGTAAGCTAACATGTAGATAGGGCACTACCTAAATGTAGGTAATGTGTGTAAGGTATTTCATGATACCCTATAGGTATCCTTGATAGGTAATTACCACGATAAAGCTTAGAATAGACCAGCATAGGTTAGTTTACCTTGGTATGACTAGGTATTGACATATAAACCTAGGTTTGACCTATTTTGACCAAGGTTGACTAGTTTGACCCTAAAAGTCAACCTTTGAGTCAAATTGACCTAGTTGAACACGAAAACCTAGTATTGACTTCTATGACCTAAATTTGATCTAGAAATCATATTTCATCTTAGATATATCCTTGTTTGACATACCGAAACACCAGTTAACATTATTTCATCTTCAGGTCTATGTGACACCACTTTGGATATCGATCCGCACTCGTTCATCAGGACCACAGGCAAGTGCATTTCATAATCTCTTTTATTCCATGATAGTTTCTATATTTTATTGATTTAGATATATGTTCCTTTCTCATTGACATGCTGGATACACAGGATTAGTACTTACGGATTTTATATATGTTATGATGTTTTTATGCCTGTCGTGATTACTGTGCTTATTCCTGTTACGTACTTCATGCTATGACTTGAGTCCATTACTTGTCGGGTGTGGTTTTGCCTTAGTATATATGTGATCAAACCTAATAGTCTGTGATTATTGTAATCATAAAAGACTGTGGATAATGTAGACAGTGGCTAATAGTTGGATCATGCACAACCGATCACATACGGAAGATGGCATTTCCAAAACACTTAGTGGTAGTTGGTTTACTCCTTCACATGTTCCTCTTAATCATATGATGTTTACCTCGTTTACTGCCTACTTTTTGTTTTGTACTTCATCATTACCCTGTTTATTGTATCCCTACATTCTTTTCATTGTTATATAGTTTCTATTTTGTTATGAATAGTTATCATGGTTGTACTTGCTCCAATCTTGAATGGACATATTTTTCAGTTTACTAGCTCGAGGATACGTGCCCTACCTATTATAGTGCTCCGGAGACCCGAGGCGTGGATCCTCCGGCAGAGTAGCTTAGTCTTCCTAGATGGATGCTAGTTTGATAGCATCATTATTACTGGATTTGTCTCTAGTTTAAGAGATTAAGATGTTATGTTTTATTCGAGACATATACTTATTGTGACTTTATACTCTTATACCTACTGTGTACTTGACTTATGCTACTAGACTTCTCATATTTATCATTTCATTCCTTTATATCATTCGTGCCATTATCTTCCTCTTGTTATCTATGATTGAGTATGAGTTATTTAGGTCTCATATTAATAAGTTATGATTATAAATTTATTACACGGTTTAGATTGTTAGGATTATGTACTAAAATCATCACTTTGTATTAACTATATTTTTCTATTATTTTTGAATGAGAATCATATGAGCAAATGTTGGCATTTTCTATTTGTTATATGTTAATGCAAAGTGTCTGCTATTATACATTGTAGATAATATGGTGTGTGGTGACACACAAGATCATATTATCTGTCCTTTATAGAATATATAAATAGTTCACAACCTAGATAGATTTGGACAAACCATTGGTAAGGTTGTAGTGTAATCTGGCATTAGTCTATCTTGATTATAGGATTATGCCAGTACACTTTGTATGTATTGAACATGAGCACTTGAGGTTGTTCTCTTTGTACTGACTACATAAGAGAATAAATACCTCTGTTACTATGGATGTTTGTGCTCTTAATCCGGACATAATAACAGATATGTATATGTAGTGTACATTACTTTGATTCATAAAAGAGTGAGATTCATAATGAGTCAATAACCTCTATGAATTGGGTAATAGCATTATGTGTATGATGGGCTATTGATTATAAAAGGAATCTATGTTCCGATGTATCGGGTTAATGATGTCCACTTAAGGAACTCATAAGGATTGTCTTGTAAACCCTGCAGGTGGATTATATTCGACATGATAAATAAAGTTGAGTGGTACTACTTAAGAATAAAAGATGTCGATCAATGTAGTTGTCAGTAACTTATTTTGATTGGCAGACATTCGATATCTTAACATGGGAGGCAAACAAGCATATAATAAGAAGGCGTCCATAAACGTAGTTTGGGATTAAGAAGTAGTGAAACAATAGCTCTTTAATGGATCGGGCTATTGTTAAAAGGCCTGGGTTGTGTGTCCGGGCTGAATACGGGATGCCTAGACCTGTTAGGAGACCTAAACCTAATTTTTCTTCATGGTCCCTGCCGTAGCATATATATACCCTCTATTCTCTGGACGTCATATGTATCCTAAAAAGAGCATCTTTCTCTAATTCGTCCATCACGAGGGGAGAGAAAAGGAGGATAGCCCAGAGAAGAAAAGGTTGGGAGATCGTCGCCCACACGACGTCCTACCCGAGGAAGGAATATGTGCAGAAGATCTTGGGGTCGCTAACTGCTCGAGGTTGCTAGGAACTGTCGTCTTCTTCTCATCGCAGGTATAATTCGTGAACCCTAGTTTCTCCTAAAAAGGGTTAGAACACGTTTATATCTATTTAACTTTCTATCGATCAATATGTACACCAATCTGAGGTCCTGGGAATTCTCAGTTCCATCATTGGTATCAGTGTCAGTATTGGATTTGCGTATCGATTGATACATCCATGTTGACCAATAAAACACAATATCGAATAATAGTCGGTAGATGTAGATCTGTTCTGACTCAGTTTTGCAGGCATCTTAGGTCCAACTATTATGGTCTATTTATGTTCTGTTTGTGTGGTTTTAAACTACGGACATGTCGTGGCTGTTGTTGTTGTTCGTTGATGTAATTAAAATCATAATGGTTGATCGTGCTTATTTATTTAATTTTTTAATCTAAATTATGTGTGAACTCCTTTGGGAGGCATATGATTTATGTAATTTTAAATATAATTGGCCTATCGTGATGACGGTGGTGGTTTTTTCTGATGCAGGATGAGATGCTGTTTTTCAACAGTTTAGAGGCCATCGGATGATTTTCGATGAAGAAATTGACAGCCAAAACCGAAAAATAGGTGGATATTTATCTTTTATTGCTATATTTTATTTTTTTGGTTATGCATGTCTATTATTTTATGGATTTTTTTTCTAAATAAGCCCGCATTAATAATAGTCAACATAGACATGAATCAACTAGTAGAAAAATCCTCAATGTTAAATAACTAAGTGGGAGAGGGAATTTATTTAACATAAATCCCATGGTCTCCATTACTGGTTTGTAGGTGAGGTGATATAATTATACTTGCATGTTGGCTTTAGTGCCTTCTTCCATATCGGACAAGTCTAATTATGGATCACTAGTACAAACTACCTTCGGAAGAATTATAGAAAGTTACCTAGTATGTGTTCACTTCTTTATCTGAAGGAACTCATTACGAAGTAATGGACTTAGTATTAAGTAATGGTATACACTTAGATACAAATAATGGTATCTCCCTATCGGAGTCACTACTATTATTTGTAGGACCAAAGCCAGACCAATAAATTAATTTTATTTGTCATAAAGTTAGGTTGACATGAGAATAAAATTAATAGAAAACCCTCCTTGGACAAATATTGAATTTGTATACGTCCACACCATCGTGGAATGCTAAATTTATGGTGTTTAAGGTGTTCGTGAATTTTTATTATTGTTTTAAGGGAATCAATATTTATTTAATTCAAAAAGTTTTTGCACTATATAATAGTTAATTATGAGAATTTCAAAAATGGGTTCTTTTAGTCAACTTATGGTGATTCTTAAAATAAATTTACTGGCCCTAATTATATTGACTGGAAACGTAACTTAGATATTGTCCTAACTGGTGAAGAGTACAAATATGTGCTCAATAAACAATGTCCACCGAAGCCTGATGCTAATTCTGATGAAGAGGTCAAAGAGGATTATAAGAAGTGGATAATGGCAGATGAGATGGCACAGTATTACATTTTGGCATCTATGTCAAATGTACTACAACATTACATCAGGCCATGGCCACAGCTTATGACAAGATGTATAACCTTAAGAAACTCTTCAGACATAAGAGTAGAGCAGCTAGGAAGTTTGTTAAAAAGTGTTTAATGAATACAAAAATGGCTGAAGGTGCGCCAGTAAGGGATCATGTTCTCAAGATGATGGGTCATCTGAATGAGATAGAGATCCTTGGAGCTAAAATCGATGGGGAATCCCAGGTCAATATTATTCTCAGAATACTGCCTAAAAGTTTTGACACATTTTGTCTTAACTATAACATGAACAAAAGGTTATATAGTTTAGCAGAACATGCAATAGAGCTACAGGATGCTGAAGCTCTCTTTAGGCAGAGTGGTCATATTTATGAAAAGACTTTTACTTCGATGCCAAAAGGCGATAAGAAGAAGAAAAACATTCAGAAACAAGCAAACTCAGCAAAGAAGGGCAAGGGACCTCAAGGCACTGTGAAAAAGTTGAAAGCAAATGTTTCAAGTGCAAAGGGTCAGGACATTGGAAGAGTGACTGTACACTTCGTAAACAAGGAAACGAAGGAGGTATATCTCATTTACTAGTGGTTGAAACATGTTTACCGGTGTTATCTACTGCACCTGGTGTGTAGATACAGGAGCCACTAATCATGTCTGCAATTCGTTACAGGAGTTCCAGAAAACCAGACGGCTTAGTGATGGAGAGATATGCTTATTCATAGGTGACGCTACAAAAGTGGCGGCCATTACAGTTGGAGATTTTATTTTATCTTTTGGTAGAAATAAGTCTTTGGCAATAAAAGATTGTCTTTATGCACCTTCACTTAGAAGGAATTTGATTTCTGTGTCTATGCTAGTTAAGGATGGATATTCAGTTTATTTTAATGATAACATTGTTATTAGAAAAAATAAGTAATTTATCTGTTATGGTACATTAGTAAAAAAATTGTATGTCATTAATCCTCTTTCACCGACAATACAACTAATGGATATGAATAATATGTCTTCTAACTTAAATAAGAGAAAAGAACCTTCTTGTATGAACCAAAAATATCTTTGGCACTTGCGATTTAGCCATATTAATCTAAAAAAGGATTTAAAGACTGGTTACAGATGGACCTTTGAGTTTATTAGAAGTAGGGGCACTTCCAGTCTGTGAATCTTGCTTGGAAGGTAAAATGACCAAAAGGCCTTTCAAGGCAAAAGGGTATACGACCAAAGATGTGTTGGAATTGGTTCAAATTTGTATGGGCCCATGACTATCCAGGCTAAAGGTGTCTTTGAATATTTTGTCACATTCATTGACGATTGTTCAAGGGATGGATACATTTACTTGATGCGCCATAAGTTTGACTGCTTTGAGAAATTCAAAGAGTACAAGGCTGAGACAGAGAAACGTCATGGAAAATATATCAAGTTATTACTTTCAGATCGTGATGGCGAGTACCTTTTTGGAGTGTTTAGGGATTACTTATCAGAAGCTGGGATTACGTTGCAATTGACTGCACCTGGAACACCCCAACAGAATAGTATAGCATAAAGAAGGAATAGGACTCTTATGGAGATGGTTAAATAAATAATGAGTTATTCGGATTTGCCAAACTCATTTTGGGGACATGCCTTAGAGACTACAGCTTATATTCTGAACTTGATACCTTTTAAGTGAGTACCTTCTACTTCCACAAAGCTGTGGACAGGGTGAAAGACTAATTTGAAACATGTTCAAATTCAGGGTAGTCCAGCACATGTGCTAAATGGAAAAGTAGATAAGTTAGAATCTCGTACAGAAGTACACTTGTTTGTAGGCTATCCAAGAGGAAGGAAAGGAGGCATATTTTATAGTCCTAAGGATCAGAAGGTCAATGTTAGCACCAATACCCGATTCTTAGAAGAAGACTATGTGATAAACCATAAACCCATAAGTAGAGTTGTTCTAGGAGAATTAAGAGGAGAGACACCTAATCCTTCAATAGCAACAGTATAAGAGGAGGAACCACAAGTAACTGCACAACGTGTCACAGATGTTACACCACAACCCATAGTACCTCGTCATAGTGGAAGGGTTGTTATACAACCGGACATGTTTATGTTCTTAGAAGAGTCCTTAGGCTTTGTCCCTGAGGAATAAGACTATGATCCCTGCACATATAATGAAGCACTACAAGATAAAGATGCTGAATCTTGGCAAAAGGCAATAAAATCAGAAATAGAATCAATAGATTCTAATAAAGTCTGGGAACTTGTAGAACCACGCACTGGTATAAAAGCCATTGGATGCAAGTGGGTCTATAAGAGAAAAAGAGAAGCATATGGCAAGGTTGAGACCTTTAAAGCATAACTTGTTGCAAAAGGTTTTACTCAGAAAAAGGGAATTGATTATGATGAAACCTTTTCGCCAGTAGCCATGCTTAAGTCTATCCTGATTCTTTTATCTATTGTAGCTCATCTCGATTATGAGATTTGGAAAATGAATGTCAAAACAGCTTTCCTTAATGGAACTCTTGAAGAAAACATCCATATGAAGCAACCAGACTGGTTCATTGAAAAAGGCCAACAACATCTTATTTGTAAGTTCAAGAATTCCATTTATGGACTTAAGAAAGCTTCCAGATCTTGGAACATCTGTTTTGATCAGGTGATAAAATCCTACAGTTTTGATCAGGTGATAAAATCCTATAGATTTGATCAATGTTCAGACTAATCTTGTATATACAAAAAGTGTGACGAAAATGTGGTGGTATTTCTAGTACTTTATGTGGATGACATATTGCTCATTGGAAACATTGTAAAGGTGTTATTTAACGTAAGGGTATACTTTTCCAAACAGTTTGATATGAAGGACTTGGGAGAAGTATGTCACATCCTTGGGATTAAAGTTTTACGAGATCGCAAGAAAATGATGTTAGGCTTATCTCAATCGGCCTATATCGATATTATATTAACTCGTTTTAGCATGCAAATTTCAAAAAATGTTTTTTTTACCTTTTAGACATGGAATAGCTCTATTAAAGTAATAGTGTCCGAGGACTCCTAAAGAAATAGTGGACATGAAAGGGGTTCCTTATGCTTTGGCAGTAGGAAGCTTAAAGTATGCAATGCTATGTATGAGACCAAACATCTGCTTTGCCGTAGGCATGGTTAGCAGATATCAGTCTAACCTAGGACAAGATCAATGGACTGTAGTAAAGCATATTCTGAAGTACCTGAAAAGGACTAAAGATTATATACTGGTTTACAAGGCAGATAATTTAGTGCCCTTGGGGTATACAGACTCAGATTTTCAATCAGATAGGGATGCCAGAAAATCTACCTTAGGTTATGTTTTTACCTTGGGGGGTGGCACCATAGTATGGAGGAGCATTAAGTAAAAATATATTATTGATTCCACCATGGAAGACGAGTATGTGGCAGCCTCTGAAGCAGTGAAAGAAGCGATTTGGCTCAGAAACATTCTATTGGAATTATATGTGGTACTTAGTTTTCCTAATACTATTATACTTTATTGTAATAATAGTGGTGCAGTTGCAAACTGGAAGAAACCATGAGCCCATAAGACATGTAAACACATTGAGCGCATGTACTACCTGATAAGAGATATCGTAAAAAGAGGAGATGTTATTGTGACTAAGATAACATCATCAGACAATCTAGCTGATCCCTTCACAAAGAGCTTATCGACTAAGGCTTTTAATTATCATGTTAAGGGAATGGGAGTCAGATGAATGGCCGCATGGCTTTAAGTATAAGTTAGAGATTTGTAACAGTATACTAAAAATCAATGCTTTGAATATAAGTGGAAGATTGTTAGGGTTATATACTAAAAGCATCACTTTTGTATTAACTATATTTTTATATTATTTTTGAATAAGAATCATATGGAAAAATGTTAGCATTTTATATTTGTTACATGCTAATGTAAAGTGTCTGATATTCTATATTATAGATAATATGGTGTGTGGTGACACACAAAAGATCATATTATCAGTCCCTTATAGAATATATAAATAGTTCACAACCTAGATGGATTTGGACAAACCAATGGTAAGGTTGTAGTGTAATCTGGCATTAGTCTAACTTGACTATAGGATTATACTTGTGCACTTTGTGTGTATTGAACATGACCACTTGAGGTTGTTCTCATTGTACAGACTACATAAGAGAACAAATACCTCTGTTATTATGGATGCTTGTGCTCTTAATCCGGATATAATAACAGACATGTATATATAGTGTTCATTACTTTGATTCATAAAAGAGTGAGATTCATAATGAGTCAATAACCTCTACGAATTGGGTACTGGAATTATGTGTATGATGGGTTGTTGATTATAAAAGGAATCCATGTCCCGAAGTATCGGGTTGATGATGTCCCCTTAAGGAACTCATAAGGATTGTCATGTAAACCCTACATGTGGTGATGTGATGTGCCAGAAAATTGAGAGTGCCCACTAGTTGGCACTTGCTGCAGCATAGAAGATGACTACCGCTCAGCCTCAGGATGCTCCAGCCCACCAGCAGCAGACGAGGCCTGGTACTATCATAGACTTCAAGATGATGTCTCCTCGTGAGTTTAAAGGTACCGAGGGGATCCTTTATACTGACGACTGGCTAGAGGATATTGAGCGGATCTTGTGACTGGCACAGATTCCGGAGCGCTAGTCAGTTGTTCGATATTGCCCTCACTTGGTATCGCACAGAGCCTAGACTTATCGTGGCAGAATTGACTTGGGATGCCTTCAAGAAGCTCTTCAAGGAGAAGTTCTTCTCAAATGTGGATTTGAGTGCCTTGGAGAGCCAATTTTTAGGATTGGTTTAGGGGAACTTGTCAGTAGATAAGTATACTGTCAAGTATTCCCGCTTGAGCCGATTAGCGAAGAGCATGGTTCAAGAGCCAGGGGATCGGGCCAGGAAGTTCAGGAGGAGCCTGAACTGCAAGGTCAGATCATGCACGTCTGGGCACCGCACGGCTACTTTCAAGGATATTTTGATGGATGCCCAGATTGTTGAAGAGGACTTGGGCCTCAGGTCCAAGAGAGGTCGTGCCGCCATGGGTAGTGCTGGCAGTAGTACGGGACCAGCAAAGCATCCCCAATTTTAAAATGGATCCTTCTAGCCTTAGTTGGAGTATAACCCACCAGTTGGAGCTCCGGTTCAGCAGTAGCCTCATAGGCAGTTTCAGCCATCTCCTATTTGTACCTACTGCCGGAGGTCAGGATATGCTTGGAAGGTCTATAGAAAGAGGTTCAGAGTTTGTCTGCATTATGGTTCCTCAGTACACATGATGAGGGATTACATCTTCTGTTCTCCATGTTCAGGGGACAACTCATGCCCTGAGAGCACAGGCGAGACCTGTTGGAGCTCAGCAGCCGAAGGAAGCACCTCATTAAGGAAGACCTTTTGTAATGGACGTCAAGGGGACTGAAGTTGTAGGTGATGGGTTAGCAAGACACGTTCCTTTCCTTCCTTTTGTACTTCATGATCTGCTGATTTCTTAGTACTTTATGGTTGCATCGGTTATTTTATACAAGAACCCATGATAGGAATTGCAATATCATGACCAGTAAGACCATAATCATGCATGTTTGATAAATTGTATAATTTTAGATAGGACTCTCTTGGACCATAATTGTTCGGGGCTTGACCTAGAGAATATTACAACCAACTTAAATATTAAGGACAAAATTTTCTAAGGGGGGTAGGATTGTCACTATCACATTTCTAGATAGGTCTATTTTTGTCATTTTACGGTATTTATATAGTGTGTATATTTATTTAATTAACTAAATGTGATGGATGAATTTATTAGTAGACTGGCCTATTTATTGGACCCTTGGTTAGTGAACCTATTTGGACTTGTCATGACACTTGGATCTATATTTTAGGTTAGACACAGTTAGACTCATTTAAGTCATAATAGGTCATGAACAGGATTAGAACTAAACAACCACTTAGGCCAAAAGCTTCCATAGGTTAACCAACACGTTCATGACAACTTAAAGGACATTTTGGACATTTCAAATAGGCAAATCAGTGATCTTATGACTAGCCATTATAGAAATAGAGGTTCTATTATTCACTTCTTCATTTTGGAGCTCAAAACCCTAGTTTTGGTGTTCTTCCAAAAACCTATTCCTTCCTCCCCAAAAACCACTCCAAATCTCTCTCAAATCTTCTCTTATTCTTCATCCAAGGAGCCTAGGATCTTGGAGACCAAGGAACACAAGAAGATGAGGCTATTAGCCTGAAGAATTGTGTCCAATATCTCATTGTGTCCAATTAGAGTGCAACATTGGGATTCAATCTCCCAATAGGCATACTACAAATCTTTTCTCCTAGTTTGGACACTATTTCATGCATGGCATCATTAGGAAACTCACCCATGGATTAGGGGTACCCATATGAGGAAAAACATGGCTCTAATGACCATGTTGGTAAAAGTTACATAGGCTTTTTGTACCATTTTTGGAAAAATATGAAAATGATACACCAAGTGTTTGTTATTTGTTTTGGTAGTCTAAATGGACAAGTGAATTATGTGTGTGGCTAGTAATATGTCCACAAATGGATACTAATAGGTTGTGTCATATTATACTAGGAAACAGAGTCAATTTGAGGGTTTTATTCCTCCTAAACTTGTCACATGACACATTACACTAGCAAGACACCACTCTAATTAGCTTCTAATTGTCATTTTAGGCATGCTCATGTATTTTGGTAGGATTCACACAAGGTTTGGTAGAGTATCTCGGGCATATCGCAAGCTTGTGCACCAAGTGTTCGACACGTATCCCCAAAAAGATTTTTATGTCCTTTTTGAGTTAAGATTTGGTATACGTGTCCTAAATACGATACATGGTATTGTATCATGGTATCTCATGATATGTATAGTTTAATTTATGTATTCATGTGTTCTTGAGTCTTGTATGTGCGTGTACCCTAGTAACATAGTGTAGTGTGTGCATTGGGCTATACATTATGGCATGTTTAGGTGTGAAGCTTGTGTACACAGGTTTGTGAGATGTGTAGATTGATAGAGGGTGGTGCCTACCAATATATATGTGTGTGTACTTTTGAAACATACAGACCTGTATTTATTGGTGTGGGTATCCATATATTGATAGAGGTTTGTGTGTGGGTATGTAGGGACTAAAACAACATTAGGTATGGCTAGGAGCACTGCTGTATACAGAGGAATAGAAGAGTATGTGTGTGTGTGAGTGCATTTGTGACCACACACCTATGCCACATGTGTATAAAGAGTGTAAATACATTTTTTGTTTGTGTATCTATTTGTAGAGGAAAATAGAAACATATGTGCCTATATATTTGAATGTGAATAGGATAGAAAGATTACTAAATAGATGGATAGATAGACAGGAAGAGGTAGCACATGTGCAGTGAATGGACAGGGGATTTCCTGTACTTGGCTTCTTGCAGTAGTGTGCACAGTAGTAGGGGCACTTGGGAGCTTCCTGCAATCATGGTAGTAGAAACTGCCTGTTCTTTTCACAGGGCAATATGAAGTTAGTGTGCAGGTCTTCCTGTGGGTGTCAAGAGCACATGAAGTGTGTGAGTTTTCTTGTGTAATAACGTGTACTACCGTACATATGGGAGTAGAATGCGTATAGGATCAATATACAGTAGTTTGAGGAAAATGGCAATAGGTAAAAGGTTTTCTGAGTACAGAAATGGAAAGGGGATTGACCCAAAAACTTTTGTTTATGTGGTTCAGATTAAGTAGTGACCTGTACAGGAACTAGAACTAATAGCAGTTGCACAAGAGTATATGCAGTGTGTGTGTTGGTGTAAAGGGTTGACACATGTGGTTGTAGTATAGTAGGTTGCACACATATACAGTAATGGAAGAGATGCCTGCAGTAAGTCAGACTTGCATAGGCCTGTGCAGCAGCAGGTGTAGGACCGTTAAGCACCTCTAAAGGGGGGCTGAATAGAGCATGTGTGCGTGCAACGAAAAATATTACCAATTAAAATTTGTATACTATGACAAGTAGGAGTAATATAACAGTAAATGTATTATAGCAAAGTAAGAGTCAAGAAGATCAAACTCAATGACACAGCGATATATATTAGTTTTTCTCTAAGAGGACTAGTCCAGTCTCGAGTATTCTTGTTTGATGTTAATCCACTATGGCACAAGTTGTTGGCCCATTGGTCATTGTCTTTCCGAATTTTAATAATTGATCTAACCTTGTCTCGATATAAGGGCTACGTCGACGAACTTCTATAGCTTATGCCTGCTACTGTTCAAGAATTAGAGCCATATTTGTTATTGTGTCTGTATTTTCTTTTATCAATTATTAATGCATTTTTCATATTTTATTGAGTCTAGGAATACAATGTAAACCAAACCGTACTGGCAAATAGGCTATCCATAAATGTTTTTAAAAATACCCGTTCGTTTTGAAAACTAGACCAAAACCAAAAACCTATTTTCTAACTACTTGACAACTTTTCAAAAGCCCAAAACTTGAGTTACAAACACAAAATGCACCCGTTCTGAACCAGCAGAATTCTGGACAAATTTGCCCCGAATTTGGCCCAAGTTCGATTGGTGGAACGTTACTTTTTGAACTCAGTCTTCCTGCATTTACGGATGCAACGGTTATCTGACGAGATTCTCACAGAATTATGTCTGAATTCTATCTGAATTATGCCAAAATTCTTCCTTTGGAAATCCTATAAATAGAGAACAAATTTCTACCATTCCAATACACTAATTCACTTTCTTATCTCTTCTCTCTAAGCTTACTACGGTCTTCCAAAGCTTTCGTTTTCAAATCCCAAGCCAGTTACAATCCTTTAGTTAATTTGTCAGTACGGTATGGTCTAGAAGTTCAGAGTGATTACAATCAAGAGGCTTGATAAGAAGTAAAACACTTCACAATTGAAGTTGGTTAATGCTTCGGATCAAAGCTCGCATTTGTATAAGTTGGTCGAGTACTTCGTATGAAAACTTACAGTTTTTCATAGTAGATTTCAACTGGAAGCTAGAGATCTCTCGACTGGATTAGTCCTCACAAGAGGGAGACCAATATACATCGTCGTATTTGTATTTGCTCTCTGCACTTTACTTTTACATTTTCATATCTGTTATATATTTCTGTGATCTTGCTACTAACATTTTTAATAGCTAATATTTCGCTGCCTACTCTATTCACCCCTTCTAGATTTTATCGCTTTATATTTCGATCCTATAATTGGTATCAGAGCGGGTTATACAGGCAAAGCGAGATAATATTTTTATTATTTTCTTTAATATAACTGTTGTTACATAGATCACTATATCACATAAGACAACTGTAAAATTCTCAAGTGAAGGCCAAGCCACAAACAGACCCCTACTGTTTGATGGTACCAACTACACTTACTGGAAAACACAGATGAGCTTTTATTTGAAGTCAATAGACTTTAACCTCTGGTCAATTATTATCAATGGCTACAAAAAGCCTACTATCACCTGTATTCTTACTTCCTCTATTATTAACAAGCCTTATTATAGTTACACGGAGAAAGAAAAGAAGTTAGCTAGCCTTGATGCAAACGTGTCACGACCCGCACCCACCGTGAGGGTACGAGTACGTAATAGCGTCCAGCCTACGCCGTACTGTCGGCGGTAGAACGATGTTCTAGGTCATGAACTATAACTAGTATAATATGAATACTCTCCAAAAGGAGGCCAACACAGAGGTACAACTCGATCACAATCTAAGGTAGAATGTAGCACTATGGAATAGATAAAGAAATTCTCAACTAAGGTACAACAGAATGAAATAACAATGTTAACCACTACCAGTCTCAATATCTCTAAAATATACAACTCTGAAATCAAAGACAAGAACCAAACATGAAAAGAAGGACAGTCAAAGCTATCTACACTATGCAAGGTATCGTCCTTAACAGCTGCCTGTACCTCCCCAGGGGTCCAGGTCGCGAGTGTCATCTAGGCAAGCTCCAAGGTAAGGGGTGCAGGGTTCCTCATCATCCTCTGTAAAATTTTCAACAGGTCCAGTCAGGACGGGAGCGAGTACAATACATCTCACGCAGGTCATAACAGGTTAGAGAATATGAACATACAAGAGAGTACGATACATAAAACTGAAAGAAAGTACATAATGTAAACAGAGAGAGAACTGTAATAGAATATCTACTATAAGTAGAAAGCTACCAGTGACTAGTGATTTAGAGTAAAAAGTCGACATGTGAACTGCTTGATTTGCACATGGCTATACTAAAGAGGCGTACATGGCTATACTACTTTAGAATTGTTCACATGACTATTTATACTCCCCCATACCCCAATCAATACACAAGGATCCAGACAAGTTATGTCACGTACATGGTTTTCACATGAAGCCCATATATGGGTGTACATGAAGAATACATGAGGGCTCAGAAGCTGAGTGTACATGAATTCCACATGAAGGCCCATGAAGGGTGCACATGAAGTATAGGTTATACATGAATACACAAGAAACTTGACCGAACATGATAGCACATGAGAGTACACGAGCGAGCACGAACGAGCATGAAGCACGTGAGAAACATGAATAACATGAGAGCGAGGAATACACGGTGTACATGAAACACACGACACGATGTATCCGATGCTCCCGAGGGGGATAACATCCCAATGTAGGGATCCATATAGTACCAATCCGTGATAATATCGTGATAGCATCAAATAAGGTAAACTAGAGCAGGAATATAATTCTAAGCAAGTTATGAAATGATCAGAGAATGTACTCGCCTGGTATCTGAATAGCTGTAGTAAATGTACTATCCGAGATGAGGTACCTGACTCCTAGTTAGAGTAACACAAGTCAAAATGTATACAGGGGATGATAATTGTAATCTTCAATGCATCTGCATGCAGTCTAGGTCAAACTAGACTAAAGTCAACACTTGGTCAACTCTAGTCAACTACACTAGTCAAACTAGGTCAAGTCCTAGCCCAAACAAATCTAACAAGTCTCACTAGGCCTAACCAAGCCTAGTCTAGAAATCAAATACAAGCACACGCCAAACCAAGCTAAGCTAATCACACACAATATATATATGGAGAGATAAGGGGTGAGTGAACATATAGGAAAAGGGCCAAGTGCAACATGAATTCAATGTGAACTAGTGTCATTAGTGATATTGTCAACATAGTGTCATAGCAATGTGTAGAGACATAGTATAAGGGGTACATGAGGTAAGTATAGGATTTATGTTAACATAGAACATTGCATCACCTTACATACAACTTGAATTTACTTTCATTCATTTATGCATTCATTCTATACATCTATTCATTCATTCATACATGCCTACATTGCCTATACACCAATACATTAGATTATACTACATACATCAATCTGACCCACATCTCTATGTAACTCATGCATGAACATATCCCCAATCAATATACAACCCATATGTATATAACATATGACATATAGGTCATATATGGGAAATAGCCTATAACCCATATCAAGGCTAACCCAACTAATCTGGCCTCAAGCACAATATATATAACATATACAAATAGGTTATAGCTAGGCTAGGGTTCTGGTTGTAAGGAACAGGTGCAATACTCTGGACACTCAGGTCTGAACACACAATGTTCAAGGTAGTATAAAAAGATGTGAAAACATGCAATTCTGAACATTCTTCTAATGTAGGCAACAAGGGATAACATATGGGGGTTTTGAACTAAGTCTAAAAGGTGGGGCTATATCAATGGGATATACAGGAACTAGATTTACTTCCTAAAGGGTCTGTATATGAAGTGAATGACAACACTTTTAGGTGCACAAAGGATAGGCCAAGATGGAGGATAGGAACTAAAGGACTGGTCTAGTAGTGAAATGGATAGATACCTAAGCAAATATAGATTGGTTCCTGTGTGATGTAGGTAGTAATGTATCTCAGTTTTGAATCAATCATTAGGCTCAAGCCTATAATTCAAATCTCAATATCGGATTTAATGTAAAACAGTCTCAGATTTTTAGATAATACTATAAGGGGGTTAGGTTCTCAGGAAATCAGAACAAGGCAGAGGGGTTCCAGATTCATGTTCACAACAGTATGTATGTAAATAGATAGGAAGACAGTGAGGGGTGTGGTATTCAATCAGTGAACAATCTACATATAGTTATAGGAAACTGGAAATGAAGCATTCCATTCAGTGAACATTAATGGGAATAACAAAAGTTCAGGAATAGGAAATCAAGACAGTTTCTAACAAACCCAATTAACAGTGAACTCAACGTTGACAACAATAGAAGTAAAATTCCAGGAATTAATTGACAGTGAGCAATAAACTAATCCCAATTAGAGTTTCCATTTCTTTTTGAAAACCATATCCCATTTGAATCCAACCTCAATGAAAACTTAACACAATGTAACTATCATTTGAACAGTTAACAACCATAAGTTAGGAAATTAACATGGAACGAACATGAATCTCAGTTTTAAATAGGAAGTAAAACTAGAATGTAACTCAGGAATTGTGTTTCAGATTAA
The DNA here is from genome assembly GCA_029216955.1 of Iris pallida. NCBI lineage: Eukaryota > Viridiplantae > Streptophyta > Magnoliopsida > Asparagales > Iridaceae > Iris > Iris pallida. The sequence goes on along the minus strand of JANAVB010006390.1, from coordinate 15,203,897 downwards.
CATGGCAGTGCCTACCTAGGTGAGGGTGTCCCAGGTGGTTCTCAGTGTGACAGAACATAGATTATGGCTTGTATTCTCAGGTTTTTCAAAATAACCAACTTGACATTTCAAAAGAAAATCAGTAGCAACTCAAAACTTGAATCAATGAAATCATCACAACCTAAACATGTTACCTAATATAACAGTAGCAACCACATGATTTAACATCTAATTGAACTCAAATGAAACAACAATGGTTTAATAGGGATTAACTTAAGTTTTAGTAATCTAGTACATATGTACATGAATTAAACATGTTAGTCAAACATCTAGTTTCAGTCTAAACTGGAATCAAATCCAGGATTAACTAACTGTGAACTAACATGATGTATAGGAATTAACATGACAATTTAACATTCAATCAGTTTTCAGAAAATGGAATCAACTCAGAATTTGAAATCAGTGAATGCATATATTCCAGCTCAACCATCCCAAAACCAAGTTCGAATCTAAAAAAACTAACACCAATCAATAAACAACATTGCAGTGATCCATTACACTTGGGTGAGTGATTCTCACATGGCAAATTAACTTCAAACAAAATAAGTTCAACAGAATCAAATTCCAGAAATCACACACTGAAAAAGTGTATCAGTAGAATAGGGAAATTAGCAACTCGACATTCAAAACATGTTAATTTTACACTTAAATGATTGGTAATGATACTAGAGTATGAGCATGTGTCGACCCATTCATGTCGTATCCAAAAACTGGACACAAAGTGTCAAATTTCGAAATGGAAGAATCATCTAAACTGGCCGTGAGGACTGCTTCATGCAGCCATGTCAAGTCCAATAGGTCTCGACACACAACACGAGAAGGGTCGTATCCGTGTCCCGTGATTGAGTGGGTCTAGGGCTAAGGGATAGGTACCCTGAATCGGGTCGGGGATATATGTGTCGTGTCCGCACCACAGGTGCGTATCAGACTTGATTTTTTTGCTCGTGTGCAGTAGCGTGTGTCCTGTGCGCGTGCGATTGCTCCCAAACCACTGAACAGAAACCTATGAAAATTTGTGAGCCTCGTGTCAGTCACCTAAATAGTGTCCACACAAAATTTCGTGTCAAGACGTGCTGTGTCGTGTCCGCTACAGTGCTCGAGAGGCAGGACAACCGTACACGATGTCGTACAGCGTGTCCACGACCGTTTTTGACACAGAAATGACACAAAAATACTTTCAGTCTTCAGGAAATATATTATACACACATAGATCTAAAATTCCATGTAATTAGTTTTTTCAAAAAACGAAAATAAAATCCTTTATGACATTTCATTAAACACATGCACATATACCATGATACGTGTTCTATACGGACACCAAACGAACACGAAATCCACCCACTCTAGGGACAGCTAGGGGACACCTAGGACTAGCCTAATATGCAAAGAAAACGGAATATTAAATCAATTTAAGGGATTTTACCTATAGGTACAATTTGCAAGAAAAGGCCTAAAATGGGGGGTGTTCTCCTTGGTGGCCAAATGCTCCAATTTGGTTCAAACCTGAGATTTCTCGCCATGAACACAAAATAGGGCTAGGTTAGGCTCAAATGCAAAAGACTAGAGTAAAAAAGGATTAAAAAAATGAAGAATCTAGGGATTGGGGAAGAATGTCATTACCTTTTTCTTCAATTTGTTGAAATCTCAATAAAGAGGCAAGAACAACAATGAGGAGATTATTTATAGGGATAGGAGCCCTAAGTGGCTGGTCATATTGAATGAAAATTAGGGTTAGGGTTACTAGTCATGGGCCAAGTCACATGAGCAATGGGCTCTCTACCTTAGCCTTAAGTCCAACATTAAAATTCTTCCTAATTTTCTCAAGAGCTAAATCACTCAAGTCAAAATCAAGACGACTTAAGTTAGATTAGGGTCTCACCATGCTATTCAAGTCACCTTAAATAGAGTCAGCATCTGGGTTAGTCTCTTAAGTCACAACTAGTAAAAGTCAAAATCAACAACCGTGAATCCAATAAATAAATCAAAAATTATAAAAGTCAAGATGACCAAATTACCCCTAGAATAAAAATGATTATTAGATATTCAAACTCACATGGTTAGGCTCCAGGGTAGACAGTCTCTACGGTTTTACTAGTTGCACATCAATCACAAGTCATGATATTTAAATAGTTTTAAAATGATTAAAAATCACCAAAAATCATATTATTATTTAAATATCATAACTAAAAAAAATTAAAACACAAAATTTCAAAATTACCCTCATTTAGAAAACTGGGTGTTACAAGTCTACCCACCTTAGAAAAATTTTGTCCTCGAAATTTAATATGGTAGTACTCCTTCTAGGTCAAACATAGTCAAGGTTCAACCACTAGTCAATTTCTCAACATCCAAGTACTTGGTCATTAATCGGTCAACTTCTTACGGTTTTACCTATGCTAGCTATCTAGGTGTTGGCAACTAGAGATTAGCAAAAAAAACTCTATAATAGACTAAATCTTGACTCCCCAATCTTATCAAGTCACCCATAACTAAATACCCTTAATCTAAGCACACAAATCCTAATACCATATATACATAAGCTCAAGAACAACAACCCATTATATATATCCTAAGTATATCATCTATATATCCATACATATATAACTGATCATCAAGGGATAAAGTAGACTAAACTTATAAGGAACTGAACAAATGCTCAAAATTTAGGCTAAGGATGTATGGTCTGAAACATCAATGTAGGCAAAAGGAATGATGCTAAAAAGACTAAATTTATAAACAAAGGTCAGGACATCTAGTGAATGGTATGCACACTGCCTATAAAGGTTGATCTATCATGCCTAAACTCATCTCAAGAACTTAACTAAAATAGAATACTGAACCAAATATTGGCTAAACAACATGTCTATAATCCTACACAACAATGGCCTATAGATACCAACCAACCCATATCCCATATGCCAATACTATCTGCAATTTATCTATATATATAGACCTCTCAGTCTTAGGTGAACTATAACTATACTCAAGGACAGGCTCTGGTAATGGGTGCCTTACTGGAAAGGACAAGGAAAAATAATAATAAATCATCAAGGCTGCAAAGCAGACTAACATTCTCTATGAAAATTGGTAGGTATTATAAATAATAGGGAATCATCTACAATGGGTTACTATTCTAATACCAATGCTAACTATCATCTCTAGGGTACAGACACTCTGCAAGTCATCATGTCATTACACTATGAAAGAACTACATATGAATAAGCTATACAAAACCAAAATATCCCTACTACTAAATTATTTGATGATGGAATACAATTATAACAACAAAAGGGTACGATAGAGATGATATGTTTAAAAACTTTCTCAAGATACAGTCTGATAATCATATGCGTCTGTCCAAAATTATGTTACTCAGAGTCCTCGCCATGCCAGTAAGCAAGGCTGCGATAAACTATAGATTCCATAACTGGGGCATGCACCTCTATAATCATGTCATCTGGAATTCTCGCTATGTCGACTAGTATAGCTGCGAGAAATTCCAAATCTCATAACCAAGATACGTACATCCGAAATCAGGTCTCTATGTGTCCGCCACGCCAGCTAATATGGCTGCGATAAACTACAGGTTCCATAATCAAGTAGACGTTTTACCATCTCTGTTATTCCCGTCAACATATGTTATTAGAAAATATCGTAACTCAGGCCATAAAATTCATCTCGATAGGAAAATCATAATCAACAACGATCCATCAAAATCAAATTCAATAATCAAGGAGTGAGAGGGAACAAAACAAGGGAAAGGATTTCAAATTGAAGTTTAAATAAGATTCTCAAGGGTCATCTCAGGAATCTTTCAAGGAGTCCTAACTGTGATTGAGTACCTTCAAAAATATATCCTAATCCTACTGCAGGCTGTAGTGATACTCTAGTTCGAATACCACAACATAAACTCGACCTGCATGGGCCACCACTAAAAATGTGTCACGACCCGCACCCACCGTGAGGGTACGAGTACGTAACAGCGCCCAGCCTACGCCGCAGTGTCGACGGTAGAACGCTGTTCTAGGTCATGAACTATAACTAGTATAATATGAATATTCTCCAAAAGGAGGCCAATACAGAGGTACAACTCAATCACAATCTGAGGTAGAATGTAGCACGATGGAATAGATAAATAAATCCCCAACTGAGGTACAGTAGAATAAAATAATAAAGTTAACCACTACCAGTCCCAATATCTCTAAAATATTCAACTCTGAAATCAAAGACAATAACCAAACATGAAAAGAAGGACAGTCTAAGCTATCTACACTATGCAAGGTATCGTCCTCAGCAGCTGCCTAAACCTCCCCTGGGGTCCATGTAATGAGTGTCATCTAGGCAAGCTCCAAGGTAAGGGGTGCAGGGTTCCTCATCATCCTCTGTAAAATTTTCAATAGGTCCAGTCAAGACAGGAGCGAGCACAATACATCTCACGCAAATCATAACAGGTTAGAGAATATAAACATGCAACAGAGTACGATACATAAAACTGAAAGAAAGTACATGATGTAAACAGAGAGAGAAATGTAATAGAATATCTACTATAAGTAGAGAGCTACCAGTGACTAGTGATTTAGAGTACAAAGTCGACATGTGAACGTCTTGATTTGTACATGGCTATACTAAAGAGGCGTACATGGCTACACTACTTTGGAATTTTTCACATGACTATTTATACTCCCCCATACCCCAATCAATGCACAAGGATCCAGACAAGTTATGTTACGTACATGGTTTTCACATGAAGCCCATAAATGGGTGCACATGACGAATACATGAGGTCTCAGAAGCTGAGTGTACATAAATTCCACACGAAGGCCCATGAAGGGTGCACATGAAGTATAGGTTATACATGAATACACGAGAAACATGACCGAACATGATAGCACATGAGAGTACATGAGCGAGCACGAACGAGCATGAAGCACGTGAGAAACATGAATAACATGAGAGCGAGGAATACACGATGTACATGAAACACACGACATGATATATACGATTCTCCCGAGGGAGATAACATCTCACTGTAGGGATCCATATAGTACCAATCCGTGACAATATCGTGACAGTATCAAATAAGTTAAACTATAGCAGGAATATAATTCTAAGCAAGTTACGAAATGATCGAAGAATGTACTCGCCTGGTATCTGAATAGCTATAGTAAATGTACTATCCGAGATGAGGTACCTGACTCCTAGTTAGAGTAACACAAGTCAAGATGTATACAGGGGATGATAATTATAATCTACAATGCATCTGCATGTTGTCTAGGTCAAACTAAACTAAAGTCAACACTTGGTCAACTCTAGTCAACTACACTAGTCAAACTAGGTCAAGTCCTAGCCCAAACAAATCTAACAAGTCTCACTAGGCCTAACCAAGCCTAGTCTAGAAATCAAATACAAGCACAAGCCAAACCAAGCTAAGCTAATCACACACAATATATATATGGAGAGATAAGGGGTGAGTGAACATATAGGAAAAGGGCCAAGTGCAACAAGCATTCAATGTGAACTAGTGTCATTAGAGATAGTGTCAACATAGTGTCATAGCAATGTGTAGAGACATAGTGTAAGGGGTACATGAGGTAAGTATAGGATTTATGTTAACATAGAATATTGCATCACCTTACGAACAACTTGCATTTACTTTCATTCATTCTATACATCTATACATTCATTCATACATGCCTACATTGCCTTTACACCAATACATTAGATTATACTACATACATCGATCTACCCCACATCACTATGTAACTCATGCATAAACATGTCCCTAATCAATATACAACCCATATGTATATATCATATGACATATAGGTCATATATGGGAAATAGCCTACAACCCATATCAAGGCCAATCTAACTAATCTGGCCTCAAGCACAATATATATAACATATTCAAATAGGTTATAGCTAGGCTAGGGTTCTGGTTGTAAGGAACAGGTGCAATACTCTGGACACTCAGGTCTGAACACACAATGTTCAAGGTAGTATAAAAAGATGTGAAAACATGCAATTCTGAACATTCTTCTAATGTAGGCAACAAGGGATAACATATGGGGGTTTCGAACTAAGTCTAAAAGGTGGGGCTATATCAATAGGATATGCAGGAACTAGATTTACTTCCTAAAGAGTCTGTATATGAAGTGAATGACAACACTTTTAGATGCACAAAGGACAGGCCAAGATGGAGGATAGCAACTAAAGGACTGGTCAAGTAGTGAAATAGATAGATACCTAAGCAAATATAGATTGGTTCCTGTGTGATGTAGGTAGTAATGTATCTCAGTTTTGAATCAATCATTAGACTCAAGCAGATAATTCAAATCTCAATATCGGATTTAATGTAAAACAGTCTCAGATTTTTAGATAATACTGTAAGGGGGTTAGGTTCTCAGGAAATCAGAACAAGGCAGAGGGGTTCCAGGTTCATGTTCACAATAGTATGTGTGTAAATGGATAGGAAGACAGTGGGGGGTGTGGTATTCAATCAGTGAACAATCTATATAGAGTTATAGGAAACTGGAAATGAAGCATTCCATTCAGTAAACATTAATAGGAATAACAAAAGTTCAGGAATAGGAAATCAAGACAGTTTCTAACAAACTCAATTAACAGTGAACTCAATATTGACAACAATAGAAGTAGAATTCCAGGAATCAATTGACAGTGAGCAATAAACCAATACCAATTCAAATTTCCATTTCCTTTTGAAAACCATATCCCATTTGAATCCAACCTCAATGAAAACTTAACACAATATAACTATCATTTGAACAACTAACAACCATAAGTTAGGAAATTAACATGGAATGAACATGAATCTCAGTTTTAAATAGGAAGTAAAACTAGACTGTTACTCAGGAATTGTGTCTCAGATTAACATGGCAGTGCCTACCTAGGTGAGGGTGTCCAAGGTGGTTCTCAGTGTGACAGAACATAGGTTATGGCCTGTGTTCTCAGGTTTTTCAAAAAAACCAACTTGACAGTTCAAAAGGAAATCAGTAGCAACCCAAAACTTGAATCAATGAAATCATCACAACCTAAACATGTTACCTAATATAACAGTAGCAACCACATGATTTAACATCTAATTGAAATCAAATGAAACAACAATGGTTTAATAGGGATTAACTTAACTTTTAGTAATCTAGTACATATGTACATGAATTAAACATGTCAGTCAAACATCTAGTTTCAGTCTAAACTGGAATCAAATCCAGAATTAACTAACAGTGAACTAACACGATGTATAGGAATTAACATGACAATTTGACATTCAATTAGTTTTCAGAAAATGGAATCAACTCAGAATTTGAAATCAGTGAATGCATATATTCCAGCTCAACCATCCCAAAACCAAGTTCGAATCTAAAAAAACTAACACCAATCGATAAACAACATTGTAGTGATCCATTACACATGTGTGAGTGATTCTCACATGGCAAATTAACTTTAAACAAAATCAGTTCAACAGAATCAAATTCCAGAAATCACACACTGAAAACGTGTATCAGTAGAATAGGGAAATTAGCAACTCGACATTCAAAACATGTTAATTTTACACTTAAATGATTGGTAATGATACTAGAGTATGAGCACGTGTCGACCCATTCATCTCGTGTCCAAAAACTGGACACAAAGTGTCAAATTTCGAAATGGAAGAATCATCTAAACTTGCAGTGAGGACTGCCTCGTACAGCCATGTCGAGTCCAATAGGACTCGACACACAACACGAGAAGGGTCGTGTCCATGTCCCATGATAGAGTGGGTCTAGGGCTAAGGGATAGGCACCCTGAATCGGGTCGGGGATGTGTCGTGTCCGCACCACAGGTGCGTATCAGACTTGATTTTTCCGCACGTGTGCAGCAGCGCGTGTCCCGTGCGCGTGCGATTGCTCCCATACCACTGAACAAAAACCCATGAAAATTTGTGAGTCTCGTGTCAGTCACCTAAACAGTGTCCACACAAAATTTCGTGTCAAGACGTGCTGTGTCGTGTCCGCTACAGTGCTCGAGAGGCAGGGCAACCGTGCGCGGTGTCGTACAGCGTGTCCACGACCGTTTCTGACACAGAAATAACACAAAAATACTTTCAGTCTTCACGAAATATATTATACACACATAGATCTAAAATTCCATGTAATTAGTTTTTCAAAAATTTAAAATAAAATCCTTTGTGATATTTCATCAAACACATGCACATACACCATGATACGTATCCGATACGGACACCAAACGGACACGGAATCCACCCAAACTCTAGGGACAGCTAGGGGACACCTAGGGCTAGCCTAATATGCAAAGAAAATGGAATATTAAATCAATTTAAGGGATTTACCTATAGGTGCAGTTTGCAAGAAAAGGCCTCAAATGGGGGGTGTTCTCCTTGGTGACCAAATGCTCCAATTTGGTTCAAACCTGAGATTTCTCTCCATGAACACAAAATAGGGCTAGATTAGGATCAAATACAAAAGACTAGAGTGAAAAAGGATTAAAAATGAAGAATCTAGGGATTGGGGAAGAATGTCATTACCTCTTTCTTCAATTTGTTGAAATCTCAATAAAGAGGCAAGAACAACAATGAGGAGATTATTTATAGGGATGGGAGCCCTAAGTGGCTGGTCATATTGAATGAAAATTAGGGTTAGGGTTACTAGTTATGGGCCAAGTCACATGAGCAATGGGCTCTCTACCTTAGCCTTAAGTCCAACATTAAAATCCTTCCTAATTTTCTCAAGAGCTAAATCACTAAAGTCAAAAACAAGTCGACTTAAGTTAGATTAGGGTCTCACCTTCAAGTCACCTTAACTAGAGTCAGCATCTGGGTTAGTCTCTTAAGTCACAACTAGCAAAAGTCAAAATCAACAACCGTCAATCCAATAAATAAATCAAAAATTCTAAAAAGTCAAGATGACCAAATTATGCCTAGACTAAAAATGATTATTAGATATTCAAAATTACATGGTTAGGCTCCAGGGCAGACAGTCTCTATGGTTTCACTAGTTGCACATCAATCACAAGTCATGATATTTAAATAGTTTTAAAATGATTAAAAATCACCAAAATTTATATTACTATTTAAATATCATAATTAAAAAAAATTAAAACACAAAATTTCAAAATTACCCTAATTTAGAAAACTGGGTGTTACAAGTCTACCCACCTTAGAAAAATTTTGTCCTCAAAATTTAAGATGGCAGTACTCCTTCTAGGTCAAACATAGTCAAGGGTCAACCACTAGTCAATTTCTCAACATCCAAGTACTTGGTCATTAACTGGTCAACTTCTTAGGGTTTTACCTATGCTTGCTATCTAGGTGTTGGCAACTAGAGATTAGCAAAAGAAAAACTCTATAATAGACTAACTCTTGACTCCCCAATCTTATCAAGTCATCCATAACTAAATACCCATAATCTAAGCACACAAATCCCAATACCATATATACATAAGCTCAAGAATAACAACCCATTATATATATCCTAAGTATATCATCTATATATCCATACATATATAACTGATCATCAAGGGTTAAAGTAGACTAAACTTATAAGGAACTGAACAAATGCTCAGAATTTAGGCTAAGGATGTATGGTCTGAAACATCAATGTAGGCAAAAGGAATGATGCTAAGGAGACTAAATTTATAAACAATGGTCAGGACATCTAGTGAAGGGTATGTACACTGCCTATAAAGGTTGATCTATCATGCCTAAACTCATCTCAAGAACTTAACTAAAATAGAATACTGAACCAAATATAGGATAAACAATATGTCTATAATCATACACAACAATGGCCTATAGATACCAACCAACCCATATCCCATATGCCAATACCATCTGCAATCTATCTATATATATAGACCTCTCAGTCTTAGGTGAATTACAACTATACTCAAGGACAGGCTCTGGTAATGGGTGCCTTACTGGAAAGGACAAGGGGAAATAATAATAGATCATCAAGGCTGCTGAGCTGACTAACATCCTCTACGAAAATTGGTAGGTATTATAAATAACAGGGAATCATCTACAATGGGTTACTATTCTAATACCAATGATAACTATCATCTTTAGGGTACAGACACTCTACAAGTCATCATGTCATTACACTATGAAAGAACTACATATGAATAAGCTATACAAAACCAAAATATCCCTACTCCTAAATTATTTGATGATGGAATACAATTATAACAACATAAGGGTACGATAGAGATGATATATTTAAAAACCTTCTCAAGATACAGTCTGATAATCATATGTGTCTATCCAAAATTATGTTACTCAGAGTCCTCGCCATGCCAGTAAGCAAGGCTGCGATAAACTATAGATTCCATAACTGGGGCATGCACCTCTATAATCATGTCATCTGGAATTCTTGCTATGCCGACTAGTATAGCTACGAGAAATTCCAAATCTCATAACCAAATCCGAAGTCAGGTCTCTATGTTTCCGCCACGTCAGCTAATATGGCTGCGATAAACTACATGTTCCATAATCAAGTAGACGTTTTACCATCCCTGTTATTCCCGTCAACATATGTTATTAGAAAATATCGTAACTCAGGCCATAAAATTCATCTCGATAAGAAAATCAAAATCAACAACGATCCATCAAAATCAAATTCAATAATCAAGGAGTGAGAGGGAACAAAACAAGGGAAAGGATTTTAAATTGAAGTTTAAATCAGATTCTCAAGGGTCATCCCAGGAATCTTTCAAGGAGTCCTAACTGTGATTGAGTACCTTCAAAAATATATCCTAATCCTACTGCAGGCTGTAGTGATACTCTAGTTCGAATACCACTACATAAACTCGACCTGCATGGGCCACCACTAAAAACGTATCACGACCCGCACCCACCGTGAGGGAACGAGTACGTAACAGCGCCCAGCCTACGCCGCAGTGTCGGCAGTAGAACGCTGTTCTAGGTCATGAACTATAGCTAGTATAATATGAATACTCTCCAAAAGGAGGCCAATACAGAGGTACAACTCAATCACAATCTAAGGTAGAATGTAGCACGATGGAATAGATAAAGAAATCCTCAACTGAGGTACAGCAGAATGAAATAACAAAGTTAACCACTACCCGTCCCAATATCTCTAAAATATACAACTCTGAAATCAAAGACAATAACCAATCATGAAAAGAAGGACAGTCTAAGCTATCTATACTATGCAAGGTATCGTCCTCAGCAGCTGCCTGAACCTCCCCTGGGGTCCAGGTAGCGAGTGTCATCTAGGCAACCTCCAAGGTAAGGGGTGCAGGGTTCCTCATCATCCTCTGTAAAATTTTCAACAGGTCCAGTCAGGTCGGGAGAGAGTACAATACATCTCACGCAGATCATAACAGGCTAGAGAATATAAATATGCAAGAGAGTACGATACATAAAACTGAAAGAAAGTACATAATGTAAACAGAGAGAGAACTATAATAGAATATCTACTACAAGTAGAGAGCTACCAGTGACTAGTGATTTAGACTACAAAGTCGACATGTGAACGGCTTGATTTGTACATGGCTATACTAAAGAGGCGTACATGGCTATACTACTTTGAAATTGTTCACATGACTATTTATACTCCCCCATACCCCAATCAATACACAAGGATCTAGACAAGTTATGTTACGTACATGGTTTTCACATGAAGCCCATAGATGGGTGTACATGAAGAATACATGAGGGCTCAGAAGCTGAGTGCACATGAATTCCACATGAAGGACCATGAAGGGTGCACATGAAGTATAGGTTATACATGAATACACGAGAAACATGACCGAACATGATAGCACATGAGAGTACACGAGCGAGCACGAATGAGCATGAAGCACGTGAGAATCATGAATAACATGAGAGCGAGAAATACACGATATACATGAAACACACGACATGATGTATCCAATGCTCCATAGGAGGATAATATCTCAATGTAGGGATCCATATAGTACCAATTCGTGATAATATCGTGACAGTATCAAATAAGGTAAACTAGAGCAGGAATATAATTCTAAGCAAGTTATGAAATGATTGGAGAATATACTCGCCTGGTATCTGAATAGCTGTAGTAAATGTACTATCCGAGATGAGATACCTGACTCCAAGTTTGAGTAACACAAGTCAAGATGTATACAGGGGATGATAATTGTAATCTATAATGCATGTGCATGCTGTCTAGGTCAAACTAGACTAAAGTCAACATTTGGTCAACTCTAGTCAACTACACTAGTCAAACTAGGTCATGTCCTAGCCCAAACAAATCTAACAAGTCTCACTAGGCCTAACCAAGCCTAGTCTAGAAATCAAATACAAGCACAAGCCAAACCAAGCTAAGCTAATCACACACAATATATATATGGAGAGGTAAGGGTTGAGTGAACATATAGGAAAAGGGCCAAGTGGAACATGTATTCAATGTGAACTAGTGTCATTAGCGATAGTGTCAACACAGTGTCATAGCAATGTGTAGAGATATAGTGTAACGGGTACATGAGGTAAGTATAGGATTTATGTTAACATAGAACATTGCATCACCTTACATACAACTTGCATTTACTTTCATTCATTCATGCATTCATTCTATACATCTATACATTTATTCATACATGCCTACATTGCCTATACACCAATATATTAGATTACACTACATACATCGATCTAACCCATATCTCTATGTAACTTATGCATAAACATATCCCCAATCAATATACAATCCATATGTATATCATATGACATATAGATCATATATGGGAAATAGCCTATAACACATATCAAGGCCAACCCAACTAATCTGGCCTCAAGCACAATATATATAACATATACAAATAGGTTATAGCTAGGCTAGGGTTCTGGTTGTAAGGAACAGGTGCAATACTCTGGACACTCAGGTCTGAACACACAATGTTCAAGGTAGTATAAAAAGATGTGAAAATATGCAATTCTGAACATTCTTCTAATGTAGGCAACAAGGGATAACATATGGGGGTTTTGAACTAAGTCTAAAAGGTGGGGCTATATCAATGGGATATGCAGGAACTAGATTTACTTCCTAAAGGGTCTGTATATGATGTGAATGACAACACTTTTAGGTGCACAAAGGACAGGCCAAGATGGAGGATAGGAACTTAAGGACTGGTCAAGTAGTGAAATGGATAGATACCTAAGCAAATATAGATTGGTTCCTGTGTGATATAGGTGGTAATGTATCTCAATATTGAATCAATCATTAGGCTCAAGCCTATAATTCAAATCTTAATATCGGATTTAATGTAAAACAGTCTCAGATTTTTAGATAATACTGTAAGGGGGTTAGGTTCTCAGGAAATCAGTACAAGGCAGAGGGGTTCCAGGTTTATGTTCACAACAGTGTGTCTGTAAATAGATAGGAAGACAGTGGGTGGTGTGGTATTCAATCAGTGAACAATCTATATAGAGTTAAAGGAAACTGGAAATGAATCATTCCATTCAGTGAACATTAATGGGAATAACAAAAGTTCAGGAATAGGAAATCAAGACAGTTTCTAACAAACCCAATTAACAGTGAACTCAACATTGACAACAATAGAAGTAAAATTCTAGGAATCAATTGACAGTGAGCAATAAACCAATCCCAATTCGAATTACCATTTCCTTTTGAAAATCATATCCCATTAGAATCCAACCTCAATGAAAACTTAACACAATATAACTATCATTTGAACAACTAACAACCATAAGTTAGGAAATTAACATGGAATGAACATGAATCTCAGTTTTAAATAGGAAGTAGAACTAGAATGTAACTCAGGAATTGTGTCTCAGATTAACATGGTAGTGCCTACCTAGGTGAGGGTGTCCCAGGTGGTTTTCAGTATGACAGAACATAGGTTATGGCCTGTGTTCTCATGTTTTTCAAAAAAACCAACTTGACAGTTCAAAAGGAAATCAGTAGCAACTCAAAACTTGAATCAATGAAATCATCACAACCTAAACATGTTACCTAATATAACAGTTGTAACCACTTGATTTAACATCTAATTGAAATCAAATAAAACAATAATGGTTTAATAGGGGTTAACTTAACTTTTAGTAATCTAGTACATATGTACATGAATTAAACATGTTAGTCAAACATATAGTTTCAGTCTAAACTGGAATCAAATCCAGAATTAACTAACAGTGAACTAACACGATGTATAGGAATTAACATGATAATTTAACATTCAATCAGTTTTCAGAAAACAGAATCAACTCAGAATTTGAAATCAATGAATGTATATATTCCAGCTCAACCATCCCAAAACCAAGTTTGAATCTAAAAAAACTAACACCAATCGATAAACAATATTGCAGTGATCCATTACACATGTGTGAGTGATTCTCACATGGCAAATTAACTTCAAACAAAATCAGTTAAACTGAATCAAATTCCAGAAATCACACACTGAAAACGTGTATCAGTAGAATAGGGAAATTAGCAACTCGACATTCAAAACATGTTAATTTTACACTTAAATGATTGGTAATGATACTAGAGTATGAGCACGTGTCCACCCATTCATCTCGTGTCCAAAAACTTGACACAAAGTGTCAAATTTCAAAATGGAAGAATCATCTAAACTGGTAGTGAGGACTGCCTCGTGCAGCCATGTCGAGTCCAATAGGACTCGACACACAACACGAGAAGGGTCGTGTCCGTGTCCCATGATAGAGTGGGTCTAGGGCTAAGGGATAGGTACCCTGAATCGGGTCGTGGATGTGTCGTGTTCGTACCATAGTTGCGTATCAGACTTGATTTTTTTGTGCGTGTGCAGTAGCGCATGTCCCGTGCGCGTGCGATTGCTCCCAAACCACTGAACAAAAACCCATGAAAATTTGTGAGCCTCGTGTCAGTCACCTAAACAGTGCCTACACAAAATTTTGTGTCAAGACGTGCTGTGTCGTGTCCGCTACAGCGCTCGAGAGGCAGGGCAACCGTGCGCGGTGTCGTGCAGCGTGTCTACGGCCGTTTTTGACACGAAAACGACACGAAAATACATTCAGTCTTCACGAAATATATTATACACACATAGATCTAAAATTACATGTAATTAATTTTTCAAAAATCGAAAATAAAATCCTTTGTGACATTTCATCAAACACATACACATACACCATGATACGTGTCCGATACGGACACCAAACGGACAAGAAATCCACCCAAACTCTAGGGATAGCTAGGGGACACCTAGGGCTAGCCTAATATGCAAAGAAAACAGAATATTAAATCAATTTAAGGTATTTTACCTATAGGTGCAATTTACAAGAAAAGGCCTCAAATGGGGGGTGTTCTTCTTGGTGGCCAAATGCTCCAATTTGGTTCAAACCTGAGATTTCTCTCCATGAACACAAAATAGAGCTAGGTTAGGATCAAATGCAAAAGACGAGTGAAAAAGGATTACAAAATGAAGAATCTAGGGATTGGGGAAGAATGTCATTACCTCTTTCTTCAATTTGTTGAAATCTCAATAAAGAGGCAAGAACAACAATGAGGAGATTATTTATAGGGATGGGAGCCCTAAGTGGCTGGTCATATTGAATGAAAATTAGGGTTAGGGTTACTAGTCATGGGCCAAGTCATATAAGCAATGGGCTCTCTACCTTAGCCTTAAGTCCAACATTAAATTAATTCCTTCCTAATTTTCTCAAGAGCTAAATCACTCAAGTCAAAACCAAGTCGACTTAAGTTAGATTAGGGTCTCACCATGCTATTCAAGTCACCTTAACTAGAGTCAGCATCTAGGTTAGTCTCTTAAGTCACAACTAGCAAAAGTCAAAATTAACAACCGTCAATCCAATAAATAAATCAAAATTTCTAAAAAGTCAAAATGACCAAATTGTCCCTAGACTAAAAATAATAATTAGATATTCAAAATCACATGGTTAGGCTCCAGGGCAGACAGTCTCTACGGTTTCACTAGTTGCACATCAATCACAAGTCATGATATTTAAATAGTTTTAAAATGATTAAAAATCACCAAAAATTATATTATTATTTAAATATCATAATTAAAAAAAGTTAAAACACAAAATTTCAAAATTACCCTCATTTAGAAAATTGGGTATTACAAAAAGCAATACATGCTTTTTATTGTGCTGTAGACATAAATGTATTAAATCTTATTAATAGTTGCACAACATCTCATAAAATCTAGAAACTTATTCAAGTTACCTATGAGTAAAGGTATGAAAGAAAAGCTAGTAACTCCAGAGAGGAGAATAGTCTTCATAATATGTGCATAATGGCATCGAGATTTGTGGTGCAACACAACCCCCTATATGAAGAGGAGCTTGCATGCTATAACTACATAAGATCAAGCCACATGATGAAAGATTATTGTACTGCTAAAAAAGAGAATCACTACGAACGATCAAACAAAGGAAGATCATCATCTCACAAGTACGCTAGCACAAGTATATGGTGTGAAAGCGAGACAAGCAATTATAAAGAAGAAGAGAGCCTTCATCAAGCTACAAATATATGCTCGATGCTATTATCCAACGAGGTACAGAATAATCCTTTTGTTAAAGAGAATGAATTTTCTTATGACGAGTTATCTGATGGTTTCAGTGATCTATCGTAAGAACACAAGAAATTATTAGATAAGTATAAGCAAGTTAGAAAGGATATTCTAGCCTATAAGCATGGGAATGAAAAGCTTACTTATTTATTGAATGATACTAGAAACACATCTAACTCTGATAATTTTACAAGGATTTTTACACTTGAGCTTAGATTGCATGAGGTACTTAAATGCATTTAGAAAAGCAATCAAGAAAATGCTAACTTAAGGAGGAACTAGAATCAGAAAATAAGAATTATTATATTGCTTTACTTAGAGTTGAAGCACTTACTGCCAAACACGATGATTTGACTACATGCTCTAAAAAGTTGGAGATAAGATTGGGTAAACAAGTTTTTCAACCTAAGACACAGTCATACACAAGGCATGTGACACAACCCAAGGTTACTGCCAAGAAATTCTTTCAAAAAGGATCTAGCACAGCTAAGGTTAAACATAACCGTGCTTTTTATTACAGTCAACCACGCGAGACATATCACACCACGTCAAGTTCTCATATTGTTGCACCGAGTACTAATGTTAATATTTTTTGTCATTACCGCGGTATGAAAGGAGACATTTCTAATCAATGTCAGACTTAAAAACTTGTTGATATTAACTTATGCAAATGGGTTCGAAAATCTAACAAATGTTGATCCAAGTTTTAGATACCAAAGTCTTCACCACTTAATGCAGGTGAAGCTTCTCATATCAAATAGAACCATGGAACATGTTGGTGATTGCAAAGCTACAAAGGTCATCTTCCAAGCAATTGCACTAACATAAGTATGGTCACTAGAACCACTTTGGTAACATGCTAAACGATTCTTTCAAAATAGCTAAATTTCTAGAATCTTGCATGTTATTAAGTAATAGCTTGCTACTAGCTCTTATTTAGTTGTTTTATCTCTTTAATTATGATTTTGAGAGAAGTTATTTATTTGTATCTTGCATATGACCATATATATGGATATTTATTTATGAGCCACATCTTTTTGTGCATTACCTTATTAGTGAACACTTATACTATATATTTATCTCAATAAATTTTTTTATCTTGATGATCATTCTTTGGGTATTTACTTCTCTTATAGGTAGGGATTCTGGATTTCGATGATGTTTGATAATACTGCATATATTCCTTTAAATCTAAGTTCTTAAAAGTAGAGATCATTTTGGATACAAGTCGAAAGGGTACTTCTGTCATACAGGTGTAAATAGTCTGAAGTGACACGGTGTACTAGTCTTTGGACTACCACTAGCTGGGAACCGGCCCCTACAACTAATCCAAAGTGATCAATACTTTATAAACCTAAGATTTATTAAGGTCTACTTGCAACTAGATTTGAATCCAGGGCACTGAACTCGGTCCCCTAGGTTTCAGAATACATCAACGTATCCAGGCCCTACATTTTGATTTATAAATATATTTTTTATTGTTACCTAATGATTTTGTAGCACATATAAGGATACATGTAATTGATACATCTTATGCTTATAGCTACAATTGATTTGTACTGTTATTTGAGATCTTTCGATTCTAGTGGATACACATATATTCATAACATTTTATATTCTTTAAATCGATCTATAATCTTGGATTGATCTTAATTCTAAGCAAAAAGATATGGATTTCGTCTTTAGATTTGGACTTTCATTTGATGGATATTTAATGATAATATTTTCACAAAAGGCAACCTATATCAATATTCCATAGGTTAATATTTGTCATCTTTTAATGTTTTCATTTTTTTGTCACTCTATTTTTTATTTGATCTTGTGACTACTCATTGCATATTATGCTTTTCTGATATGTTCTTTAGCGTTTGCGTAATATTCATGATATTCGTTATACGAAGCTTTTATTATTCTCTTCTTATTCAAGTTAATAACTGCCTATAGCAGTAATTCTTCACGGAATGGAAGTCAGGCATATTGAATTTCTCTCTCAAAGTATTTCTTCTCTTTAACCCTACGGTTATCAGATGAATACCGTGCTAAGATTTTAAAAAAAATAAACTTTGATAAGAAGATCTAATATTTTGATTTCTCTCTGTTATTTTGAATCTATCTGACACTCGAATGCTATTATTAAGACTGTTTTCAAAAATACTTTACTGTCTTGACATCATCTCTTTTTGAATATTTCTTATATTTTTAGTTTATCTTTAAGCATTTATTTATTGGACATTTTTTTACTTGCCTAAAGATAATATTTTATTTGGAACTTTATATGCATTGATCAAAGGAAAGAAAGATGCATATCTCAGATATCTCTCAGATTTGTGATTATTTTTATCTATTTTAAGCATATATTTTGAACTAGATACACATATTTTAAGGGAAAGCAAACTAATTGTTTTAATTCAGTTATACCATTAATATGTGGTATACCTAGTTCATCATGAACATATATTCTTTATCTAAAATATCTTGATGATTTGTACATGATACTTTGATGTATAGTTGTTTTATGAGAGTATATATGTTTATTTCTTCTTCCTTCTCCTCCAAACAGCATCTCAAACAGTTTGAGTATATGATCTAGATGCTGAGTTGATGTTTTCAAACTCTTACTATTATTATGTATTTTTATTTAAGTATTTATCGTCTCTTTTTGGTATGCACTTATGCTTAGCATTAACTTTTAGCAACTACATCATTCATAAACTGCCAGTAAAATATGTTTATTTTTATTATCTCTGCGTTTCTTCAATGTTCATTACTTATGCATGAGTTGGAGGGGAGCTTCTCTCTTTGTAATTATTTTGCTAAATGATAATGGGGGAGAAAAGGATTTAACATCTTTTTTCAGGATAATTTCTACCAAGAGGAGACGATACCAAACAAACGAACAAAAATGTTTTGATATTTTTGTCAAATCAAGATCAAGATGTTATATCGGTCAAGGTTTGTCAATTATCAAAATGGGAGAGGTTATTGGCCCATTGGTCATGGTCAAACCGGATTTTAATAATTGATCTAATCCTACTCGATATTAGGGCTACTTGGACGAACTGCTACAGCTTGTGCCTGCTACCCTTCAAGACTTGGAGCGCTGTTTGTCATTGCGTCTATATTTTTCTATTATCAATTACCAAAGTATTTTTCATATTTTATTGAGTTTAGGAATGCAATCTAAACCGAGTCGTATTGGAAAATAGGCTACCCAAAAATGTTTTCAAAAATACCCATTCGTTTTGAAAACTAGCCCAAAACCAAAAACCTATTTAAATGCTTGACAACTTTTCAAAAGCCCAAAACCTGAGTCACAAACCCAAAATTTACCCTTTCTAAACCAGAATAATTCTGGGCAAATTCACCCCGAATTCGGTTGGTGGAACGTTGCTTTTTAAACTTAGTCTTTCCGCAGTTACAGATGCAACGGCAATCTGCCGAGATTCTCTCATAGAATTCTGTCTGAATTCTGCCTGAATGCTCCCTTTAGAAATCCTATAAATAGAGAAGAATTTCTACCATTCCAATACACCAATTCACTTTCTCATCTCTTCTCTCTAAGCTTACTACGGTATTCGAAAGCCTTCTAAAGCTTTCATTTTCAAATCACAAGCCAGTTACAATCATCTAGTCAATTTGCTAGTGCGGTATGGTCTAGAAGTTCAGAGTGATCGTATTCAAGTGGCTTGATAAGAAGTAATCCATTTCACAATTGAAGTTGGTCGAGTGCTTCGGATCAAAGCTCACGATTGTAGAAGTTGCAAGGACTTCGTTTGAAAACTTAAAGTTTTCTATAGTGGATTTCAAATGGGAGCTAGAGTTCTCTTGACTGGATTAGTCCTTATAAGAGGGAGACCAGTATATTTTCATCGTCGTGTTTGTGTTTGCTCTTTGCACTTTTATATTTTTTAATAGCTAATATTCTGCTGCCTACCCTATTCACCCCCCTTTAGAGTATATAGCTTTACATTTAGATGATACATAAGCTAATTGCGATCTTGTAACTCTTACATCACCGTGCTTGGCGACAATCGCATAACCGACTCAAGAGGGTGATTTTAAAAAATGAAACATTTTCTGGATGCAGCCTCCGATACAACTCTTCAACACCATAATCTAGATTAAACAGAAACTGTACTGGCTTGGCTAAGAGTTGTATAGGCTTGATTTGAAAGTGTAGCTGGTAGAAAATACTTAAGATTGAATAGAGAAGAGAAAGAATAAGTGATTTGAAAATGTGAAAGTTCTTATCTATTTATAGTGTTTTTGTAGACCGAATTCGAGCAGAGCTCGGGTAGAGTTCGGATGAAGAAACCTCACATTCGAACGTTGGATGCAGATTTGGAGAGGACTCAAAACAAATTGAACTGACCTGGATTATAACAAAATAGTTTGGGCCAAATCTGCTAGGTTTTAGGCTTTTTAGAATATGGACTTTTGGATTATGTATATGTGGATAGGTAGGCTATAATATTTGTGTACTGAGAAAATCGAACCAATACTGATCCTGATCAATTTTACATATTTTTTCTAGAATCAATTAAAATAAAATTATAAAAGAAAATATGAAAAAGCTTGATCTTGATTCCATTTCTTTGGTTCTTGATGACAACGCGATGTTTATACTTTGTAGTAGTAGGACGCAGTTATAGGATGCAAACATTCTTCTGACTTGAAACCTGTAAACCTGTAGTAGTATATGTACTTTGTTTATCGACCAAAGTTGACGTTGATTATCAAAATCAGGTGTGATCATTAACCAATGGGCCAACAATATCTCTTATTTTGATAATTGACAAACTTTGAGTATATACCAAAATATAACAAATAATATGTAACTTAGAAATTTATAACTGACTTGTTCTGAAGCTTGAAAATTTTATTTTGGTATATGCTCTTTCTCCCCGTTTGTCATGTACTAAAAATACAGCTCCCTGCAATACATGAATCAAACAATAACAAACAAAACAATAAAGTAATACCAATAATGATAGGAACTAACAAGTCAACATCTCAAGTATATGAACGAGAACATCAGTATTAGTAGTAATCAACAGTAAATGAAAACAACTCACAAAGCAAATGAATAAGTCACTACAACTGAAGTCCAAAGTGCATAAAATAAAACATCACTACAAAGTAGTCCAAAATTCAAAAAAAAAAGTGTCACTACATCATCATCAACTACCAGACAAATCCACACAAAACACTAGACCATAACATGAGTCAACCATCAACACCATCTAGGGCATCATCAGGAGGCTGTGGATCAAAGTAAGCTATCGTCGGATCGAAGAAGCCGAAGGTAAGATGAGCCTCGAGTCGCGGTTCGTCAAAACTAGGGTGATGAAGTATAGTCATCGGTGCAGAGGGATGATAATCCATCGTCCACTGAATATCGGCCATGACATTTCTCAAGACCTGAGCCTGAGAAATATGGTGGAACTCAGCGTCACTAAAGTGAGTCAGATTGGCCTGACACTGCTGTACATGAAGAGTGACACAAGCATCGAACCTCTGATATAGCTCGTTAATAGTATGGCCTGGATCTGCAGGGGCTGGAGCATCTGCTGGGGCTGCGGCTGGAGCAGGTGGAGGTGGAGGTGAAGCATCACCAGGAGGGTGAAAGAACTTCCTAGACTTAAAAAGCTCTGAAGGTGTTCCAGAGATAGGACAAAGCTCTAAATCGAAGTCAAATTTCTGGAAGATAACTGCCAGATACATAGGATAAAGAAGGTTATGGCCTGCCTTTGACAGCTGGTCATAAAGGATATCATAGTCTTAGGAAAAGAAAATGAAACCTAAAGTGGATATGATACATAACAGATAAATCTAAGAGCATGATCTCATTAGTGGATCCCGTCTTAGCTAGCAGAGATGAATAGATAATATGATGAAGTTCATAGAATTATTGGTTTAGGTGACGTATGAACAACCGTATTTGAGGAACCAAACTCGGATGACACAACGCGACCTTGAAGGACTCAAGAGTTATGTTGGAAGGAAATTGAACCTTTGTAATATCGATGAGAGTGTCACCATTGTCATGCATTAGGAAATATTCATCTGGTCTTCAGAGTTAAATTCAAATTCCTTGTCACTGACACAAGAACGAATACTACCGTCTGCTTCTTTCAAGTTGCAATAAAACATAAGGACAACATTATCATAAATAGAATTAGAAGTCTTTAAAATGTCTCGGAGTCCTAGGTTTTCAAAATTAGCAATATACTCCAAAAAAACGGTAAAGTTTATCTCTTTTTTGGGACAAATTTCACGATACTGAAAATGATCGAACCAAAGGTTCATCTCTCGGATGAAACAAAGAGTTTCGGATCACAGTCCTCATCGTCATCGGGACAAAGGGACTAAACACATTGATCGGTTCATATTCCAATGTGAAAGATGAGGCGGTGTCTCTAGCTTTCTTCCTCTTATGGATTCTATGAGCCATAATAAAATTTGAGAAGGAAAAGTTAGAAATATACCTCAATAGAGATCAAAAATGGTAGAGAACGCCTTCTTAGAGCGTTAGATCCAAGAAAGATAGGGTTAGAAGACCTTGGAGACGGATATCTATGAACTAGGGTTAGGGTTTTGGGTTTAGAGGCGATTGCCCTCGAGGAAGAAGAAGAATAGAAAGGGGATTGTTATTCAAATTCTGATATACAACATGTTCCCACAGAGTTCGGCCCAAACTCGGTCAGAACTCGGTCTAAGTTCGGTCCGTGTTCAGCCCAAAATTGGTCAGAACTCGATCCGAGTTCGGTTTGAGTGTGGCCCAAATTTCGTCTGAGTTCGGCCACTTGTATTTTAGGTCATTTTTTGAGTAATGAATTATAAAAATAACTTATAAACTTTTAATTATTTGATTTAATTAATATTCATCACCTTGGGTTAGTTGTAGGGGCAGATCCCAAGTAGTGGTAGTCCGAAGACACTTGGTACCATGTTGCTTAGGCTTTTATGCCTTATTGATAGAAGGACCCTTTCGACTTGTACCCAAAATAACTTCAATTAATAAATCTCTAAATATCAAGTTTTAAGTATTTTTGTTAATCATAACATATTATGACTCTTAAAATTCAAGTATGCCTAACTCTCGATGCATATAATTGAAACGATCTTCAGCTAGTGGTTTTAATATGTCTGCCAGTTGATGATCTGTGTCAATGAACACTAAGCAGGTATTTC
>JANAVB010006390.1:15053152-15152309 GCA_029216955.1 Iris pallida | reverse complement strand
TGCCCCCACCATTTTCGGCCAGCGCACAGCCCCCCCGATCGCCTCAACCCGTCTATAAACACCCCTCACTCCCCTCAGCCCAGCCACCCTCTCTCGACCACCATCGACGCCCTAGCCCCATCTCCTCCCCATTTCCCTTCACCGTAACCCTAACTCCGGCCATACCCCACCGCCACCTCCACAGCAACTATCACCACCATCCACCGCCACTACTAGACGTGCCCCGACGAGCTGAGTGCAGCGCCACCCGAGCGACACGACGACGCCTCTAGCCGTCGGCCAGCACTCTCAAACCCCCCCCCGACTAGTCCACGTGAATAGAAGTGACTTTTCGTGTCGTGCGTGTCTCATGTTGGGCCAATGTTGTTCGCCGTGTCCTGACGAACACGAAGGTAGGACTGGACACGAGTCTCATGGCTCATACGTGTTGTGCTTAGCACAGACACGTAGAATCTTGTGTCCCTAACTGTCCGGACACAGGATCGACTTTTTTTTTTTAGTATTAATTAATTCAAACCTAAATAAATCTAATCTAATCCTAATCCTAACACAGCCCTCGGGCTGACCCTCTGGCCAGCCCAACCTAGCCTAACCCCCCCCCCCCCCCCCCCCCGCGCTCTGGCTCGGGTTCGAGCCCCCTTTACTGCGTTTATTTCTTTTTCTTTTCCTTTTTCTTTTTCTGTTTTCTATTATATATATATATATATATATATATATATTATATATATATATATATATATATATATATATATATATATATATAATATATATACATATATTAGTATATATATATGTATATATTATATATTGGCAGTATTTTATATATGTATATATATTTTTATAGTTAGTAAATTTTTATATATATATATATATATTTGTATTTATATACATATATGTATATATGTATATATTTCCATGTGTATATATATTGTTATATATATATATTAATATATATATGTATACAATATTTGTATATGTATATATACTTTATAATTAAGTATATTCTTATATATATATATATATATATATATATATATTTTTTATATATATATTTTTTTATATATTTATTTATATATATATATTTATATATATATATATATATTATATATATATATATAAAATATATATATATAATATATATATATATATATATATATATATATATATATATATATATATTATATATATATATATATATAATATATTATATATATATATATATATATATATATATATATATATATATATATATATGTACTTTTAACATATGTATGGTATATATTCATTTTGTATAATTTTACCTTATTAAAATATTAATATTTATTTTGCACTTTTACCAATTTGTATTTTAGTGTATTTAAATTACTGCAACCATTTGGTGTCCAAGCCTAGCATGGGTTTTTGGGCCCAAATGTGTTTTCACACATTCAAGTACTATACAAGTCATATTGGACTTGATTCATGGCCTTGGATCCTGTATTTTGAACTTTGGTTCAAATTATGTACATGGACAAAATACACAGATAATTAATTATTTTAATTTCAATTGTGTGTAATGCTTTTTTGGATTTCTAAAAATACTTAAAGTAATGTTAAAATTCTGGAAAAATAGTATTTAGATACTATGTTAATTTAGCTAATTTAGTATAATTTTTATAGTATTTAAATTATAGTTTTGCCACTAGTTTGGCATATGAAACCAAAACTCATTTTCTGTATACTTAGGCAAACTGATTTTTATAAAATACTTGTACTGGTTAATAAATTCCAGAAAAATGATAATAAATTTCTATAATTAACAAAGATCATTTTGATACTTTATTTTATGTAAAAATAAGCTTTTTGTCTATCTCAAAAATTGTCAAAACATAATGATCATTTGATTTATTTATTGATTAATTACGACTTGCAACTTTTTGTGCTATTTTGAGTTTTAGCCGTATAAAACCTCACCCCTCACTAGTGTAAAGACCCTAAAAATTTAGTTAAAGTAGTGTGTCACCCCACATTGGTCCCCTATACTAAAATCATCATTTTTGCTAGGTGTCCAGTCACAAGTCGTGTTGCACCAATTAGTGTCATAGTGTTTTAGCTTAGTGTAAAAACTAAGTTTATGTATTTATTTCTACAGTGACGAGTTACCGGACATCTATAGCACTTTTATCGCAGCATGCTTTACTTTGCTTTCCTAGAGGCAAGTACTTTCTACAAACTTTACATACTGCTATAACAATAAACTGTGATTTACCCACCATGTTAAATGCTGATCCTTGGGGTAGCAAATTAGAACTTTACATGTTGTATTACTTTTAGTCTCCACCATGTTTATACAGTATCTCATATCTCTCACATGTTTAAATAACGGGTTAAGGGGAAACTGTTAGTATTGTACGTGAACATGACCCCCTTCTCCGTATGTATTTACCGTGCTCGGTGACATTCTATATGTGACCTTGCCGTATGTTCTGATATCGCATTTGTGTATGGATATACATCGATGCCGTTCGTGCACGTATGTGCATACCAGAAAACTTGATATGTACCACAGTACATCCTGTTCACCTATTGACCGATTCACGTACATGCTACAGTTTTAAACTTTTAAACTACATGTGGTTATTTATAAAAATAACCAATTAAACCATGATATGCCATGATTCCAGTTTATTACATTCTTGTTCATGCTTCGTATATTTAGTTTGCTAGAATCAGTACTTGCTCCCATCCTGACAGGATAACGTTGTAGGTGTCCTTACTGAGGAGGAGTTGCTCTGTGATCCGTATTATGGAGTTACTACCGAGGACCCGGCTCTGCTTTACGAAGATGTTCTTGCAGGGAACCTCGCCTAGTTGTCTTTTGTTTTTAGACTTTTGAGAGTAGTCATGTATTTAGACTACGTATTTTTGTAACTGGACATGTATCCAGTTTTACATTTCAGACTTGTACTTGAACATTTTACTATATGAGACGACTTTTGTGTTTGGAGCATTTATGACTTTTATTCACTTATAGAACTGTTAGCACATTTAGTCTTATCTTATTGTCCTTAGAACAGCTTACTACATTTTATATCAAACGTAGGCTGGGCATGACTCGGCCTGGCCCAACAATTTGGGTAGCGGGTCGTGACATATTTTTAGTGGTGGCCCATGCAGGTCCTGACTAAATTGTTTGGTTACGTTATTGTACCAAGCATGCCTGCAATTAGGAACTTAAGGTAATTAGACAACATTAGGAATGACGCTTAGAACACCTACAGGAATGCTAGGATTGCAACATAGGAAAATATCACATGCTTGCTATTATAATTAGATTTTCTTGCCTATGATTGCGTACTTTAAATAAGTCCTTATAAGTCCTTTTTATTGTAATTAGATGGTGCTTACTCGTTCATCCTAGTACGTCACACCTGAGAATGGGGTACTCCCTATCCAGTCAGCTGACCAGTTGACTGATACACCCCCACCTCCACCTACCACATTCCCTCACTCCACAGATCCACAGACCCAGATGCCTCCACCACCTTCCACATCCCAGGCCCAGCAGGACCTAATACTTCCACCACCCCCTATCATCATACCTACCCAGGCTTCCGTCGTACTCGACGGAAACCAGCTGCTCTCTATGATCCAGGGGTTCCTAACAACCCATCAGGAGCAGACTGCCCTACTCTGCCAGAGCATGGAGCGTTCTGAGGAACGTCCCGGGGTTCCACCACTTGTAGAGCAACGGCAGAGAGCGAGAACGATCAAGGACTTCATGGGTCTGAATCCCAAGGAGTTCTCAGGGACTGAGGGTATAGTAGTAGCAGATGACTGGCTAGACTCGGTGGAGAGGAAGCTCCTAGGAGTTAGGATGCCGGGTGAGCTCCAGGTCGAGGTAGCAGGATTTCTGCTGATAGACTTGGCAGGAGTCTGGTTCCGGAATGAGCCGTTATTTACGAGAGGGAGAGCCACTTGGGATCAATTCAAGACCCAGTTCAAGAAGAAATTCTTCTCGACCACTGCTAGAGTAGCCATGGGGCTACGATTCCAGAACATCCAGCAGGGGAACCGTTCTGTTGATGAGTATGCGGCAGAGTTTAGTCGCTAAGCCATTTTGCTCCTAGTCTGGTTGCAGATCCAGAGGAGATGACTCGTAGGTTTTGCCATGGTCTAGTTCCAGACATCGGCATTCTTATAGTGGTGAACGGTACGACTGACTACTACCAGAGCCTAGAGTTGGCCCGGAGCATTGAGGAGCATCTTCTGTCTAGCAAGAGGCCGACTTCTGTACACCTCGAGGGACCGTCCAAGCGTCAGGCTTTCCAGCAGAGAGCACCGATGCTGCACCAGCAGACATACCGTCCCCCTACACCACATCATCAGACCCTGCCAGTTAGAGCCCCGGGACCCTGGCATCAGCAGCAGCAGCCGAAGGGAGCTTTTTGTGTATACTACAAGAGGCCAGGCCATGACTCCCTCGTCTGTAGGAAGAGGTTGGGTCAATGTTTGGCTTGTGGGTCTCCCACCCATCAGCTTCGAGAGTGCCCAGTAGCAAAGACTAGAGGGCCACTTTCGACTCAACAGCAGAGGTTTGGGCAGCATCTGCAGCAACAGAAGGGACCTAAGGAGAAGGTTTATAGTCTAGCTCTTGAGCCGGAGCCGAAGCAGGTTTCAGAGCCAGATTACTTAGCTGACGTCATCACAGGTCATGTTTATTTGCATACTTTTCTAGCTGTATGTTTGTTTGATTCTGGTACATCTCATAGCTTCCTATCATTAGAGTTTATGCATAAACACCATCTAGTAGCTACACCTACTGCGGAGATTAGTAGAGTGATGACAGGAGGAGGACCAGTGCCTATTAGATCTATCTACAGATGTTCTATTTTTATAGCCGGGAGAGAGTTCAGGGGATGATTCTTTGTGATGCCACTCCCCGATTATGATATCATATTGGGGATGGACTGGCTTAGCTATGCCCATGCATCTATAGATTGCCATGAGGGTAGTATTTTGTTCAGTCCCCCAGGCACAGCACCATTCAGTGTCAGGAGGACAGGGCCGGAGATCAGCCTAGAGCTGAACTGTTGTGCGATAGTTGGGAACGTAGCACCGCCACACCCTATCATTAGGGAGTTTATGGATGTATTCCCAGAGGATCTTCCAGGGCTTCCGCCTGACAGAGATGTGGAGTTCACCATAGATTTAGTGCCGGGTTCATCACCAGTATCCCGGGCTTGCTATAGAGTGAATCCCAAGGAGGCCGAAGAGATGAAAGAGCAGATTGATGACCTGTTGAAAATGGGTTTCATTCGATCCAGTACTTCTCCATGGGGAGCGCCAGTGCTCTTTGTGCCTAAGAAGGATGGTACAGTCCGGTTGTGTATTAACTATCGGGCCTTGAATGCCATCACCATCAAGAACAAATATCCTCTACCCAGGATAGATGATTTGTTCGACCAGTTGAGCGGGGCGAAGGTGTTTTCCAGGATAGACTTGAGATCCGGGTACCACCAGGTGAAGGTTAGGGCAGCAGACATCCAGAAGACGGCGTTCAACATGAAGTACGGGCAGTACGAGTTTCTGGTGATGCCATTTGGTCTCACAATTGTGCCAGCTGTCTTTACGAATTTGATGAATAAGACATTTCACCAGTATCTGGATAAGTTTGTCGTAGTGTTTATCGACGACATCCTGATATACTCGAAGACGCCAGAGGAGCATGCAGAGCACTTGCGGATAGTTTTGGAGATTCTGAGGCATGAGAGATTGTTTGCCAAATTGCCGAAGTGCGAGTTCTTTTTAGACCGAGTGGAGTTTCTCAGCCATGTAGTCACTGGAGATGGAATCTCAGTGGACCCCAGATAGATTGCTGCAGTTGAGACATGGAAGGCTCCGACGTCAGTTTTAGAGATCAGGAGCTTTCTGGGTTTAGCAGGCTATTCTAGAAAGTTCGTCCAGGACTTTGCTAGGATAGCTGAACCCATGACGAAGCTGACACAGAAGGACGTAGAGTACATCTGGTCAGAGGACTGCCAGGCAGCGTTTGAGGAGCTGAAGAGGAGGCTGACGACCGCTCCAGTTCTGACATTACCTTCAGGTTCTGGAGGTTTCACCATATACAGCGATGCTTCTGGGAAGGGGCTAGGATGTGTCCTACAGCAGCATGGAAAAGTGATTGGTTATGTATCTAGGCAATTGCGGACTCATGAGCGGAATTATCCTATCCATGACCTCGAGTTAGCTGCGGTGATCTTTGCACTCAAGTTATGGAAATATTACTTATACGTAGAGCGTGTGGAAATCTTTACTGACCATAAAAGCTTAAAGTATGTGTTCACACAAAAAGAGCTGAACATGAGGCAAAGACGATGGTTGGAGTTAATGAAAGACTTCGACATCGATTTACAATATCACCTCGGGAAGGCAAATGTAGTAGCGGATGCGCTGAGCAGGCATCCGATGGCATGGTACCTGATGATTGATCGGCATTTATGGAAGGATCTGGAGAAGCTCGGCATCGAGCTAGTTCGGCCAGGATCAGTGATACAGATGATGGCGCTTGACATTCAGTCAGGTTTGATGGAGCAGATCAGAGAGGCACAGTCTACAGATGAGAGCCTTCGTAGACTTCGAGCCCAGGCATTAGCAGGATTGCTGGATGACTTCACTATAGCAGAGGATGGATCCTTGAGGCATGGCAGCCGATTGTGCGTGCCGAAGGAAGAGCTGGTAGAGACAGTCTTGCAGGAGGCGCACCGATCGAGATATTCTATTCACCCTAGTGCTAACAAGATGTACCGTGACTTACGGGAACATCTTTGGTGGCACGGAATGAAGAGGGATGTATCACGTTTTATCTCGAGATGCCTAATTTGCCAGCAGGTCAAGGCGGAGCGCCAGAGGCCAGCTGGTTTGTTACAGCCATTACCCATTCCCGAGTGGGAACATATTACGATGGACTTCATCTCAGGACTTCCTCGTTCCCAAGGAGGAAAGGATGCCATTTGGGTCATCGTGGATAGGCTGACGAAGTGTGCGCACTTCATACCCTTTAAGGTGGGACTTTTCCCCGAGAAGTTGGCGGAGCTATACATGTAGCAGATAGTTCGCCTACATGGAGTGCCGGTAAGCATCGTGTCAGACAGAGACAGCAGATTCACATCCCACTACTGGAGGAGCTTGTAGGAGGAGTTGGGCAGTAGGCTCAAGTTCAGTATGGCGTACCACCCGCAGACAGATGGGCAGTCCGAGAGGACGATACAGACACTGGAGGATATGCTGAGGACCTGCATACTGGACTTCGGAGGATCATGGGAGAGCCATCTGCACTTGGTAAAGTTTTCATACAACAACAGCTACCAAGCCAGTATCGGTATGTCTTCTTTCGAGGCGCTATATGGACGACGATGCCGCACACCGCTCTTTTGGGATGATGTTGGAGACAGAGTTATGCTTGGGCCAGAGATGATCACGGATGCAGCAGAGAAAGTCGAAATGATCAAAGACAGGCTCAGAGTAGCTCAGGATAGGCAGAAACACTGGGCTGATGCTAGTCGCAGACCGATGGAGTTCGCAGACGGGAATATGGTGCTAGTGAAGATATCACCTACTAGAGGGACGATCCGGTTCGGACGAGGAGGGAAGTTGAGCCCTAGATACATCGGGCCGTTCGAGATACTTGGCAGGATCGGAGAGGTAGCTTACAGGGTTGCACTTCCACCCAACCTAGCAGGAGTTCACGATGTCTTTCACGTATCTCAGCTGAGGAGATATGTTCCAGACCCCAGTCATGTGCTAGATCATACAGAGTTGGAGGTCGGACCGAGCCTTACAGTTTCTGAGCAGCCAGTGGAGATATTAGACAGGAGAGAGAAGAGGCTGAGGAACAAGGTTATACCCCTAGTACGAGTAGCTTGGAGCCGTCACTCCCCAGGTGAATCTACTTGGGAGAGGGAGTCGGACATGAGGGAGAGATACCCTTACTTGTTCGATCCAACCGTTGCGAGGGAACCACCCGTTCCCGCTTGATACGTTAGAGGTTAGTTTCGATCGCAGCCTTAGTAATTTTGTTGCATTACTTGTTATGTTAGAATATTGTAGGGTCTTCAATCCTTGTGAATTTCAAGGATGAAATTTTTTCAAGGAGGGAAGAATTATAAGCCCTGTTTTTCAAATTTTAGTTAATTAAGTGTTAATTATTTTTAATGTCATTTTTAGCCTTAAAATATTTATCATGATTTTTAAGAATTTTTCTAGAATTATTAAATGATTTTTAATTAAGTTTTAATAGCTAAAATATCAATTTATAATTTTCTAAAATGTTTTAATATTATTTTGTAATTTTTAGAATTGTTTTATATCACTATGCAATTTATTTAATTGTTAATATATCAGTTTGCAATTATTAAATTGTTTTAAAGTGTGGAATGCAAATTCTTATTTACATTTAGACTCTGATAGGGCCTTCTTGTAATTTCCTAAAACCCTAGGGACCTATGTGTAAACTACCCTTTCACCCATCCCCTGCCCGACGACCGACGTTGAGCTGACCGGCGACTGCCCCCGCCATTTGCAGCCAGCGCACAACCCTCCCGACCGCCTCAACCCCTCTATAAAACCCCCCTCACTCCCCTCAGCCCAGCCACCACTCTCCCCGACCACCATCGACGCCCCAGCCCCATCTCCTCCCCCATTTCCCTTCACCGTAACCCTAACTCCGGCCATACCCCACCGCCACCTCCACAGCAACTATCACCACCATCCACCGCCACTACTAGACGCGCCCCGACGAGCTGAGTGCAGCGCCACCCGAGCGCCACGACGACGATGCCTCTAGCCGCCGGCCAGCACTCTCAAACCCCCCTCCCCCCGACTAGTCGGACACGTGAGTAGCAGTGACTTTTTGTGTCGTGCGTGTCTCGTGTTGGGCCTATGTTGTTCTTCGTGTCCTGACGAACATGAAGGTAGGACTGGATACGAGTCTCATGGCTCGTACTTGTCGTGCTTAGCACATACACGTAGAATCCTGTGTTCCTAACTGTCCGGACACAGGATCGACTTTATTTTTTATGTATTAATTAATTCAACCTAAATAAATCTCATCTAATCTAATCCTAACACAACCCTCGGGCTGACCCCCTGGCCAGCTTGACAAAGCCTAACCCCCCCCCCCCCCCCCCCCCCCCCCCCCCCCCCCGCGCGCGCGCGCGCGCTCTGGCTCGGGTTTGAGCCTCCCTTACTGCGTTTATATCTTTTTCTTTTCCTTTTCTTTTTCTATTTTCTATTATTTATATATATATTTATATATATATGTATATATATATATATATATATATATTAGTATATATATATGTATATACTGTATATTGGCAGTATTTTATATATGTATATATATTTTATAGTTAGTGAATTTATATATATATATATATATATATATATATATATATATATATATTTGTATTTATATACATATATGTATATATG
The DNA here is from genome assembly GCA_029216955.1 of Iris pallida. Classification (NCBI taxonomy): domain Eukaryota; kingdom Viridiplantae; phylum Streptophyta; class Magnoliopsida; order Asparagales; family Iridaceae; genus Iris; species Iris pallida. The sequence goes on along the minus strand of JANAVB010006390.1, from coordinate 15,142,838 downwards.
TATATATTTCCATGTGTATATATATTGTTATATATATATATATATATTAATATATATATGTATACAATATTTGTATATGTATATATACTTTATAATTAAGTATATTCTTATATATATATATATATATATATATATATATATAAAATATATATATATATATATATATATATATATATATATATGTACTTTTAACATATGTATGTATATATTCATTTTGTATAATTTTACCTTATTAAAATATTAATATTTATTTTGCACTTTTACCAATTTGTATTTTAGTGTATTTAAATTACTGCAACCATTTGGTGTCCAAGCCTAGCATGGGTTTTTGGGCCCAAATGTGTTTTCACACATTCAAGACCTGTACAAGTCATATTGGACTTGATTCATGGCCTTGGGTCCTGTATTTTGAACTTTGGTTCAAATTATGTACATAGACAAAATACGCAGATAATTAATTATTTTAATTTCAATTGTGTGTAATGCTGTTTTTGGATTTCTAAAAATACTTAAAGTACTGTTAAAATTCTGGAAAAATAGTATTTAGATACTATGTTAATTTAGCTAATTTAGTATAATTTTTATAGTATTTAAATTACAGTTTTGCCACTAGTTTGGCATATGAAACCAAAACTCATTTTCTGTATACTTAGAAAAACTGATTTTTATAAAATACTTGTACTGGTTAATAAATTCCAGAAAAATTATAATAAATTTCTATAATTAACAAAGATCATTTTGGTACTTTATTTTATGTAAAAATAAACATTTTGTCTATCTCAAAAATTGTCAAAACACAATGATCATTTAATTTATTTATTGATTAATTACGACTTGCAACTTTTTGTGCTATTTTGAGTTTTAGCCGTATTAAACCTCACCCCTCACTAGTGTAAAGACCCTAAAAAGTTAGTTAAAGTAGTGTGTCACCCCACATTGGTCTCCTATGCTAAAATCATTATTTTGGCTAGGTGTCCAGTCACAAGTCGTGTTGCACCAATTAGCATCTTAGTGTTTTAGCTTAGTATAAAAACTAAGTTTATGCATTTATTTCTATAGTGACGAGTTACCGGACATCTATAGCACTTTTATCGCAGCTTGCTTTGCTTTACTTTGCTAGAGACAAGTGCTTTCTACAAACTTTACATACTGCTATAACAATAAACTGTGATTTACCCACTATGTTAAATGCTGATCCTTGGGGTAGCAAGTTAGAACTTTACATGTTGTATTACTTTTAGTCTCCACCATGTTTATACAGTATCTCATATCTTTCACATGTTTAAATAACGGGTTAAGGGGAAACTGTTAGTATTGTACTTGAACATAACCCCCTTTTCCGTATGTATTTACCGCGCTCGGTGACATTCTATATGTGATCTTGCCGTATGTTCTGATATCGCATTTGTGTATGGATATACACCGATGCCATTCGTTCACGCATGTGCATACCAGAAAACTTGATATGTTCCACAGTACATCCTGTTCACCTATTGACCGATTCACGTACATGCTACAGTTTTAAACTTTTAAACACATGTGGTTATTTATAAAAATAACCAATTAAACCATGATATGCCATGATTCCAGTTTATTACATTCTTGTTCATGCTTCGTATATTTAGTTTGCAAGAATCAGTACTTGCTCCCGTCCTGACAGGATAACGTTGTAGGTGTCCTTACTGAGGAGGAGTTGCTCTGTGATCCGTATTATGGAGTTACTACCGAGGACTCGGCTCTGCTTTACGAAGATGTTCCTGCATGGAACCTCGCCTAGTTGTATTTTGTTTTTAGACTTTTGAGAGTAGTCATGTATTTAGACTACGTATTTTTGTAACTGGACATGTATCTAGTTTTACATTTCAGACTTGTACTTGGACATTTTACTATATGAGATGACTTTTGTGTTTGGAGCATTTATGACTTTTATTCACTTATAGAACTATTAGCACATTTAGTCTTATCCTATTGTCTTTAGAACAGCTTACTACGTTTTATATCAAACGTAGACTGGGCATGACTCGTCCTGGCCCAACATTTTGGGTAGCGGGTCGTGACAGTTAGCCTACCCTGGAGCTGGAGAAGCTGTTCTTTAGTTTTGGCCATAGCATGAATGGTGGTCTCCTCACGAGTCAAGCAAATCTCTCCATCTCGGCTCAGCTTGTCATATTTAAGGGACAGCTTCTGAAGGTCCTTCTCCAAAGTGGGCTTGGTCGTCTCTTGAACAGCCTTAACCTTTTCTACTACTTTTATAAGGAAAGCACGCTCCTGCTCCACCGCAGCAGACACATCGACTTGTTGTAGTTTCTGCAACTGGATTAGGCACTGATTAACTCTGCCAGCTTGTGCTCGAGAAGGACGGCCACCCCTTATCCACCCGGAAGCGTCTTCAGCAGGTCAATCTGGCCTTGGGCACAGTGACGGGCCACGGCAAATGAAGTTCATCTCATTGAAGTAGCTTCAACCCCTCGTTTTAGATGACGGTAGAAGCTCTCAACTATATCCCTTGACGATTCGTCTAGATTCTCCAAAGATGACGGTGTCGAAGGAATAGTAGACAAGGAACCTGAAGGTGTGTGAGAAGAAGGCATAGCGAAGCTTGATGACCCTGCTAAAAGGGAAACAAACTCCGAGCGACGAGACTCCTGGTCAGCAGCGATCTTCTCTTCCGCAGCTCGAAGAAGCTGAAGACTAGGCAGAGTGGAGAGTTCAATCTCCAGGGAAGAGGCAGGTTCAATCAACCCTGCATCCACCGATGCTGGTATAGGAACCACCGCCTCTACCATCGGTACTTCAAGTATAAGCGGCTCTGAACTCGGCTCAACAGGGTTCTTTTTGATTTGAAGGAGGGGAGGTCCATTTCTTCTCTTCGGCAAGAGGTCTGCCCCGACGTCATCCGCTATCTCCTCCTACGCGGTCACATCCACCATCGTTAGTGGAGAGGCAGGTCCTGTAGGTCCAGAACAACCAACAATCAGCTTAACTTGAAGGATATAAAAAAAGAGCGAATGAACCGCCTTGTCGGTAAGAATATGACATAGCTTACCAGGGAAGGGCAGTGGAGACCAAAACTCACTCTGGACAGTCATGATTCCTCCCACTGCCCCCGTATCCTTCTCTACAGCAATATCCGAATCACCTACATATACCACTCCAGCCCCGGTCAATCCAAAAGGAGGTGGAGCTGGGTCAGTTGCGACCAACTGAGACCCTACAGTCTCGATATTTGATTATGTAAGACTTGCACTTTCTTCGACCAGGGTGCCCATAATTGAAGGAGTCTTGAAAGCAGCATCGGGCTCCGGAGGATTTATGTCTTCCAAAGCCTGCATAAAGGAAAGAGAGAAATAATAAGATAAAATCCCAAATGTAATATGGTGGTCGTCCGGAATAAAACTTACCTCCGGAGGGTTTCGGCATCACTGCCCTCTCCCACGAGGTCAGAACCTCGATTCCTAAACGCAACTCATTTTTGAGAACGAGGCCTATCAGCAACGGAAGGGCCGCGCTTCCTTCGCTTAGGCGAAGGACTCGGCACAGGGGAAGGCAAGCACATCACCAGAGTACTTGCAGGGGCAACAGATTGTTGTATTCATCCTCTTCCGTATCAGCAAAATCGGAGTCAGAGACTTCAATAGCCTTCGCCTTTCCTGTTCTGTTCCTCTTTTTGGACTTCTCGTGCTTTTCCTCCAGCTTAGTACCGGTTATGAAACTGGTACTCGTATCGAAGTCATGGGGAGGCCCATTCACATAGACCTGGTGGAGGGCTACCATATACGAGATGTGCACCAAGCCCCCGGTATTAGGAAGAAAGAAGATGGTTTGAGTACTGACAGCACTGTAATAATGTCAGGCCCGGATACCATCTAGGACGCCGCCTTCATAACCCAAGCAGGGACTCGGGTTGTCCAAAAACAACTGGTAGTACCCGAATTGTCTAGAATACCGGCTGGACAAGTAAGGTTCTAAGAAGACAACGTTACGATTGTGGTATACGAGATGTGCAGGATGGATATTCTGCAACCAGCAAAACATCTTCTCGGATAGAATCTGGGGCACGATACTGCCATCAAGATAAAGATGCCTCATTTCCTCATCAGTGAATGGCGGGACCGTCACAAAAAAGAAGTTGCTTTCCACCCGTGCAAGCATAATACGGGTGTCGAACATGGTCGAATAGGTCGAAGGCATAACATGATACTGATAGATGAATGCATCATTAATCGTCGCGTTCCCCTCAGGGCCAGGTCGCATCAGAGAGGGGCAGTCCATTAGCAGCTACCCCATCAGATAGTGGTAGGATAGCTCAATTCGGTTAAAATCCTTCGTAACATCATGAGCTATGGTTCTGGCCGTAAAGATACGAAGGCCTTGATGGATGCTGCACACCATGGCTGGGAGTAGAGCTAGCCTGCCTCCGAAAACTAACTTAACAGTAGGGAGGATCAAGTTGCGGCTGATTCTCTAAATTGAACCAGCACCCCCCGAGACCACACAGATCCTAAGCCATATCATCAAAAATCTAGCCAAGATGTCCTTATTGGACATGGGTTGGTATCTTGATAGAAGTAGTTGAATGTGTCTGACTGGCTTCCGAATATGTCACCAGAAGCTTTGGTCCTCTTGGCGCTTTGCACCTGAGCATCCACTCCTGCATGAGACTGGGGGTTCCGAGGGACAACTCGGCCCGAGGCGCCAAGGCCGAACAAGTAACTGACCCAGGCCTTGCTGTGAGGAAGGGTCCCCTCAGAACTTTCATCCTTCTTCTTTGACATTTGTTGACAAGTGCTATGATGACATAACACCTCCCGGTAAATGAGAAGGAACCCGGGAAACCGCCACTCTAATTCCTCAAACTCCTCATTCGTGGGGGTATACCCTTCACAAACATCATCTCCACAGGGCAACTTGGAGACATAATGCATCTCGTAAAGGGCGAGCCCCATCTTCCCAGTAGGTGTATAAAAGGTCCCCGTACGACGATTGTACATCTCGAGAAGCGCTATGAACAGCCTCGTGTTCATAGGAAGACCATAACAAGTGCCCCTTATGGCATAGTAGAGGCCGAGCTACTGTAAAGTATACCCATAAGTCGACAGAATCCAGAGCGTCAAGTTGACCCATGGAGGGGAACGACACATCCAATTCTGTAGCGACAGTCCGCCCGTGGAATATGATCCTTTACGGGCAATCTGGTTCAAGAAGGTGTCGGCCTCAGAGAATCGATTATTGGGCCTCAGGTCATTTATAAAACTACCGGCGGCTAGCCCGACGACAGAACAACTGACTGACTCCCTGGTCGCAATCGCTGACCATACTCGTCTATTATAATGGATTTGCCTACGAAGATTGCTTGCCAGTCCTGTGTTATGGGGTCCGCCATTCGCCTCTCGATAGGTACCATGTTGAAACTTGACAAAGAGAAATGGTATTCCATCTGAGGAATGTGAATTGGTATCCCGTTGGAAAGGAAATCCCAGCTCTCAGATAGCTCCAATGAATGGGGGTTCGAGACAACTATAGCATCTCCGAACAAGAACATGGGATTCAGATGAATGTCCCCTAGCTTTTCGAAATTCATCATACTGAGTAAGTAAAAAAAGATTTGTTCTTGATCTCTCTTAATCTGGCCTCAGGTTGATTCCGGGTGGTCTGAGTCGACACACGTTCGACTATCTGGTCAAATCTCACACCAAACGCAGATTGGACATATCCTATCAAGAGCTCCCCCGATGGAGCTGTGGGCAAGTTTACTGCGAAGGACAAAAAAGAAGTGAAGTTAGAAGAAGGACATTCTTTAAATAGGCGGCCTAGCCAAACAAAACTAATAAGGCTCAGTCATGAAGTACTCATGCGGCTCAGTCATGAGGTACCTATGCGGTTCATGCAGCTTAGTCATGAAGTACTCCTGCGGCTCAAAATATGAGACTCCTATGCGGCTCAATCAGGAGGTACTTATGCGGCTCAGCCTATACGGCCCTATCATACAAAACACATACGGTCCAAATGAGATAGAGCATGCATCGACTAGGCATAAAGTACAGAGGTGATATATGACAGCCCACACATAAAATATGCGATATGGCCATTCAAAAATTTTAGTCGTCATCTTCCCATTGTCCGTACCTTTGATAGGGGATGCACGTCGAAATGAATGGAGGGAGAGTCCGCAGCTCTCGACGGAGAGACAAGTCCCTTCCCTTTGGCCGCAGCACCAGTCGACTTGGAAGCTTTTGGAGCCATGGTAGAAAGAATGATGAAGATGAAGGAGAAAAAGGTGAAAGAGAAACATCTCTCTTCAAATGACCCCTATTTATAGAGTTTCTGAAAAGTGCCACTTCGATTCACGAAATCATTAAAGATAATGATGACGATTGGGGATTTTATCCCTAGTAACCGTCGACTTTATCTCAAAAAGAGAACCCAAATCCAAAATCAAATCAAGAAATTAAATGCAGCAGTGACAGCTGGCAGGCTGGATAGGGTCTCTCTGCGGCTCAAGATCCCTCTGCTGCTCGAAGTCTCTCTGCAGCTCAAGATCTCCCTGCGACTAAAAGTCTCTCCTGACTCCCTGCAGCTTGACATATCTCCATGCTTCTTATTCAAATTATTCCAAATTTACAATTTAAAAACTTTGAAGGGGGTCTTGTAGAAGCATGAAAAATATGGGGTTCATGCGGATCGTAATTTACTGCATATGCAGTTTAGGCCAAACAGGTCTGCATAAAGGAGAGCCACATGACAGATTCAATACCCTATGCGGTCTATCTATAACCAGACTGATTCGAGCCGCAGAAGAAAGATATACGGCCAAGTTGATCAGATCATTTGATAAAGCTGACAAGTTCTGTCAAAACTAACAAAAATGACAGCTCTAACACTCTGACAAAAAAGATAAGATGTGAGACGTGAGCAAACAAAATGTTATGTCACCAAAAGCAAGGTTCATGTCCTTTTATACGGCCAGAAGGAGTGTTACCTAAGCTGCATGAGCCTTATGCGGCTCAAACATATGCGGCCCTAAAGTCTCCGAACTTCATGCAGCCTAAGGTGAGTGTAACCAAGCCGCATGAGTTTTATGCGGCCAAAAATACAGAATCTATACGACTTAAAAGTCCTTAAGCTATATGCGGGCTAAGGAAGATTGTGACTTAAGCCGCATGAGTCTCAAGCGACCTAATATGGTCGAAAACTGAGAGACTCATGCGGCTCAAAATAATTCCTATCCTACAATAGGACACGTGGCAGGCTGACCAAGTCTAAACCATCCAGAATTGCTACAACAAAATCCTAACAAATCGACAGCTGACGGCCAAAGAGCGGGTCTTCACGTGCTGAATAGCCACGTGGCCACAAGCCATCTACGCGGCTCAAAATACATACCACTATAAATATCTGGGTGCCACACCCCTACAAAAGGCAGGCAACCTTCGAAAGACAATTTCTTCAAGAGCTAAAGACTACGTCAGATAGTCCAAGGAGTAAGGCAGAGTTGATATACTTTCTCGAGCCTCCACTGTCACCCCCAGAATCAAAAACTAAATAATTGTAATTATATTGTTTCTTAGGATTTCTTTCTAGGCTCTTCTTTGTACAAGCGACTTTATAATAAATTTTAGTGTTTCTGTAATACCTATTTTTGATATTTAATGGCAAACATTAATCACTTTGTGAGATTGTTTGTACTTCTCTAACATATTTTTGTGTTCTTCAAGTAGTTTGCTAAAGGCATTTTCTAATTCATCTAAAGTAAAATCATCGTATAAAGGGTTCTCAGATACCTTATTGTATGCCATTAGACAGACATTTGCACTGATGTTGGGTCTATCTTCCTCTTCTTTTTCACTGGCTTCGCTTTCGTACCAGATGCTTGTATTTGCCTACTTCTGACTAGTTGTAGCTTTTCTGCTTAATCTCGATCGGTCGTATGGAGTGCTTTTCTTCGTTAGTGGACAGTCCTTCTTTATATGCCCTGACTTCTTATATCTGTAGTAGATAGTTTCTTCTTTATTGCTTTCATGGATGTCTTTTTTTTCTTCGGTTTCATCTCTCTAACTTTAAGAATTTTTTGTTCTTGACCAGTAGGGCCTGTTCATCACCATCAGAATCTTTTTTGTCAGAATCATTGCATGAGACTCTTCTGGCTTGAGCTTTGAAGGTGATTGATTTTTCTTTGGGAGTTGCTTCTTCAAAGTCTAGTTTATGGGTTATGAGCTTGCCTATCAGTATCTCCCATGTCATCGTGGTCGTTTCCTTCTATGTTTATGGTAGCCTTCAGGTTCCAGTTCTTTGTTAGAGCTCGCAGTACCTTCATGATCTTGTCGGGATTGCTGTAATCCTTAACAAGAGATTGTAGTAGATTAGTAATATGAAGGAAACATGTGAACATTTGTGTAATTGACTCACCGAGTTTCAACTTGAAAGATTCATATTCCTGAGTCAATCTATTGATTTTGGATTCCTTCACTTGAAAAGTCCCTTCATGAGTTACCTCAAGAAGTCTTCAAATTTTATTCGATGTCGTATAGGTTGATACGCAATTAAACTCAGTTTTGTCAATTGCACAGAATAGTGCATTGATGGCTTGCACATCTAGACTAGCATGTGTCTTTTTATGCTTAGTGTATTTGTCATAGAGCTTGTCTACTAATACACCATCAATCATTGTTCTAGATGGTTTCTTGTAACCGTATATAACTAACGACCAAACATCGAAGTCCAGTGACTTTAGAAAAAACTCATCCATGTTTTCCAATAGGTATAATTTGTTCCATCAAATAGTGGGGGTCTATTTTTGGATTGCCCTTCACCATTGAATATAGATTTAACGACTGTCATAGATATATATACTCTCTAGATGGTTATGTATATATATCATGCGCTGATACCAAATATAGGACCGTTGAGCACCTCTAGAGGGGGATAAATAGAGTGTATGCGTGTGCAGCAGAAAATATTACCAATTAAAATTTATATACTATGACAAGTAGGAGCAAAATAATAGTAAGGGAATTACAGTAAAGTAAGAGTCAAGAAGATCAAACTGAGTGACACAACAATATATACTGGTTTCCTATTGAGAGGACTAGTCTAGTCTCGAGTACTCTTGCTCGATGTTAATCCACTATGGCACAAGCTAATTGAAAGCAATCAACTGTTACAACACCATTCATGGCAACGAGCGCACGGCCGAATCCAGAGGGCGATTTGAAAACTGGAACACTTTCTGAATGCAGCCCCCAATACAACTCTTCAACACCAGACTCTGGATTAAACAGAAACTGTATTGGCTTGGCTAAGAGTATTATAAGCTTGATTTGAAAGTGTAGCTCATAGAAAACACTTAGGAATGAATAGAGAAGAGAAGGAATGAGTTATTTGGAAATGTGAAAGCCCTCCTCTATTTATAGTATTTTTGTATATCGAAATTGGGCTGCGTTCAGATGTAGAAATCTTGTATTCGAACGTTTGATGCAGATTTGGAGGAAATTCAAAAATAATTTGAACTGACCTGGACCGAACTCAGGCCAAATTCTGGCTGAGTTTTGGCCGAGTTCTGCCAAGGTCAGGACATAACAATTTGGGCCAAATCTGTTGGGTTTTAGACTTTTTGAATGTTGACTTTTAGATTATGTATATGTATATAGGTAGGCTATAATATTTGTGGACTTAGAAAACCTAAGGCAGTACCGATCCTAATCAATTTTACATATATTTCCAAGACTTAATAAAAATAAAATTACAGAAGAAAACATGAAAAAGCTTCATCTTGACTCCATTGCTTTGGGTTTTTGATGATGACGTGATGTTTATACTTTGTATAAGTAGGACGCAGATATAGGATGCAGACATTCTTCTGACTTGAAACCTGTAAACATGTAGTAGTATATGTATTTTATGTATCGACCAAAGTTGACATTAATTGTCAAAATTAGGTGTGACCATTAACTAATGGGCCAACAACAAGTCTGGCCTGCTTGAGCAGGGTGCATCTGTGCATCTGTACATTTGTTCATAGGAAATAGGGGGAGAAAGAGTATACACAGGACAGGCAGGGGGCTTCTTTTTCTGGCAGCAAGTGCACAGGCTAGTGCACTTGCACATGCCTAGCCACAGGCCAGTGACAATGTGTATATGTATGTATGACACACACATGTGTGTGGAAAGAGTGTATGTGAGTGAGTGAGTGTTGTTTGTGTGTGCGTGGGACACACACAAGTGTGTGGTATATGTTAGAGTGTCACACATGAGTGGACATGTGTGTTAGTGAGTGTGTGTCACATGTGAGAGTGTGAGAGTATCACTCATGAAAGATAGCTATGTGTGTGAATGACACATGATATTGTACATGTGAGTGTGAGAGGAAAGTGAAATAGGTAATGTGTAGGTAACTTATATATATTGGGTAAGGGTGGTTGTGTAAAAGAATTGTGTAATAGGATATTAAGTTAGGTATAGGTTATTGGGGGAATCTAGGTAATATATAGATAACTTATTTACTTTCCACTGATTAGTAGATTCATTTTCCTCTATGTGCTTTATTATTCATATATATGGATGGTATTAGCTTACTACTTGTGTTTATATAATTTTAAATTGTTGTTGTATCATACAGCTTAAGTAAAACCCCAACGGTTCCATTGAATTGGGACAACCATAGGAGTCGTACTAGATGGCCATTGACACGTGGCTCGAATCCACACTTTTGGGACTGGAAAGTGACACATATTATATTCGGGTGTCGATATCGTCCTATAGACATCGAGTATCGACAGTAGGCATTACGTTATATTTATTCATGTTCCATTGACACGATAGAACATAGGACACCGACACAATCATGATACAGAGTCATACACGAGTTATTTGTGGTTGGACTCTGCGATAGGATGCATGACTATTACGTGTACTTGATACTAGCGAGACTGGACTTGTTAGTACTAGACATGTGGTGGGGAGAACATCACCGCTATATCATGCTATATATATATATATATATATATATATATATATATATATATATATATAAATATAAAAATATATATATATATATATATATATAGCTACTCGTATATCCTCGTTTCCAAATATGGGACTTGGATGGTATTATACTAGTATACCTTCGTTTCTATAGCAGTACGTAGGTGGATGTCTACATGTATGCCCTTGGTCCCACGACACGGTGCCATAGGCATGTATGCCCTTGGTCCCACAACAGAAAGGAAATACATGTTCTCATGTATTTCCTTTCTGTTACATTGGCATGTTTTTCTATACCTTACTATGTCGTCTGAGGACCAGGTGATCTCTACAGTTAGTTGATTATGCATAGATAGTTCGTCGATCATGGAGGTATTGTTATTTCTTATCCAGGTATTTATTGCGGTTACACATTTTATCCATTACTTACATTCTTCTATTTAGCCTAGTTTCATAAGCTTTAATTTTTGTCATGAGCTTGTTCAGATAGTTGTAGTAAGATCATGTCAACTTTAGTACATATTATCTTTGTTGGTATTTTTATTCTTGTGGAATCGGTGTATTACTGTTTGATCAGCATTGGTACACTTGGTTCTCACTTGGGATAATATCATGTGCATTGAGATATAATTTGAAAATTGTAGTAATATGTAATTCTCTAAACAGTAATAATTTCAATAGCTATAATACTAAAAATAATAATGATAATAAATACAACAACATACTAATAATACTTATACAGAAGTATTTATATATCATAATACGTACTGTGTATAACAGGCTTATAATAAAAACAATAATAATAATAATAATAATGAAACACCATCTGCAGTTCTCCATCGATTTTATCAACAATATTAATAATATATTAGTAACCAATAAAGTCCTTTTTGCTATTTTTCACAGCTTTAGAGAAGGAGAGAGATCGTCTCTAACTTAGAGAGAAAGAATGAAGAAGAGAAAGGAGGAGAGGGAGAGGTTGTGAGAGGCTTACCCCGAGCTTAAAGGAATGTGCGCTCGCGGTGGCTCAACGTTGCTCCGGCGTGCTCGGCGTCGGATCTGAATGGTTCAATTATGGTGGAAAAGTTCGGCAGCAATGTGAGGAACGACGGCGATTGGCATTGCTGAGACGAGGCTAGATTTATTCCGACGGAGGTCAGCGGTCATCAAATATGTGCGTTAGTGGCCCAGATCCAGCGATGAAGGAGGCGATGGACACGGTGGCAATCAGAAGGAATAGAGGCGTCGGATCTGTAGCCGATGGATGTGGTCACCTGGCTCGACGAGGCTGGACGAGGTAAGCAGTGCTTGTTGTAGTTTTTGATGGTGGATCTGGGTTGGTGTGGCCGAGACAGGGACGAGCGATGGTTGCCATAGCGATGGTCATGTAGAGGAGAGTGTGGTAGTATTGGCGACGATGGGTGTAGTGGTGTTGAGATGATAATGATGGTGGGTACGATAGATGGCCGATAGAATGGGGGTCGATAGATCTGGACCTGGGAGGAGCAGGGTTGTGCCGACGGTGGTGCTGGTGAAGACTATGGTGGTGCTGATGTCGGTGGGCGTCGGTTGCCGACGAGGTCGTGGGATTTGTGTAGCAGCGGTGGGCTATCCGTCGAAGATTGGGAGTGTGTGTGTGTGTGTTTTTTGTATCGGGTGTATCAGACACAGACACAGGAAATAGCTAGAGGGATTAGTGTCCGTTGTGTCGGACACGAAATAGGATAAATGTAAATGTAAAAATGATTGAAGAAAATAGGATGAACGCAAACACGAAGCACGGACATTAGGAATGTATTGAGGAATGGTGTGGTTAAGGAAGGGGAATAGCCCACTATACTTAGGTGAAGGCATGCTCCCAAGCATGTGCGAAGAAGCCAAGAAGCTCTTCCATGAATTGGACCAATAGCCCAATAATAATCAAGCCAAAACAATAATCCATTTATATGAAAATATGGGTCTAAATATTAAAATTTGGCCCAACCATAATTTATAGTAAAAATGGATAAACCCTTTTCATAAATAAAATTCAAAATAATAATTTTATATACAAAAATTTATATGTAATAAACTGAAGCCCATACATAAACAAAAGTTCAAAAATATAATAATTTTATTTACTAGGCTATATAAGCTCAAAAATTATACGAATCTCATAAAACCCCTTCGTAAAAACCAATAATCCGATAATCATAAATATATAAAAAAAATCTATAACATATTGCGATTGTAAAATGTATTTCATATAGCTAATTATAGAAAATCAAAATTCATGATTTTTAAAGATTTAGGAAATTTACAAAAAATAGAAATTTTTAAAATTCGGGAGAATATCAAAATTCGGTAAAGGAGGTTATAATCAAGGCTTGGGTAGGCAAGTCTTATGGGTCTTTGTCGGCTTCGTGATCGATAAAAGGCTTGTGCGTCACTCCGAGAGCATGTCTTCAATCTTGTTGGTCAAATTCGACAAACAACGTGTCTTGCACAATTCCATGAGCACAACATCGGATTGTCACAACTTTCTCATCTGTGGAGAAAGTCATCTTCAACAGAGTCAACAATTTATTTGCCATCTAAACAAAAAAAATTATTTCTTTTGCTTGATTAAAAGTATTGCTTTTAAGTACAAAGAATCCTATTACAAAGAATGCCTAGGTACACAAGCACATACAAATATTCTGGGAAAGAGCAGCGATGGAGATCCAATTTCTACGTGAGTGCTTTACTCCATTGACAAATCGATGCAAAGATGAGAAATTTTTACTAAGTCTCGATCTCATAAACATTCGAGAGAATGGAAACAAACAGTCGGAGGGCTCTGGCATAAGACACAAAACATTGGGCAATACATATCCTAATGTATTTAATGTCATTCATACTATAATGGCCATTTTTGGACTTCTACACAAGCAATAAGAAAAACTCACTATTATTGCCCTTATGCGTGTGTAATGTGATTGCATTAAGTCCTGCGTATAAAGTGGATCTGAACACCTGCGTAGAATGCGGTCTGCATGACATGTGGCATAAATTACAAGGAATAATAAAACCTCTTTAATACGATGTTTGTCGTTTCAAACTTCGAAACACATATTATAATCTACACATTTAATGCGTGTGATCTCCTCAAATTCCTATTATATGCTTAATAACTGTTCACTAATAAAGGGAGGGAAACTTATGGGTTATACAAAGGAAATCCTCTACATAGAGAATCACTGATGCTCATGTAGATTGCTATGTGGCTCTGCTCCTTTGTCAGAGATATAAAGTGTCATTATGATGCTAACATAAGTGCAGCCAATGCCTTATTTCAAATATGAGCACCTTGGAGAAAAGCAACTAGGATAAGAATATGGCACCATAGTACAACATGTAAATAGGAGCAGCTCGGTGCAAATAAACTAGACTAGTTCTTTAAGGGGTAACCAAGTATAAGTCAATATGAATATAGAGTAATCAGGTTAGTAATAGGGTAAATTAAGAGTCAATCCAATAAGTATTCACATCAATGCGATTACCTCGACCATGAAATTTCTCATGTATCAATATATGGGGATTGGATAAAATATATAGTCAACCCATACTGTAACTAACTATCATCCTCAGGCGTGCTCTGAGATCCAATCCTAGATATATACCACAGTAAATATTTTGATCTGAATTAGCATTCTATTAAATTAGGATTTTTGTTTAAGATAGGTAGTTCATGATACGGGCTCTAACTAGAGAGCCACTAGGGTAGTACCTTTAGACTACGGCTAGAATGTACTATATAATCACTAGAAAATATTTTGGAGGAAGGCTAGATGCCCATGCGACGAAACAACACACCAACTATGATCAAATCTTGAAACTTTTAGCAGAGAATATATTTCTTCATATTATATTTATGTTCATTTTTAGAATCCTTGAGTGAATAACATTGCTCTAAACATTTGGATTATTTTATTTCTTATAAACATCCATTGAAAACCTACCAGTTTTTTCTTCTTTTTGGGTTTTTTACAATAGGATCGAACAGTCTATATTTTGCGAGAGAATCTAGTTTTGCTTATATCGCATCTTTGTGTTTTTGGCCGATGTTATCATTTTCAACATTTAATACTACAAAAAATAGGTCATACAATAGCAGTTTATCTATAGCGTTCAAGCCTCCCTGCTATAGAATGTCATCATCAATAGCGTTCCTTCTGCAATGCTATTAAAATAGAATACAATAGCAGTTTATCTATAGCGTTCGAGCCTCCCTTCTATTATAATATAATCATCCATAGCGTTTATACTAAAGTATTATTAAACGTTCATACAATAGCAGTTTATCTATAGCGTTGAAGCCTCCATGCTATTAGAATGTCATTATCAATAGCGTTCATTATGCAGTGCTGTTAACAGAATTTTATATAGCGTGTTATGAACGTTGTTAAAGGTATAGTTTTTTCTGAACGTTGTTATTCACGTATGTCTAGGGTGAGCATTATTCGGTTTTTGGACCGAAATCCGATCTGAACCTAACCGAATAAGAGATTAGGTTCGGTTTGAAAAAAATTCGGTTCGGTTTCGGTTTCAAAAATACTAAAATTTCTTATTCGGTTTCGGTTTTGGGATTCGGTTTCGGTTTAATCCAACTAACCTTTTAGAAATTTTATCTAAAATTCCTCTCCCTGATAAACCGAATAAGAAAATTTAATAATATATAAGAAATATATCTTTGTATATTTAGTTACTCGATTGGACGGGAAATAAGAATGAAGTTGTTACAATTGGACGATGGACACTACACCAAAACATGCAATTTGTAACAGTTTTTTTAATAATTTGTAACGGTTATTACCGTGGCAAAATAGTAATAGTTATAACTGTTACAATAGCTAAAAAACTGTTACTAAAAATCAAATTTTATATTTTATTATTATTCTTATTATAGTCACACTAATAGTGAGGATAATTATTTTTTCTACGAAATATGCGTCACATGCAAAGCATGTGACATGGAGAAAGTGTGATAAACCCTAATCCCCTTTCATTTCCCTCTAAAATTTTCACACTTTTCACTTTTGCTCGAAAGTTTTCACTTTCCCTCCCGCTTCTCCCTCCCAACACACTACAAAATTACGATAATTTACCTACTAACTTAGCAACTAACCAATATTTGTCGCTAGTTTTACGACTTACTAGCGACTTACTTTCAACTAATTGTCAATTTAGTTTTTTGGAGATGATCGTTCGTCACAGTTACATTGCTGAAGTGTTGATAATTTTTTGAAAGTATTTAGCGACTGAAAATTTCAGTCGCTAAAGAGTTGGAAATGTCTTTTATAATTTAGTAAGCACCTTCTAGCAACTGAAAATTCAGTCGCATCCAAAATATACCCCCAAACTAAAACTCTTCCCCCCAAAATATATACTTCCCCCCAAACTAAACCTCTTTCCCAATTTCTTTTCCAAAGCCAGGAACACTTCCCCTCCAAAATTAAAACTCTTAGATCCCCGCCGCCCACATCCAACACCCTCATCCTCCTCTTTACGCCATGAGCCCCTCCTCCACGTGTCGCTCCTCTCGTTCGTGACGACCGACTTCGTCCTCTGCTCCCTGCAGTTCCCCTACCTCGTACGCATTACCCGGAGCGACCGCTTCCAAATGAGCGCCATGGCCGACGTGGTCGACCGCAACGGGTGGAAGCATGTTGTTGCCATCTTCGTCGTAGACGAGAGCGATCGCCAACCTCGGGCCTCCGGGGGTTATCCATAGCGAAGCTGCTCGGAATGCTGGACAGTGGCTACGCGTGGATCATGAACGACTGGCTGTCCTCCCTCATCGACTCTTCCTCCGATGTTGGACGGTGGCTACGTGTGCTACATTTTTAAGCCCTGAGGTGTTTTTAGGGAGGCCACAAACTGATTGAGAAAATTCTCCAGAGCAACTTCACAGGCCTGACTGGTCAGGTTCAGTTCAATCCGGAGGGGGATTTTTAGGAAGTACTCAACATCGGCGGGACTGGATTCAGGAGGATCGGGTTCTGGTCCATCCAGCCCTGCCACCCACATCCAACCCTTAGACATGTGGAGCCTCCTTTCATCCAGGCCATCTCCTCCGATAAGTCCCCGCTGCCTCCTCCGACAAGTCCTCCAAGCCATTTTCCACCCGTTGCCCTAATCCTCATTGGTAACATGCTTTGATTTCTAATTTTTTGAAAAAAATTTCAACAAATATATTGTTTCAAGCTTTTAAATGGATAGGTCATCCAATAAGTGGTTTTCTTTTTCATTGTCTTCCATGGCCTTTTTATGGTCTTCTTTTTCTCAAAGATCTCTTAGTTCTTGCTAAGATTTCAAATGGATATATGTGAACTTTCCTATGGGGAAAGTCTGGAACTCTTTAACTTTTATAGAACATGTGGTAATTATTTGATTAAGTTTTTTGTCAAATTATTTCACTGGGTTCTGATACATGATGTGTGATTTGAAAGAATATTGAAGGGTGATTTGTGATGCACATTCTTTTTTGAGATATTTACATTGATGTTGTACTAAAGTAAGTGGATATATAAATGAGTACTAATTATATTTTTCATTCACTTCACTGTTGATCTAAGAAAACCACACAATATGTTGTTGTTTTTTTTATGTAATTATATGAATTATCTATTTGGGTTGATAGTGGACAAGTATTTCTCCATTTCTAATTATCTACATTAGGAATCATAGAAACCAAATTCTTAATTTTTGTGCTGAAATATATATGATTTTATAGATTCTTCTGTTGGAGAGCTACATAATTGTATTATTTCTCTTATAGATTCTCCTTGTTGGAGAGCAATACAAATATATTGTTTCAAGCTTTTGTGGGGCACACCAGTTGTTGTTGTGCATATGTGCCTAAGGATACGAATTACTAGTCCTAGAAAAACACAGACCTATCCTTGTCAAGGTATGTTATAAATTCATACACTAAAGAAAGATTAATTACGGAGTTATCTACATTTGAAGTCAACTTGTGGTGCTTAATAAAACTAGTTTAGTCTTCAAGACAATGATCATGATAATGTATAGAAAAGGTTTGTAGAAACTATATGTATAAAAACTATATGTAGGCTCATTCTTAATTTTTATTGCAGGTGTAAACCCGACTTCTAGTTCCAAGTAAGACCTCGATCTAGAGTAGGCTCATTTACTGATCCTGCAAATCATCCAACAAATCACACAACAACCACAACCAGGTAAGCACAAGTACTTGTAAATCACATATTTATTTTCCATGGCCAGGAATCAAACTCTAACAACCTAAGTCTATGTCCCTGGTGCTCCCACTGCACAGTCTTCTCTAGCATTATTGTGTATAACAAGTATACTCACTTTGAAGTTTGTAAAAGTCCCAACCAATTCTAGCTTGCAGATGCCTTTCCCTTCTTCGTATTTTTTGTAGAATCGACTTCATATAGTTCTATTTTTTTGATGCCTGAAAGTTTATTCTTGGCTAGAAAAAGACACTTGGTTCCCAAGATAACAAAGGTTGAGCTTACTTACGAGTTTACTATTTATGTATCTCTACATAAATGTTTGAAATAGTTGTTTCTGATTGACAGTTTCCTGAAGAGAGGGCTTGGCTTACTTACGACTCTTTAGTTTGCAGGTGCCTTTCCCTCCTTCCGTATTTTCTTTCTATAGAATCAAATTCATATAGTTATATTTTGTGATACCTGACTGTTTTATTCTTGGCTAGAAAAAGACACGGTGTTCCCAAGATAACAAAGGTTGTTTGCTTGTCATAAATGATGGAAATACAAAAATAGTCCTTCATGATTCTTTAACTTTTCCTATTAGCACGATTGTGATATTTTGTGATACCTGACACTTGGTTCCTAAGATAACAAAACTTGTGATATTGCTTATGATTTTACAATTTAGGTATCTCTACTTAAATATTTGAAATGGTTGTTTTTTATTAGCAGTTCCTTGAAGAGAGAAAGCTTGAGTTGCTTATAACTCTTCTAGTTTGCAGGTGACTTTCCCTTCTATCGTATTTTCTTTAGAATAGACTTCATCTAGTTCTATTTTGTGATACCTGACAGTTTTATTCTTGGCTAGAAAAAGATACGATGTTCCCACGATAATAAAGATTTTTTGCTTGTAATAAATGATGGAAATGCAAAAATATTTCTTCATGATTCTTCAACTTTTCCTATCAGCAATTTTTATAAAGGGCAGGTTGGGTTTCATTTATGCTTAAAATGTGTACTTATCTTAATAGCTTCACGATAATACGATCTTGCATTGATCTTGTTGATGAAAATTTAAAGCAGTAGATGATGCTATTTGGACTTATCAAGGTGAAAAAAAGGAAAAGACTCATTTACTAATTGAAATATTGAGTAATGAACTATGTATGGGATATATATCAAGGGGGCAGTTGAACCGAATCATTATTTAGTATCCAAATTATGTTTTGTTCTGTTATTTACTTCTTAATCTATTTTTATTTATATTTACACATTTTTGTTTCATTCTTCTATGTTTCAGGAACTACCTGTTGAAGTTTTTGCAGGATATAATCCACATCTGAAATTGTTGATGTTATTAGACCAAGTATTATTTTGAGTATACTAAAAATCTGAGTATTCCTTTGAGTCTGATTATTTTGTACCCTACCTGCAGGTATCTATAAAGCTTGAACTAATTGCTTACTACATATTAGCATTAGAAACCAACTGCCTTCTTGTTTATTTCAGTCCAGTTGCATTAGTCCAGGAGCCATCCATATTATAAAATATTAATGCTTAATCAATCTTTAATCCGGTGGTATCAATCCCCATCTCAATTATATATATATGGCTATCTGTACTTTTTCTCTAGCTTCTGCTGAGGAATGCTTGTCTTGTAATTTGGATTGCTTTTGGGGACTATTATTCCATTATAATATCATTTATTTATATAGGTTCTAGAGGCCGGCACCTTGATCTCTTTACAACATATATAATTTAAAGGTTAAAACTAAAATATAATTAAAACATACTAGCAGTACTATGACTTGTATAAATATCCTAATTAAATGGATTTTGTTTGTATACATGCATGTGTTATTGTTCTTGAACGTCTTCTAGCTCCAAGCAAAAATCGATCGGGAACTTGTTTATTTTTTAGAGTGTCATTGGTGAGGGTTCGTCCCGACCAATCTGATGTGTCAAACCAGGTCTGTTGCCTTTTGTTAGCAATATACAGGTCTTATTTTATGGAAATGAGTTTTTTGCTTACATTGCCTATTTTTATTTTCCAGCTTAATGCCGACTATACTATTTTTATCTTGTCTAAGGATCTGGTTTCTTTCTCTCCTTTAAACTTCTAAAATATTTGGTTTGGTATTGATTTCAACTGACATCTGCCTTTTACATGAACCCAGCTCAACCTTGAATTTCTAGATAAGATTGAAATAAGGTTTGTCGCACATGACCTTACCATACATCTTTCCTCGTGAGCTTCTCCATCACATACCAAGAAAGACCTTGGATCAGTTCTATAGCAGAGATGCAGCCTGCTTAGGTGCCAATATCTACAAAGCTCAATTTCTAGAATTTATTGCGAGTTGGCAAGAATAAATAAGAGAAGAGTATTGTTCATACCTTCATTGATTTCGCAAGAATAAGTATGTATGGATATGAATGGATCACTAATAAATTCAACTGACAAAGGATTCCAGTTGTTTGGTTGATTATAACTCATAGAATTTTAGGCAATTTTCTATTGATAGCTAACTCATAAATTCAACTGCTTGTTTATTAACCAGGAACACTAATGTTTTTCCACTATATTGTGTAGGTTGGATGAAGTAAGAGGATTTCTGAGGAGCTTTGGTTGTGGATAGGCTCGAAGGGTTCGAGCTAAATTTTGGATATACAATATTTTGGATATATGTATGGAAACAACTAAACGCTGACTACGCTGTTAACGTTTAAGTTTGGAGAAATTATGAAGGATTTTGAATGTTCTTGACAGTGAAATTAATGAATTTACTTGTGTTCGAAATTCATTCTGTGATTGATTCGTCGAGAAGCATTTAAATTTATAAATACCCGTATTCTGTGTATATATACAATAGATATCTGTGGCATTCTGTATATCTGCAATGCTATTTTGATGTGCTGCGATACTATTTTGATATGAATTGTTTTTTTACACTAATGCATTCTGCAATAGCATTCTGACATGATATTGGTGCACATATAATAGCGCGAAAGAAACGCTATAAAAACCAATTTGCATTGAAAAGCTATTCAAACGTTATTATGAAACTATAGCGTTCGTAAATGCTATGTAAACTCTATAGCATTTGTCACTGCTATAAGAAATCTATAGCATTCACGGACGCTATAATAACTAAATAGCGTTCATGAATGCTATTACTTTCCTATAGCGTTCTTATATGCTATAAGAATTGTATAGCGTTCATAAATGCTATAACCTGTCTATAGCGCCATGGAACGCTATAATCCATCAATAGCGTTTATGAACGCTATAACTTTATAGCATTCTTGTACATGGGGCAATTATAGCAGGGACATTTATAGTGGGGCGAATACGCTATAATAGGCATTCTACAGCGTTTCGAGCACTCTATCATATCCCATATCTGTTGTAGTATAAGGATTTTTCGTAGTTCAGTGTTATCTTTTATTTTTATCACCCTTTTTACTCATTTGCTAATGTTTTGACATAATATTCTCGATTCTAAATTTCTTCTAAATATGTGTAAAACATAGATTTCTTTGATATTGGTACCTCTTTCTCAGTTTCTTTTGGGATCTGAAGCGCATCCTCGACCGAAGCAATACACTTTGTTTTAGAAAATTAGATCTTTGGTTCATGACATCAAACTGTCATAAACTTTCTTTACAGGAGATGCTACTTAGGAGTTGCTTCTTCAAGGTCATTTAGGGTGTGTTATATTATTCAGTCTTTTCTTCTAAAGAGCTTAATCTTTAGTACCTTTAGGTCTTGCACATTATTAATGTAGAACCGATTCGTTTGTCGATTTTATTTTGTTCTTTGATACATATTCTAGAAAGTACATACATAGATGGTATATGTGACCTAGCTATTTATGCAACATTTTTTACGTCATTAAGTAGGCATCAATTAATTATTTGCAATGAATTACAAGTGATAATTCTTTTAGTTAAGATGAGATAAAGTGAAAGCATGACATGATAATTCACGACATTCAACGATGATTCACAACATCTTCTGGAACAAGGCATTTAACTTCCTTATATCTCCCCTAACGACAATATTGTCTTTTCAAACTTATAGTCTACAAAATTTATAGCAAATTAAGATATCTCATGTCAAAGTAACTAAAGATTCTTCACAAAACATAGATGCCAAGACTAAAATTTAAAATAATACCAACATAAGCCATTTAAAAATAATACAATTCTAAATAAATAAAACTAAGCCACTGATTATTCAGATACAATTTTTAGGATTGATGGTTTAGAAACAAACTTATCCCTGAGATCAAGGACGCATAGTTGACCATTAGTTATGTTATAATTTGGTAAGAGATGATCACAATTATTTGTTATAATTATTCTCATCATTATTGTCCCGGGGTGTCTTGGTAACTTATGCCATAATTTAAAAGTTATAGGATCGTTCGACTTATGGCTCACTATGGGCCCTTAGGATTGAGCTTTTAGCTTAAGATAGTATGTGACCAGACATCACCAGTATGAGTGACGTGCATCCCTAGTGAATAATTAGATAATCTCTCTAGGACAAACTTTTGGTTCACTATGCTAGAGGTTACATAAAGATATACTTTATTTCACTTGCTCAAAGTTGTACTATGGTACCCATTTGCCCTTATATCCTTAAAACTCGATAAATTTCTTCTGGAATTACGAGAGTATGAGACATTATATATCTGTTGGATAAAATATGCTCTACCGGAACCTTCAATAATTTGAGTAAGACTAGTTATTATGGATACTACGTTCGAACTAGTATTATTGTTTTGAAAAAGATCCTTAATAATATTTTTAATGTGCATCCACATATAAGTGTAAATTTACATACCCTTTATCCAAAAGTAATTTATCTAACTTGTGATGTCATTGTTTACAAGCTTGCTTTAAACTATAAAGGGACCCAAGTAGTGTATATACATTTTCTTATTTTGCCCCTAAATAAGTTGATGCATGCATCTACATTATTGAAATACCAATATTCAGGTTGGTGGTTTTCACTTTTGGCCTTTCAAGGACCAGCAACCCGTTGCGACCTACAAAAGTTACTACGTAGGTGATTGATTTCTCCTGGGCATGCAACGCAACACATGTTATGCATGTATCCATTTGGGGTTTTAGAAAACTCATTAAAGCAATTTATGCTTTTATTACTACATCAAGATTGTATGTGTATATGTCAAAAAGAAAATTGTGGGTCTTAAGTTAATATAAAATATTGATTAAAAAATCATGATCAAGTGATAATTATGGCATTCGTGTAAGCCCTCTAATTTTTTAGAATTTTTTTGATTTAGTTAAAATGATTTTTATTTATTAAACTATATTTTATTTTTATTTTTGACTATAAATACACTTTATCGTAGCTTTGACTTTTGAAGCACAATATCAACACAACATCGGCCAATTTCTCGAAACCAATTCCATATTTATGTTCTAGATGAGTCCACCTTTATTTTGGTATATCATGTCCCACGTGTTCCTTTGTACTATATTTTTCATGTACAATTTTTAGGTCAAAATTGTCATTTTTGCCTTCGCTGTAAGTTCGATGTATTTTTCCAATTTCAATTTGACGCCCAAATTTGATCCAAACTTTTTGACCAAATAAATATTTTTGGCCTATTTTGAGCCTACTACACACAAGCTAATGGTGTTCCACTCAATTGGATTCTCATGTGCTATTTATTTTTAAATGGCATACAAGACCTTTTATTAGACTTTCGGAGCCTATTTCGGTTTAATAAATTGTATAGATCCAATACTAGTCCAACAAGCTAGGTAGAGCCTATGTTAGGTTGCCATAACCTATTAGGACTAATTTAGTCATTTAGATTTTGTACATCAATATTGGTTTAAAACCCAATCCAATCATTCTGATTCTACTTTTGGAAACTAATTTAAATCCTTCTAAGTGTATATTGGTGTATGTTATGAAATATCTATCAAATATCAATCAAATCTTACCAAATCAATTCTTAACGAATCCCAATCCTTTAAAATACCATATTTTATATTTTAAAACCACCAAAACCATCCGCCGCTCCCCTTTTCTCATGAAAACTGAGTGTAACCTCCTCTTGTTTTTCTTTTTTTTTATATATTTTTCTACCCAATAGAAACCCAACTTTCTGACCACCGCCAACCCTTCTACCACCTTCATCTCAACCCTAATCCTCCCTCTAACACCCCAGCACCTTTCCTAGGAGTCACGAAGCACCATTTGGTCGGTATAAGGCCTGGAAGGCACACAAAGTCGACTGAACTTATGCTGGATTCGTCACAACAGGTAGGTTGATTTGTACACGAGGTTTTATATACTTTCTGATGTCTGTTTCTCGCAAAAACACACACTAACACAAAGCTCAATGTGTCTATTTCATCTCCAATTGACCACCCACGTGGTTCCACACGGTTTGTCCGGACGTCCATTTTGCAACTGGGTATCCAGACTAAACCAATTATTTTGTAGGAGAGTTTTCGGCGACTTATGAAGCACTTTGACTTTTGAAATACTTTTGGTAATACTCTAGACATCCTAATATTTTTATACCATATACTTTTGTGCCACTTGGTGGAGATTTTATATTTTAGTAAAATTTGTGTCTATCGCATTATTGTTGGATCACTGAAAAACCTACAATCTATGTGTCTTTTTGGACTTGGAACCCTAAGAAACTATTCTAAAATAATTGTTGTGTTTATTTTATCACAAAATATTTATTCTAGTGTATTTTACAGAATTTTTCCAGATTTAATATTTGTATAAAATTATTTGGACTCAGAACCCTAAGAAACTATTCTAAAATAATTGATAGTTTGATACTAGTTTTCTTATTAATAATGTAGTCTAAATTTTATTATAATTATTTTAATATATTTTTCCAGAAATAAATATTATATGTTTAATTTATAAACATGTTATTTTATTTTATTGATTTAATACCATATATGATGGATTGGGTCATATATATAGTAAGTGCTAGTTTAGTAGATTATGTCTAGTAGGAACTATATATAGTTAGTCTATACATAGCCTGAGCCGCTCCCACCCGTTCCCTAATCGTTCATGACTGTGTCCCCCGTCCGCTTGCGACAGCGAGGCCGCGTGCCGTCGGCCGGCCGCCCCCCCTCCCCCTCAGCGCCGGAGGCGCTCATCCCGCTGGTCCTCCTCATGCACGGTGGAGTCGCACCACCCCGACCGTCGTGCTCTGGACAGTTTTGGCCGCGATCCACTCCGGTATGCTCATCCGAGATGGTCGGAGGCCCACTTATCGGTGGTCGGAGCTGCCTCCTTCCCCCTTTCCCCCCCCCCAGCCTACTCGGATAGCGGCCGCCCTCAGGTGGCCTCACGCGGACTGCCCACCGGCCGGACCGCCTGGTAGAGTTGGGTCTCCGACCATCGCCCGCTCAGCTCCCCGCTTCGGTGGCCGTGGCACCCCCCAGCACGCTTCAGATTCGAGGATGACGGCCCCCTCGTCTGGCCTCTCCTCGGTTGCCGAGCCCTTTCGCCCACATCCGGGAATTCAAAATTCGAATTTCGTCCCCCTCTTGGGCGCGGATCATGCGCCCACAGAGCCACTCTCGTAGGCCGCGACCTATGCACCCTCCGCTCTCGCTGCGGGCATGTGCACGCCGTGTGTGGCAATCTATGCGCATGTTGGGCCCTTCCTAGCGTCCCATCCCAGGGCCCATTATGTGCCCATTGCGGATGCAACGGGCATGCGCCCGCAACAGATCCTTGCCCCCGCTCCTTTCGGAGCTTCCTCCTATGCGCCCCTTCGTCCGGGTGGCATACTAGGGGAGTATGCGCCTGCATCCTCCTCCGCTTCCCTGGGCGTCGAGCCCCCATCTGCGCCCCAGGCCTATCCATGCGCCTAAAATCGCGAGCTAATTTTTGCCTCCTACTACTTCAGAGACCCCCTCTCAACTCCATCGAGTTCGGGCTGTCTTTATGCGCCCAGGACTCGGCACCCCCTATACGCCCTCAGGTCCGACCTATGCGTAGATGGTCGAACCCCCCACAGGCCGGACCGATGCACAGATGGTCGAACGTTCTTCATTTCGTATTGTTTCCTCATCCTCCCAGTCTTTCCCCGGGGCTGAGTGTCCCAGTGGACCTTATGTTGGTGACACTCTCTCGCGGAAAGGCTTCCTCGGCGCCTCTTTCTCCCTAATTCCTCTCTCCCTCCCACAGCCAGGGCAGCAACTCCCCGTCATGGCCGCGGCTCCCTCACAGCCATCATCCTACTCAGAAGCCCTGCGCCTAGACCGCAAGGCCCCTTCGTCATCCCCTCCAGTGGGCATAGAACTCCCAGACATCATCTTCCTGGCCCCTTCTGAAGGCCAGACCATCCAGATCTGTTTCTCCTCCATAGAGATTTCCTCCATATCCCTCAGCTTTACAAGGACCTTTGTCCGGAAGTTCCAATCAGGATGCCCGAAGATCGCCATAGCTCAAGAGGCCGTCGTAGGTTGGAGGCTAACCTCAGCTTTCACGGTCGCGTCGCTTGAACCCAAGCACTTGCTCCTCCACCACTCCTCGGATCTTAACTTCTCCGCAGTGTGGGTGAGAGGATCTACTTCCATAGGCAACCAGTCCGTCAAGATCACAAAATAGTCCCCTACCTTCAACCCCAGAGTTGAGTCATCCATTATTTTGGCTTGGATCACCCTCCCCAACCTGTCCCTCGTCTGCTTCGTGCCAGCAGCTCTCAAGAGGATAGTGAGCTCGTTCGAAACGCTCGTAGCTATTGCGGACGAAACCTACAACCTCTCTAAAGGGAACTACGCAAAGATTTATGTGGAACTCGACCTGACCTCCGATCCACCAGAACAAATACAGCTCGATCTCAGGGGTAGAATGCATTCATAGCTGGTAGTGTATGACAACAATATTATTTTCTGTAGGTGCTGCCAGATGAGAGGACACCTAACCAGGTTCTGCTATAAAGCCCACCCGGAACTCAAGAAGCCAGCCCCCCGTAAGACACAACCCTTCAAACCGGCCCAAGGCGCTCCATCAGCTCCCACCCTCCCTCCTCCTAGCCACCTCCACCAGCTGACCGACAGTGAGAACTCTACCAACCCCAGCTTAATCCCCCCAACCAACCAAAAAATTGTACCCTACGATTCGAAGGCCATCCCTCTCCATAACCCGTTCGACATCCTCTCAGTCGCAGATGAAGAGCATCCCCCACTACCAGGGATCGAGTACAACGCAGAGTACTACACCTCAGCAGACAACAGCTCAGGCGGAGAGAGAGCAGAGCTGGAGGCCACTAGCCCGTACCCACCCTCCCTTGAGTACCCATCCCCCCGCGAGGTAGAAGATCACAACAGGAACAACGGCAGCACCCCCAAGGACATCCTAGCCATCCTCGGAGTAGAGGCCGCAGGCGGAGTCCAGAAAGCTATGGATGCAGGCCTCCTAGACCTCTCTAACCCCCTCTGCACCCTTTAAGAAACAGAGCCAGAAGATACTCCTCAGTAGAAGAGCCCAGAAATAAATATCCAAAAATAGAAAGAGGAAAGCCTAAGCACCACGACCGACGACACGATAGCTCAAAAAAACCCTACAACAAAAAGACAAAAAATTCCAAAAGGGACACGGTCATGACCACCAGATCGGCTGCAAAGCTCTACAATCCCCCTACCCCTCCCTCCGATGCTTAACATCCTTGCGTGGAACGTTCGTGGGATTGCAAACAAACCCACTATGAACAGACTTATCAGCCTTAAGAAACTACACCGGATCGACATCTTGATTATCATTGAACCCAAAGTCCCAAATAAAAAACTTAAAGCATTCCAACTCAAACTCGGCTTCTCTTCCACGAACGCCTGGTGCAACGATATCTGGATCTTCTTCAATGCCGACGTCAAATTTGGCTTCGTCCAAGACTCCAGACAAGCTCTTTCCTGCTGGATCGAGCATCCAACCCTTCAGCACAGATCCCTTCTATCTGCTGTGCATGGCAGTTATGACATCAACGACCGCAAGAGGCTTTGGGACACCTTGATAGAAACTCACCTGCTCCTAAACACCCCCCCGTAGATATGTGTGGGCGACTTCAATACCATCTCTAGCAGATAAGAGAAGTCTGGGGGCCGCCCCCCACCCCCGACGGCTATGACGGATTTCAACACCTTTATTTTTAACACACACATGTCCCCTATCCCTTTCTCCAACAACGCATTCACCTAGTACAACATGCAGTAAGGAGCTAATCGGCAATACTCTCGGCTCGATCGAGCTCTTGTGAACAATCGTTGGACTGACCTCGGCCTCATATCGAACCTCTCCCACATGAATACCACCGAATCAGATCAATCTCCTCTTCTGATAGAGATCAGCGGTATTCACCTCCACATCAAGAAAGCCTTCTTGTTCCTAGATTTCTGGACCTTCCATACATAATTCAAAAACATCGTCGCGACTGCATGAAGCTCTACCGATAACCCTGACACCCTTGTACGAGTTGCAGCTAAACCTAAAGCGACCAAGTGTGCGCTAGCGACCTGGAGTAGAAACGCATTTGGTGACATCTTCCAAGCTATCAAGTTGGCGGAAGATGACGTCACTCGGACGAAGATTCTGTTCACTGCGGATAGCTCCTCGGAGAACCGTGCCGCACTACACCTTACCAGAGCTCTTTTCAAGTCCCGACTGAAGATCGAAACATAATTCTGGAAGCAAAAAGCTAGGCTGGCTTGGGACGCAGAAGGAGATAAAACTCGACCTTCTTTCACCCATGTATCAGAGGTCGCAGACAATAGTTGAGTCGACACTAAATCGTCGATGACAACGGTAATCTCCTCACCGACCAGCGGAGTATTCAGTCAGCCGCCACTGATTTTTACACCAAACTCTTCACCAAAGTCACCATTCACAAGGATGAGGAGTTCCTTGCCAAGATCCCCAACATGATCAACACCAAAGAGAACGAGCAGCTTCTTACCCCTCCCTCCGCGAAGGAGGTCAAGGTCACAGTTTGGGCTCTAGACGAGCATAGCGCTCCCAGCCTAGACAATTTTTCTGGTGTCTTCTTCCATTCTTGCTGGGACATTATCGCGCACGACATCCATGGGGCAGCCGTAGCCTTTTTCCAAGGAGCGAGATACCCTAAATCCATCTCCCGTGCCAACCTGATTCTCATTCCCAAAAAAGATAACCTGGACAATTTCAAGGACTTCCGCCCCATCATCCTGTGCACATTTACCAATAAAATTATTTCAAAAATTATCGTAACCCGCATGTCTGTACTTCTCCCCAAAACAATTTCGGAAGAGCAAAGCGGGTTTGTCCCAGGGCGGAACATCACTGACAACATCCTCTTAGCTCAGGAGATGATCACATGCATGAAATTCCTCTCTAGGGGAGGGAATGTGGTCATCACACTAGATATAGAGAAAGCTTATGATCGTCTGGACTGGCAATTCCTGATTTGGGTGCCCAGGGCCTTCGACTTCTCGGAATCGTGGACCGACATTCTATTCAGATCCATCATCAACTCCTGGTTTTCCACCATCATCAACGACCAAGCCGAGGGTTTCTTCCAGTAGTGGAGTCAGACAGGGAGACCCTCTTTCCTCTACCATCTTCATCATTGCAGCCGAAGCTCTTAGCAGAAACCTCAACAGCTTGGCCAACTTGCCAGGATTCTACCATTTCCACACAACCATCGGATGCCCCTTAATCACTCATCTGGCCTATGTAGACGACATCCATTTCTTCTCAGCAGGCGACATCGGATCAGTGGAGGCTGTCCACAGAACGCTTCAGAAATATACCAGATGCTTCGGCCAGTGGGTGAACCCAGGCAAGAGCGTCATTTATACCCATCATAAAGCCGACAGGGAACACTCCGCCGCCATTTCCAATCTGACATCATTTTCCATCGCCTATCCGTCGTTCACTTATCTCGGATGCCCGCTGGTTTACGGCAAATCAAACTCGGGCATTTTTGACGGACTTGTCAGCAAAATTAGGAAGAAAATTGAGGGCTAGCACAACGCCACCCTTTCCCGGGTGACAAGATGATCCTGATCAAGCATGTTCTTTCCTCTATCCCCATTTACACCCTAGCAGTTTGCTTCCCTCTGAAGAAGGTATTATCCTCTTTTGAGTCCCTTTTCTCTAACTTATTTTTGGGTCACCAAGGAGGTAAAGATAAGCACCATTGGGCCAGCTGGGACTCCATGGCCAAACCCACCAGCGTAGGAGGGCTAGGATACAGCAGACTTGTATATATTGTTGATGCTTGCTCCATGAAGCAATAGTGGGAGCTCCAAACGGAGAACTCGATCTGGTCCCGATTCATGAAGGCTAGATATTTTAGGACTTCCTAACCCACGACCGCCACTGCCAACAGCCGCTCTTCAGCCAACTAGGGACGTATTCTCACGGGTCAGAACCTTATGGAACCCCTCACGAATAGCTCTAATGATACAGGTATGCTGCGGTGGTCCTTGAACCCCGGCGGAGTTTTCACGTTAGCGTCCACCACAACGGCGACGAGAGGAACCGGAGAACCTAACCCCTTTCTCGCTTACTACTGGCAGCCCGCCATCCCCAATAAATTATCTATTCTCTTATGGAGACCGCATCGTAGGAAGCTCCCTACCGACAATGCCCTAACTTCCTTCGACTTCAGCCTCGCATCGAGATGCCACTGCTGCTCCTCTCCTCAAGCTGAAACCGTGGACCACATTCTAAACTCCGGCCAACTCGCTTCCCTACTGTGGGCCAACCTAACCATTAGATGGCCTCTACACCAACAGTCTTGGGGCTTCAATAATCTTCTCGCCAATTCGGGAAACTCTAAAACGCACCAGATCATCGCAGCCGCCGGGATCTGGGACTTATGGAAGAATAGGAACAAGCACAGATACGAAGGCCGCTTATTCAATTCCCCACAACAGTACAGAGAAGTCTGCAGACAAGTTTGCAAGGTCAACATTCGTGGTTCTCATGCCGCGGCCTCACGCTAGCGGTAGTGGATCCGCGCAACTCGCGCCGTCTTGGACAGGCTTCGATATTTTGCGCCTTATATATCAATAAAGTGTCATTTTTGGACTATATATATATATATATATATATATATATATATAATATATAATTTATATATATATATATATAAATAAATAAATAATATATATATATTTTACACACACACACACACATATATATGCACATATAGAGAGAGAAAAAGAGAGAGAGGGAGAATATGATAGGGGTGGTTGTAGATAGGGATAAAGGCATCCATTGCTTGGGTTTATCCATAAATCATAAATTTTTGTATGTTTTCTCCTTTTTCTTACATATTCTTCTCTCGTTTTTTATTTTGCATATTACAGTCTATAAACGCATATATTTTGGAGTCTTTCAATCTCTAGTTGTTCATAAGTCAATAAATGATCCTTTCTAAATGCATGTGACAATTCTAATTTCATCATGATACATCATGGTTGTTTTTTTAAACTTCAGGTGCTACTTTTTCGTTTAATGTAATCTTACTCTTGTGTTATCTTTCATCGTCATGATCAAAAGAAGGACTATATACTCTTAGATAGTGTCCTATTAAGTGTCTCATTTTTTCATATTGGTCTAGCATAACATCCAATACTTTTTTGGTGACTAATTTTGATGTACAAATAAATATTTTTTATTAGTTTCTTCAAACTATTGTTAGTTTGTTAATATGAACATAAAATAGAGGGAAGAATAATAATAAAAATAATTACATAAAAGGGAGTAAATTCCCTATATTTATAGGAAAGAGGAAAAAAAATTGGAAATTTAAAAGGAGGGGATGTGTTGGCCCATTGGTCATGGTCGAACCGGATTTTAATAATTAATCTAACCATGTCTCGATATAAGGGCTACTTGGACGAACTACTACAGATTATGAACGGCTACCGTTCAAGACTTGGAGCCGTGTTTGTCATTGTGTCCGTATTTTCAGTTATCAGATACGTAGCTGGCATGTTTACGTATTCTATTCTTATGTATTTTGGGACTGGAGCGTTATATATTTTTTGGGTGACCCATGCAGATCGAGTTAGCCATTTCAGTTATATTACTATACTGAGCGGGCCTGTAAATAGGATTAGACTCTTAGGATTCACAATCCACAACTGCCTTTATAATTCTTTTAGAATTGCTCTATCATCCTTGAACATCTTATTTGCACTCAATTATTTGAAGTTCATACCCCTACTTGTTTGGGCTTTGATGTACTTTCTTTTTTTTTTCCCACTACTCCTTCTGAAATTTCGAGGACAAAAATTTTGCAAGGTGGGTAGCTTTTAACTCCTCCTTTTTATTAATAAAGCCTAATTCTTTTTGTAGAACATTTTTTCATATTTTTAGGGACAATTTTGTAAATTAGTTATTATTTAGCAATCCTCCATTAGGGAATGGCATAGTCATAAATAATTAGGTGGTGTGGCAATATTTGGTAATTTCCTAGAAGTCAATGATTAGGCAGTGGCATCATTAGTAATTAGCTATAAAAATTAGAGTGGGACCCATTTAGGTCGTTCTTAATTAATTAAGGATTAGTGTTATTTAATCCCAATGAAATTTCCTTAGAATCTAGCATATTCTTAGGAATATTCCCTAGAATATTCTTGGAATATTACTTGGAGGCCATGTGCTAATTAGATATAGATTATTCCTAACTACACCTATAAATATCCCTAATTATTATTAGCATTAATCTTCCCTAATTATTCCACTAACCATGATGACCGTGTCTTGTCGTGTCAGCGTGTCCATCACATTTCATTAATAGCCAAGGTATTATATTTACACCCGTGTTCGACACGACACGACACGACCCTATATCTAAAACACAACAATTCTTCTTGTTCCCAAGTTCGATCCCGAGGACACGGATACACCACACATTCCAACACCCAAATTATATCATCCAGACTCTGTGTCCATGTGTCTATAGACATGAATACGAACTAAACCCTAATTTCTATTCTGCCATATCCTGTCGACACTGTTGTTGTGTCCTCCGCCGAGTACACTGACACTATTGACCCGCTCAGCTCAGCCACCATCATCAAAAATTGCCATTGGATCCGTCGATCGGATATGGAAAACTGTACCGAGTCACTGATCCGGAGCCGCCGTCCATCAAAGTTGTGTCTAGGCTCGAGATCAAAGTTCAACCACGATTGAGTCGCGTCGCCGTCGTCCGTCGGAGCTTTGTCTACGCTCGAGATCAACGTTTAACCATGATTGAGTCACATCACCGTCCATGTTTCCTCGATGATCTGCCGCCGTATCCTCTATAGCTACTTCCAGATCTAATGGCTGTTGGCCCATTGGTTATGGTCGAACTAGATTTTAATAATTGATCTATCCCTATCTCGATATAAGGGCTAATTGGACGAACTGCCAGAGCTACTACTGCTACCGTTCAAGACTTGGTGCCATGTTTGTCATTGTGTCTGTATCTTTTAATTATTAATGTATTTTTCATATTTTATTGAATCTAGGAATACAATCTAAACCGAGTCGTACTGGCAAATAGGCTACCCATAACCGTTTTCAAAAATACCTATATGTTTTGAAATCTAGCCCAAAACCAAAAGCCCAAAATACTTCCTAACTACTTGAACATTTGAAAGCCCAAAACCTGAGTTTCAAAACCCAAAATCACCCATTCTGAACTAGCAGAACTCTGGGCAAATTTGTCTTGAGTTCGGTTGGTGGAACATTGCTTTTTAAAATCAGTCTTCCCGCAATTACATATGGAACGGCTATATGCCGAGATCCTTTCATAGAATTCTGTCTGAATTCTGCCTGAATTCTTCCTTTGGAAATCCTATAACTAGAGAAGAATTTCTACCATTTCAACACACCAATTCACTTTCTTATCTCTTCTCTCTAAGCTTACTACATTCTTCTAAAGCCTTCTAAGCTTTTATTTTCAAATCCTCAGCCAATTACAATCCTCTAGTCAATTTGTCAGGGCAGTACGGTCTAGAAGGTCAGAGTGATTGTAATCAAGAGGCTTGACAAGATGTAAGACACTTCACAATTGAAGTTGGTCGAGTGCTTCGGATCAAAGCTCGCATTTTTAGAAGTTGCAAGGACTTTATATGAAAACTAACGGTTTTCCATAGTAGATTTCAATTAAGAGCTAGAGTTTTCTCGACTGGATTAGTCCTCACACGAGGAAGACCATTATACATCGTCGTATTTGCATTTGCTCTCTGTACTTTACATTTACATTTTAATATCTGTGATATATTTCTGTGATACTATTACTAACTTTTTTAAATAGCTAATATTCTGCTGCCTACTCTATTCACCCTACCTCTAGAGTATATCGCTTTACATTTCGATGCTACAATTGGTATCAATGCCGGTTATACAGGTAAAACCAGGTAACATTGTTATTAAAAAAATTTAATCTAACTGTTGTTACATAAGATCACTACATCACATATGACAACTGTGAAATTCACAAATGAAGGCCAAGCCACAAACATACCCCTACTGCTTGATGGTACTAACTACACTTACCGAAAAAACATGTATGAGTTTATTCTTGAGATCTCTAGATTTTGACCTATGGTCCATTGTAGTTGATGGCTATAAAAAGCCTCCTCGTGTTCTTATTGATGGAGGGTTGGTTGAAAAAACACATGACAAGTATGCTGACTCTGAAAAGAATGAGGCCAGTCTTGACGCACGTTCTATTAATGCTTTATTCTGTGCATTAGACAGGACTGAATTCAACATGGTGTCTACATGCACAACATCCAATAAAGTGTGGAAACGTCTTGAAGTTACACATGAAGGCACGATGCAAGTCAAGGAGTCTAAGATCAGTAGACTTACTCAAGAGTATGAGGCATTCAAGATGAAGCCAAACGAATCCATTACACAAATGTTCATAAGATTTCTGGATATTATAAATCATTTGTCCTCCCTAGGCAAGGAATACAATAATCATGAGAAGATACGTAAGTTACTGCAAGCCCTCACAAAGAACTAGATTCTGAAGGCTATAACAATCATTGAAGGAAATAACCTCACTACTATGTTTCTTGAAATGCTCATGGGAAAGCTACACACTTACGAGATGGAACATCAAGACTTTATAGACGTTGCACAAAAGGAGAAGTCAATCGCCCTAAAAAGTCAACACCGATGGACTGTCAAAGAAGATTCTGACGACAGTGATTCCGACACTGAGGATCAAGCTCTCCTAGTAAAGAAGTTCAATAAGTTCATGAGATTCAACCGAAGAACAAAGGAACACAATAGCAAAAACAGCAACAATAAAGAAGGTCCAATATGTTATGGTTGTATGAAGAAAGGACACATCAAGAAGGACTATTCGACAGCATCATCATCAACCAGGAAGGGCAATAAATATAAAAAGAGTTACTTAAAGAAATCTATTTCTAGAAGATATGCCAACACCAGCATCTAGCATAAAAGTGATGCTAGCAACTCAGAAGATGAACAATCAAACGACGCTGCAAATGTGTGCTCATATGATCGGTAAACTCAAACCCTCTGTTTGATACATATGATGATATTACCTTTGAACAGTTTGGTGAAGCCTTTGGTGGCCTATTAAATGACCACAGAAAGCTGCTTAGCAAGTACCAAAACTCTATGAAGGTTCAAAGAGTACAAAGGTAAAATAAGAAGACTTACCAACTTACTAATTGAGGTTAAAAGTAATATAAACCCTAGTGAGAATGGTGAGCTTTCTTCTGTCAAGTTGAAACTACATGAGACTACACGATTATCCGAAGAAAAAGACAAGACCATTGCTAAACTTGAGGCAGACTTACTCAAAGAGAAGAAGAGCCATCAATGTGCACTAGTCAGAAATGATGCAGTCACAGCTGACTATAACACACATTATGACACCTCCAAGAAGTTGGAAATTAGGTTAGGAAAACAACCTGAAGTTGCTGCATCCTACCCTAACACGTGTCACTTATCGAAACATTGGAACATAGTCAAACCCAATACTGTCAGACCAAACACAGACAAACCTTTGCCCAAGAAGACTAACTGACTTGCATTCTACTACAAGTATCCAACTAGAACACCAAGACCTACTAATCATGCACATCACACTACACCTAACACTCAGCATGCTAGATATAATTATTGTGGCACCATTGGTCATATCTCTCCTGCATGTAGAGTAAGAAAGTTAGTTGATTTGAATATATGTGTATGGATACCAAAGACTAACATATCCGGACCATAAAAGAAATGGGTACCAAAAGTTTCATCTACAAACTTTTTTGTAGGTGGAACACCCTACTCATAATAGAAGCAAGGGGATCCTTGACAGCGGTTGCTCACGGCACATGACTAGTGATTCTTCTCTATTCACAACATTATCGAAGAAGAAAGAAGGATACATCTCCTTGGATAATAATTTTAAAGGGTATATTGTAGGTATCAGCAACATTGGTAAGGCTCCCTACCCTGTGATTAATGATGTCTGTCCAATAACAGAGTTAAAACATAATCTACTCGGCATAAGCCATTTAGCTGACCATATTTATGGTATTAACTTTGTCAAAGACAAATGTACTATAGTTGATAGCTCAACTGGTAGTACTATATTTGAAGGTATTAGGGAAGACAACATATATGTTTTATATTAGTTGGAAGATGCTAACAAAGCAGGTAGATGCTTACTAGCCAAGAAAGATGAAAGTCAACTTTAGCACATGAGACTCGATCATACAAACATGGACACAATTTCAAGATTACTACAAAAAAACTAGTACGAGGCTTACCGGGCATTGTTTTCAAGAAGGATACGGTATGTAGCGAATGTGAAAAGAAAAAACTACCCGATTTACTTTTAAGTCGCTTAAGTACCACTAGACCTCTACAATTAGTGCATATGGATTTATTTAGGCCTAGTAGAAATGCTAGCCTAAGTGGTAAGTTAAATGTATTTGTAATAGTAGATAATTTTTCTAGATACACGTGGGTATACTTTCTCGTACGCAAGAATGATGTACTATCTGAATTCGTCAATTTTTGTAAGAAAGTCCAAAATGAGAAAGGATTCATGATCACTCGTATTTAAAGTGATCATGACAGCTAATTCGAGAATGCAGAGTTTGAGCAATTATGTGACATGCACGGATATTTGTACGAGTTCTCTTGCCCTAGGACTCCACAACAAAATGGAGTTGTGGAACGTAAGAACAAACTCTATCTGAAATGGCTAGAGTAATGTTTAACCAGTTTAGTCTACCCAAATATTTTTGGGCAGAAGTTGTCAACACAGCTTGTTATGTTCTCAGTAGGGTTCTAATTTGACCTAAATCGAAGAAGACTCCCTATAAGTTATGGTTTGATAGAAAACCCACAGTTTCTCTGTTACGACCCGCATCCGCTTTTCGAAATATGAGTGCATGTCCAAGCCAGCCTACGCCACAGTGTCAGTGGTAGAACGTTGTCCAGCCCAAAATAAACAAATGCTCAAAAATAAACTTTACTGGTCATTCAAATTTCTAAATTGATTACAACATTTACAAGATTTATATTTAAGAAAAAGGACAAGGTTCTTACAAATATTGAAAATGATAGAACATCTATCTACTTTTTTAGGTTTTAGCCTGCAAGTACACCCATATATCCTAATGCTAAGAGAAGCCATAGTTAACCTAAAAAATGTTAGTTTCCAGTCAGGAATGGAACAAGCACACAGGCCAACAGGCTATTCAAAAACATAATAGAATTTAAAAATAGCATATATGAAATAATCTAGTAAATAAAACCTGATATCATGGCAAATCAAGAAAGACAGTAGATAACTCTACAACGGGATGTAGAAGCATGAAAAAGGGATATTAATTTTAATTCCACATCAGAAAGGTGAAGAGGAGAAGTCTTATTTCACTCTATATAAAGAGCCCATTTGCCTCCTTTGAAAGGGGGCACCAAAAAAAAGGGAGCCCGTTCGACCCACAAAAAGTTGCAACAGTGTCTCTTCTTCTGAATCGGCTGCAAGTTCTTTACTTGCCATTTTGGCAAGGAAAAGTTGGGCTACTACGAAAAAATCCAAGGTAGCACGAGCCATGCGCCCCAAATGTGCTACGTCGAGAGTGTACCGGAGATGCGCACTCAAAATCATGCATGCTGCCGATGGTAAACTGTACAGAGTCGACTCGGGTGCTTTTCCACCAGATATGAGCCGACTCTCAAAGTTCCTGTCTGGCTTGGGCGCATCTTCTGCATTTGGAGCCAAGTCGTGCGAGGCAAAACTTGTGACTTTGAACCAATGCGCCCACGTTGGTTGTGCGCATGAAGTGGGTTCAAGTCATAATACATGTTGCTCCAACACCAATGATCTGGGCGTATCTCATACGCTGGAACTGGATCGGAGGGTACAAAATTCACATGACCACCCGGTACTTGGCCTCGCCATACGCCTAAAGGGGGATGTGAAAGTGAACCTCTCCCCTCATGATTTGCGTAATATGATAACTCACAAACGCAGATCAGTAGAGATGACCATTAAGCACGATGTGCCCCTCGTAGGGCATACTTACGCTACGGTCTCCATCAACTGTTGCTGCCACAAAATAGTGGCTCTACCACCAAGGTAGTCTATGTTCCAGCAACTTCAATCTGCTGTACCTGTCCGATATTATCTTGGAAACATGATGCCAATTGAAGACTTTGTAATAGCCTACTCTCAACTAGACACATCACTCTGATGTCTCATCTCGGCACATTGTCTCAGCCCAGCGCATTAGTCTACCAGCGCATCACTCTGCCCTGTCAGAGCGAATCACTTCCTCGTCAACGTACAGGCGCATCTGCCAGCCTGGGGCTCTTCTATCATAATGAGGCTTAGGTACATCAATCCCAAACCATGCATTCAACTCGGCACCCAATGCCATCTCATGGAAGAATACTGCAGACAAGGAGATCGAACATAATCTATCATGTCCATTCCCGACGCATCTCAGTCGTCTGAAGGAGTTCATCGTCAAAGCTTCTTCGAACAAGGAGATCAGCAATCCACAGTGCAACATCTCGCCAAAAAGGAGGATCGGTCGAGTTCATCTCCGTTTGGGAAGAAAAGTAAAACGAGAAACAAAACTTCTCTTCACGTTACTACTTATAGGCCAGGGCAAATCAAACCCATGCGCCAAGTGGCAACTTTACTGAAGTCAATGCAATGAACTTGCATTTATGGTGATGAATCTTCCCCTTCGAATTCAGCATCAAAGAAGTCATTAAATGCCTCAGAAGAGCCAACAAAGACTGACCAATGAGGATGCACCACACAGCAGATGTGCTTATCAACACCATGTTCTCCGTACTGATGCACCTAGTAGAACATGGACCCATGCGCCCAATGGTGTACGGAGATACGCCCACTCAGGCTCATCACCCATCAAGCATTTAAGCTATGTGACAGAGTTGGCAGCATGTTCCCCGAAGACTGAACGGTTGACAGCTTTTTGCATAAAATGAAGAGTCGCAGATGTCAGCATCATCATTACTTACTTTCGTCGGCTACAGCTATCCTTGCTACGTGGCTGGCTGAACACTCGCATGCGCCTCCATAGCCATGCGCCTAAAAGCCATCATGCGCCTCAAAAGCCATGCGCCCCGACTCGCTCCTGATTCCAAAAGATAGAAGCCAAGTCTTTGTAAGTCCCTCAACAGCCATACACTCGAAGCTCTGCATGCGCCTCAAAAGCCATACGCCCAGACTTGTCTGTGACCCCTAAAAGTCATAGACCAAGTCACCCCATACGCCAGATCCTAGGTGCATCTTGACAGACCACCCTCCACCAAATCCTAGATCTTTGAGCCATGAATACGGGCAACGTGTCATTTGACTCAGTTCTACCTACGAATGGGTGCTAACCACCCAAGATCTCAGCAACGGCCGAATCTTTACAACTGCCACGTGTCAGCTCCACCACAACCCAACAGTGCAGTTCAAACAAGATTCAGCTTTAACTCAGGGCGCATCGTCCATGCGCCCCACAACATCAGTCACATGGTATTCCTACGTACAGGCGTATCCTACATATGCGTGTATGAGTAGACCAGTCTGTTGCCTATAGATAGAAGGATCATTCCTTCATCCACGCACACAAACAAATAGATATCATCATATCTACCTATAAAGACAAGAATAGACACATAACGTCTACTTATCTTCCAAAATCTCTGGCATCCAGAGCAGCCCAGACCTTTAGAGAATCTAAGATCATCGTCAGATCGTCAACGGAGTCAATGCATTACCACTTACTCCATCGATACAGTTCCCAAATAAAAACAAAAGTGTACTCCTAGGACTACGTCTAAGTCCTATATTGTATACTGGTCTGTTTGTAATTGAAATACCAAAGTTTTAATCAACAAAACCTTGTTGTATTTTCGATGGCAAACAAGCTGGCGACTTTGTTGGGAATTCTTTATCTTCCGACAAGAAAGTTGTGTCCCAATCCGATGACATCAAGCTTAGCTCCTCCCACAAGACACTCGAGGTGCGCCTCAATCAACAGGCGTATGAGAATTTCATCTCTGAAGGCAGCGCAAGTCCTTCGAAGCGGTTGTCAAAGTCGAAGAAGACTTGCCAAGTCTGGGTGTGCAAAGGAGATGCGTCGAGCACCAC
Organism: Iris pallida; assembly: GCA_029216955.1. NCBI lineage: Eukaryota > Viridiplantae > Streptophyta > Magnoliopsida > Asparagales > Iridaceae > Iris > Iris pallida. The sequence goes on along the minus strand of JANAVB010006390.1, from coordinate 15,101,953 downwards.
CGCTTAAGGGGACGCGCCACCGCAGCCCACCCTTCCTCTTGACTTTCTTAGCAAGCAATATGCACCCGCCAGTATAGTGTATCTGCCAGAGAAATACAGTGTTGACTGTATTCCCCAACTATTCTCTTTTCAGTCGAAGAAGATGCACCGACGATACAAAGACGCATCCAGCTTCCTGCACATGAACTCTGGCGTATGGGAGAGGGCCTCTGTCTTTGACAGAATCACTTGCTGTCGTAGCGAGAACGAGTTGGATTCTGAGCTCTATGCACCTTCGTGGGCTGGTACAAAGAAATCCAAGATAGTACGGGCCATGCGCCCCAAATGTGCTACGTCCATAGTGAACCAGAGATGCGCGCTAAAAATCATGTGTACTATCGATGGTAAACTGTACAGAGTCGACTCGGGTGCGTTTGCACCAGATACGAGCCAACTCACAAGGTCCCCGTCTCGCTTGGGCGCATCTTCTGTGTTTGGAACCAAGTCATGCGAGGTAAAACTTGTGACTTTGATCCCATACACCCACGTGGGTTGTGCGCATGAAGTGGGTTCAAGTCGCAATACATGTTGCTCCCCCACCAATGATCTGGGGATATCTCATACACTAGAACTAGATCAGGGGTACAATAAGACAATAAACGAAGAGAGGACACATAACTACTCCGGGAGCCAGGTTACAACCCTTAAACCAAACAAGGACCGGGGTTGTAACCCTTTGCCTATACAGAAATGGACCCCCGATCATTATTGTTAAGGCAAGCATCATTAATTATGTCATGTCACAATCTTGTATAGGATCAGGATAAGACTAAGCTGGAACAAACTCCATTCAATCAATCACGGCCAATCAAGAGTACGGCTTGATACTTTTAACTAACTAGGGTTATCACAGGCCTAGTTACTAGCAAGATGCAATGAGATTATCCCAACAGCCACAAGCCCTGCAGACCATCCGGTTATCCAGGCCGAATGTCCGTTTATGAAGAATGCAACACGTAACTGTGTGCTGGAAATGTGCCCTACTCGTTGGTAGGCTACAAGTCCACTGAATGCGCCCAGATAACGGAATTGCCTGTAGCTGGGAATCTCTTCATGACTACTGAATCATTCTAGTTAATTAGCCTTAGTCAATTTCAGTAGGTACCCCTGACCGTGGTACTCAGGGATCCCTATCCTAGACATGATGCAAGATAGTACCAGTTTATTTGTACAAACACAGTCGCCCACGGTGTCCAGGTCTTTCATACTTGTCATGTCAGGCTAGCTGTCATAACAACATGTCATGATATATCATGTCAGTTTACTTGTTAAGAGTGCGCCACGGCGGGCCATTATCGTGTTGTATTCTTACTTTATCATGAATGAGAGAAACTTGCATAAAATAACTAGTGACCTATTCTTGAAGCCACGGAAAAGATCTACAACTTTCATGTTTTGAGTTTTTCAAGATTCTAGCTACAAAACAACTTAAACAGGCAAAACCATTGAAATAGAGCAATTCTGGCGCATGGGATTCCTGCACAATCGGCGTGTGGGATTCCTGTACGAATCGGCACGTGGGATTCCTGTACGAATCGGCGCGTAGGATTTCTGCACCATCGGCGCGTGGGATTTCTGCACGAATCGGCGCGTGGGATTCCTGCACGATCGGCGTATAGGATTCCTGCACAATTGGCACGTGGGATTCCTTCACGAATCGGTGCGTGGAATTCCTGTACGATAGGCGCATGGGATTTCTGCACAATCGGCGCATAGGATTCCTGCACCATCAGCGCGTGGGATACTCACGTTGCATCTTCAGTACATGCACACGCTCGGAGTTAAGGGATGCGTTGCCGGGACTTCACAGCGCATGGCCTTCCGGCGCATGGCCTCCCGGGCGCATGGGGGTCATCGTCCCCAAACAGCAAGTTCAGCCATGAAAGCTCCAAAAACATGTAATGGCCATAACTTACTCATCCGAATTCAAAAATCAAGCGAAACAAAAGCCAAAACTGCATGAAATTGAATTCTCTACAACATAGAACCATTATTTTTTGAAAATAAGTAAGTTTTAGAGATCAAAACCAAGAAAAACTAAAAAGTTACAAACTTAGATCTACAAGAATCCATCCATCAAATCCAAAAATGCCAAGTTCTAAAGAGGCTTAGAATCAAGTAAGGAAGAGAATGGAACAATAAAACTTGAGATCCATCATGAAGCAAGTTTGCACTTGCCTAAGCTCTCTCTCTCTCTCCCTCCTGGTGGTTGAAGAAGTAATGGTGGAGAGTAAATGAAGAAGGAAGGAAAATAATGATAAGAGAGAAAAAAAAAAAGGTTATAAATAAGGATGGTGGTGGTAGGTAGGAGGGTTCACCTTTGGTTCATGATGAACCAAAACAAACCAAACCAAGCCGAACCAACCCAAGAATAAACCAATCAATGAAATGCTAGAATAAATCAAGCAGAAAGACATGCAATACGGGTCAAATTACGTATACGTATACCAAGATATGTAATACGAACCACAGGCATTACAACTCTACCCACCTTAAAAGAATTTCGTCCTCGGAATTTAATTAAGAGGCTAGAGGGACAAGAACAAGCTATATTATTCATAGGCAAGCTATACTGATCAAGCAATCAATTAAGTATTCATGCAAGAAAGGAATCGAAGGCATGAGACATAAGAAGATATTATACCTCACGAGTCAAACAGGTCGGGATATCACGATCGGATATCATCCTCACGCTCCCAGGTTGACTCACCCAAAGAGTGATGACCCCAAGCAACTCGGACTAACTTGATAGTCTTGTTCTTGAGTATCTTCTCTCTTCGGTCCAATATAGACACGGGCCTCTCCTCATACGAAAGGTTGGTACCAACAACCAATTCCGAATGATCTAGGATGTGGCTCGGGTCTGGAATATACCGTCGCAGTTGGAATACATGGAACACATTATGCACCTCACATAGCGACGACGGAAGAGCAAGACGATAGGATACATCTCCTACTCGCTCCAGAATATCGAACGGTCCTATATACCTAGGACTAAGCTTTCCCCGTACGCCGAAACGAATGACGCCATGGTTAGACGAAATCCTCAGGAATACATGGTCGCCGACAGAAAACTCAAGAGGGCGCCGATGAGAATCGGCCCAATGACGCTGGCGATCTTGGGCAACTCGAAGATGATCTCTGACTCTTCTGACCACTTCAACGGTCTGAGCAATTATTTCTGGACCGAGCATCTGTCTCTCTTCGACATCGTTCCATGCTAGCGGGGATCGGCACTTCCTACCATACAGTGCCTCGAACGATGCCATCTGGATGCTGGCCTGAAAACTATTATTGTACGAAAAATCTACCAGGTGTAGGTGATCTTCCCACGAACCACCGAAGTCGAGTGTACATGACCGCATCATATCTTCAAGAGTCTGGATCGTGCGTTCCGACTGGCCATCTGTCTGTGGGTGATACGCTGAGCTGAACTGGTGGCGAGTCCCCAAACTCTCTTGTAGGCTACGCCAAAAGTACGACATAAATCTAAAATCTTTGTCCGAGGTGATACTGACCGGTACACCATAGAGTCTGACGATCTGCCTGAGGTACATCTCTGCTAGTTGAGCCTTTGACTGACCAACTCTGAACGGGAGAAAATGAGCCACCTTCGTGAGCCTGTCTATAATAACCCAAATAGCATCTCTGCTAGCCGGGGATCTAGGTAATCCAGTCACAAAATCCATGGTTATATGCTCCCACTTCCATTCTGGAATTGGCAAGGGCTGAAGTAGTCCAGCTGGCCTCTGATGTTCAGCCTTGACTTATTGGCAAACCAAACACCGAGAGACAAACCGAGCTATCTCCCTCTTCATGCCATTCCACCAAAAGTGCTGACGAATATCACGGTACATCTTCGTACCGCCGGGATGAATGGAATATTGAGAACTGTGAGCTTCTGCCATGATTTCCTGCCTGATATCTCCGCTGGGTGCACAAAGACGCTTCCCATGTCGAAGTGTACCGTCTTCATGAATGTATAACTCTGGTCTTCTTCCTGCCTCACACTCTGCTCTGAGTCGCTGAAGCTTGGAATCTGCTGTCTGCGCCATCCGGATCCTCTCGACTATAGTGGACTGAACTTACATGCTGGCCATCAATGCCACACTGGTAGGAAGGACAACTTCTATGCCCATCTTCTGAAGATCTGCTAACAGCTCTGGTTGTGCTGTTAGAAAATAAACTCCGGCTCTCCTGCTCAATGCATCTGCAATGACGTTGGCCTTCCCTGGCTAATACTGCAGGTTGACATCATAATCCACAAGTAGCTCTAGCCACCTTCTCTGACGCATGTTAAGATCCTTCTGGGTGAAAACATACTTCAGGCTCTTGTGGTCGGTGAAAATCTCCACCCTATCTCCGTACAAGTAGTGACTCCACAACTTAAGTGCAAACACTACTGCTGCCAATTCCAAGTCATGGGTTGGGTAATTCCTCTCATGATCACGAAGTTGTCGTGACGCATAAGCTATTACCTTCCCATGCTGTATCAGAAAACATCCTAAATCTATGCCCGAAGCATCACAATACACTGAGAATCCTCTGGTTCCATCTGGAAGCGTGAGAATGGGTGTCGTCATCAAGCCTCGCTTCAACTTCTCAAAAGAATCTTGACATTCTGCTGTCCAAGCAAACTGCACATCCTTGCGGGTCAACTGGGTCAATGGCGCTGAGATTCGAGCAAAGTCCGAAACAAATCGCCAGTAGTAGCCGGCCAATCCAAGAAAACCGCAAACTTTTGCAACCGTGATGGGCACTGGCCATGTCTCAATGGCCACAATCTTCTGGGGATCCACTTTTACCCCTCCTCTGGAGATGATATGGCCCAAGTACGAAATGCGATCGAGCCAGAACTCGCATTTACTGAACTTGGCATACAACTGGTGCTCTCGAAGAATCTGGAGAACAACTCTGAGATGCTGCTCATGCTCCGCTTTACTTTTGCTGTAGACCAGGATGTCGTCTAGGAACACAATTACGAACTGGTCCAAATAAGGCATGAAGATACGATTCATGAGGTCCATGAATACGGCCGGTGTATTGGTTGCTCCAAATGGCATAACAAGGAACTCCCAATGCCTATATCTAGATCTGAAAGGTGTCTTCGGGATGTCCTGCTCTCTGACTCTGATCTGATGATATCTGGAGCGTAAGTCACTCTTCGAGAATACTGCTGCCCCTTTGAGTTAATCAAACAAGTCATCTATCCTTGGGAGAGGGTATCTGTTTTTGATTGTCACTGAGTTCAAGGTACGATAATCTACACATAATTTGGACGTACCATCCTTTTTTTCATAAGAAGCATCGGGGCTCCCCAAGGCGATCCACTTGCACGAATGAATCCTTTGGTTCTAAGTTCTTCAATCATCTTGTACAATATCTCCAATTCTGACGGCGCCATCCTGTAGACTCTCTCTGATACTGGGGCTGTTCCGGAAATCAAGTCGATGGTGAACTCGATCTTCCGTTCTGGCGGCATCCCTGGAAGCTCTTCGGGAAAAACATCTGGAAATTCTTCAACTATCCGGGGTAACTGCACTGTTGCTACTGCCATCCGTAATACTGGAGGAGAAGGTTCAACTTCGCCTCGGAAGAAGGAAAACTCCGGCTCGCCTGGAATGCTAAAAACAACCCTGCCGATATGGCAGTCTATCCTAGCATACTGGTCCCTCAACCAATCCATCCCTAAGACCACATCATAATCGGCCATCGGGAATTCTATCAATCTAGCGGGAAATTCTCTACCGTTAACTACGATTCGACACGAGAAAAATACTCTATCTACTCCCACAAGTCCATTACCAGTAAGTATATTGAGCCTTACTGATAATTACTCGGGCTCCAATCCTATCCGTGTCGCGAATCGTGCAGACATAAATGAATGCGATGCACCAGAATCAAATAATACTAAAGCTGGAAAGGTGTTGACGAGAATAGTACCTGCCACTACCTCACCTGGTGCTATTCCTTCTTCTCCCATGGTCAAAGCCAGCACTTGACCATGTCCTCTGGGTACGGGTCTCCTCTGCTGAAAATTTTTCTGTCTGCTCTGGATCAGGGCTTGGGCCTGAGCATACTGCTGCGGTCTCTGCTGCTGGAATGCCTGGGCCTACGTCGGCAATGGCCTCGGGAATGGGTACTGCAGCTGCTGCTACTGCTGGACTGGTGCTGGTCCTCTAACTGAAGGACTAGAGAAGGCTGACGATAAACTCCCCCTGTTCGGGCAGTTCCCAACCATGTGGTTCGGGGCACCACAAACCAAGCACAAACCCTGTGCTCTGCGACACTCTGATACCACATGTCCTGGCTTCCCGCAGTGTGAACATCCCACTGCAGAAGACTGCTTCTGCTTCTGCTGCTGAGGGTGCGTCAGGGTTGAATACTGAACCAACATTACTGAGGCCGCCCGCCTTGGAGCTCCAATAGTCAAAGCCCTGGCTGCCGGGGCTGGTGCTGATGACTGATTCATCTGGCCGTGAGATCACTTTCGACCTCCGGTCCTATCCACGATCCTCTGGAAGGTATATTCATGCCTCCGGGCTGCCCTCAGTACTGCATCAAAAGTCGGATGCTCAAACTGCCCTACTGCCAATAGAATCTCCAAATGAAGCCCCTGCTGGAATCGCTGGCTCTATCGAACTCGGTTGCCACCAAGGTGGAAGCAAACCGACTAAGCCTGGAGAACTCGACCGCATATCCATCGACCGTCCTGTCCATCTGCTTCAGATTGGTGAATCTCGTCTGTAGATCGTATCGAGCTACAGTATCGAAATACTTGGTCTGGAATCTCTTCCTGAATACTGCCCATGAAATAGGGGCCACTAATCCATTGGCCTGCGCTGTCCACCAGCTGCGAGCAAGATCTAGTAACTGCATGCGCACTACGGCCACCTTCTCGTTCTTTTGAGTCCTAGCTGCTTCTAGAATCACCTCTGTGTTCTGAAGCCATGCATCTGCAGCGATCGCATCTTCGTTGCCGTTGAAGAATAGAGGGTTCAAGCGCATGAAGCTATTAGCCGTGCTATTACCCTGATGACCTCCTCTGGTCAAAGCGTCTGCCACCGCCTGGTACAAGGCATCTCCTCGACGATCCTGGGAGGCTAATAGTGACCTGATGAGACCCACCAAAGTGCCAACATCAGGCTCTACAGACTGGACGGGCTGAACTGGTGGCTCTCCTCCAGTTGGCATGACTCTGGAGGCTACTTCTGAATGCTGGGCTTGATCTCCAGGTTGCTGCTGATCTGCAGAAGGTGCTCCACCTTGGTGATCGGCAGGTCCAGGAACAACGCCGCTGAAGAAGACGACATAGGGAACAATAAGGAAGGACCATGACAGATCAACGATACAAGCATGTGATCAGGTCAAGAATTCAGGGATTCAGAGGATATGAGTAGAGATCAAGGGCGAGTACTGATTGAGACATCTATTCGGTAAACCCTCAGATATCTTGATTTACAAGACCTGTATGGGCCACACTAAAACCATGTAACGCCCCAGAACCAGAATATTGGAGAGCGGAGACATACATAACCAGCTACGTATATTGAAGTGCAACCCACCTCGCTATACGGTCACGGCTGTCTAGATACATGAGGGTTTAACTACAAACCAACAATCTCCTATGGTCATGAACAAGCCTATTGTCTCAATCTCAAGCAAGCAATAATAGTTACAAGATGTCAGAGCACCAAATATATAATAGCAAGGTGTCCCATACATTACATATTAGATGATCATGAAGCTAGTCGTACAAAATGTCAAGAGTAGCAAGAGTTCAGTCATACAAGATCAACTCTAGGATCTGTCAATCATGTTACAGCCCGTAGGCAGACAGTAAATAAAGGTACAACCGAGCTAACAAGTGTTCGTCGGCTAAACGCCTCAAAAGAATAATTTTCCAATAAAGTGGGAGAACAAAAAGAAATCCACTCGTTGCCAGGGTTACGCCTGGTGGTCACCATCTGGTTGGAAGGTAGGTAGATCCTCTGGTGCTGCTCCGATATCTGGCCATACAAAACCAGCTGGGTCAGACCCCAGAAAGAGCAAGTGCCACAAAAGGGGCTTCACTTAGGAACTAAAACTAGCAAATCATAATAGAATACTTAAAGCTAATAAATAAAAAATTCATAATAATAGAGATAACAATAGTAAACTGAGTACGAGGAAACCATTCAAGTAGCCAGGTCACAACCCTTAAACCAAACAAGGACCGGGGTTGTAACCCTTCACCTGAATAGAAACCCGTCTCAAATACTATTGGTAAGGTAATATATCAAGCACGAAGAAACCATTCAAGTAGCCAAACTACAATCCTTAAACTAAACAAGGATCGGGGTTGCAATCCTTCGCCTGAATAGAAATTCGTCTCAATTACTATTGGTACAGTGAAGATAATAAACGAAGAGAGGACACAGAACTGCTCCGGGAGCCCGATTACAACCCTTAAACCAAACAAGGACCGGGGTTGTAACCCTTCGCCTGAACAGAACTGGACCCCTCATCTTTATTGTTAAGGCCAGTATAGATAATCATGGTATTAAGGTAAGGTAAAACATGACGATCATGGCATGGGATTGTAATAAGACAATAAACGAAGAGAGGACACAGAACTGCTCTGGGAGCCAAGTTACAACCCTTAAACCAAACAAGAACCGGGATTGTAACCCTTCGCCTGAACAGAACTGGACCCCCGATCGTTATTATTAAGACAAGCATCAATAATCATGTCATGTCACAATCTTGCACAGGATCAGGATAAGACTAAGCTGGAATAAACTCCATTCAATCAATCATGGCCAATCAAGAGTACGACTTGATACTTTTAACTAACTAGGGTTATCACAGGCCTAGTTACTAGCAAGATGCAATGAGATTATCCCAACAGCCACAAGCCCTGCAGACCATCCGGTTATCCAGACCGAATGTCCGTTTATGAAGAATGCAACACGTGACTGTGTGCTGGAAATATGCCCTACTCATCGGTAGGCTACAAGTCCACTGAATGCGCCCAGATAACAGGATTGCCTATAGCTGGGAATCTCTTCATGACTACTGAATCATTCTAGTTAATTAGCCTTAGTCAATTTCAGTAGGTACCCCTGACAGTAGTACTCAGGGATCCCTATCCTAGACATGATGCAAGACAATACCAGTTTATTTGTACAAACACAATCACCCACGATGTCCAGGTCTTTCATACTTGTCATGTCAGGCTAGCTGTCATAACAGCATGTCATGATATATCATATCAGTTTACTTGTTAAGAGTGCGCCACGGCAGGCCACTATCATGTTCTATTCTTACCTTATCGTGAATGAGAGAAACTTCCATAAAATAACTAGTGACCTATTCTTAAAGCCACAGAAAAGATCTACAACTTTCCTGTTTTGAGTTTTTCAAGATTCTAGCTACAAAACAACTTAAACAGGCAAAAATAGTGAAATAGAGCAATTTCGGCGCATGGGATTCCTGCACAATCGGCGCGTGGGATTCGTGCACGAATCGGCGCGTGAGATTCCTGCACGAATCGACGTGTGGGATTCCTGTACCAATCGACGCGTAGGATTCCCGTACAATCGACGCATGGGATTCCTGCACCATCGGCGCGTGGGATTCCTGCACGAATCGGCGCGTGGGATTCCTGCACGATCGGCGCATGGGATTCCTGCACAATCGGTGCGTAGGATTCCTGCACGAATCGGCGCGTAGGAGTCCTGCACGAATCGGCGCGTGGGATTCCTGTACGATCGACGCATGGGATTTCTGCACAATCAGCGCGTGGGATTTCTGCACCATCGGCGCGTGGGATACTCACGTTGCGTCTTCAGTACATGCGCGTAGGGAACCTACGCGCATGACACGCTCGGAGTTAATGGAACAATAAAACTTGAGATCCATCATGAAGCAAGTTTGTACTTGCCTAAGCTCTCTCTCTCTCTCTCTCTCTCTCTCCCTCCTGGTGGTTGAAGAAGTAATGGTGGAGAGTAAATGAAGAAGGAAGGAAAATAATGATGAAAGAGAAAAGGAAGGGGCTATAAATAAGGAGGGTGGTGGTAGGTAGGAGGGTTCACCTTTGGTTCATGATGAACCAAAACAAACCAAACCAAGCCGAACCAACCCAAGAATAAACCAATCAATGAAATGCTAGAATAAATCAAGCAGGAAGACATGCAATACGGGTCAAATTACGTATACGTATACCAAGATACGCAATACGAACCACAGGCATTACAGACTTGTTCATGATGCCCATCAACGACAAGTTCCTAAAGAAGTACTGCTCCTGACATCCTTCAAAATGTACTTCCCCCTCACCTTCAAGGGAATTTATGAACCTGATAACCAAGTTCACTCTCCTTCTTTGACAATCAAGTGCTTCTGGAACCTAGTTGTTCTGTTGCATCCCTAGCAGGAGAACAACCATGTCCACATCACCTCTGAGTTGCTTCTCTACACCCTACAAAGTAGAATTCTATACTACGTAGGATCACGCTTATTACTATGTTTACCATGTCCACATTACCTCTGAATAAATACCCCATACAATAATCCTCGCGTTGTTGTACGTCAATCATAGAAAATCCATGTCCACATCACCTCTAATTTGTTCCATACAACCCTACAGAGTTTACTCCTACTACGTCCATATCATCTCTGAGTAGGAAAGCTCTACCATTGATCCGTATTTACCACATCTACATTACCTCTGAGTAAATATGTCGGTTTCCTCCTTAGCAACTTATTATCTGTACCTAGAAACCGAGGTACGCCAAGGATGATAAGTCCACATAAAATCCCAAGTAGAAGTATCCAAATCTATTATGTCCATACTACCACTGATAGGATTGTCGCACCTAAACAGCTCTACTATCCATGCTTCTTGTTCAAAGTATTTCAAAACTTGTCCAAAAGTTTTACAAATTTTGAAGGGGCTTATAGAAGCATGAAAATGGAATATTACTTTTAGTCCCACATTGGAATGGAGAAGAGGAGAAGTCTCATTTTACTCTATATAAATAGCCCCTTTGTCTCCTTTGAAAGGGGGTACCAAAATAAAAAAAAAGAAAAAGAAGCCCGTTTCCAGGAAGCCCGTTCGAGCCACAAAAACTTGCAACAGTGCCTCTTCTACTTCTGGATCGGCTGCAAGTTCTTTACTTACCATCTTGGCAAGGAAATGTTAGGCTACTACGAAGAAATCCAAGGCAGCACGGGCCATACGGCCCAAATTTGCTACGCCCACAGTGAACCGGAGATACATACTCAAAGTCATCCGTGCTGTCGATGGTAAATTGTATAAAGTCGACTCAGGTGCATTTACACCAGATACGAGCCGACTCAAAGTCCCTGACTCATTTGGGCGTATCTTCTGCATTTGGAACTAAATTGTACGAGGCAAAACTTATGACTTTGAACCCAAGCGCCCACGTGGGTTGTGCACATGAAGTCGGTTCAAGTCGCAATACATGATGCTCCCCCACCAATGATCTAGGCGTATCTCATGTGTTGGAACTAGATCAGGGGGCACATCATTCACATGACCATCCCGGCACTTGGTTTTACTATGCGCCTGAAGGGGGTGTGAAAGTGAAACTCTTCCCTCATCATTTGTGTAATGTGATCACACACAAATGTAGATCAGGAGAGCTGACCATTAAGCACGATGCGGCCCTCACAGGGCATACTTGTGCAACGGTCGTCATCAGCTGCTGCTACCATAAAACAGTGGCTCCACCACCAAGGCAGTCTGTGTTCTAGCGACTTCAATCTGCTGCACCAATCTGACATTATCTCAGAAACATGATGCCAATTGAAGACTTTGTAACAACCTACTCTCAACTCGGCACATCACTCTGATGTCTCAGCTAGGCGCATCATCTCAGCCCAGTACATTAGCCTACCAGTACATCACTCTGTCCCGTCAGAGTGAATCACTTTTTCGTTAACGCACAGACGCATCTGCCAGCCTGGAGCTCTTCTATCATAATGAGGCTTGGGCACATCAAATCCAAACCAAGCATTCAACTCGGCACCCAATGCCATCTCATAGAAGAATACTACCGACAAGGGGATCGAACATAAACTATCGTGTCCATTTCTGGCGCATCTCAGTATTCTGAAGGAGTTCATCGTCAAAGCTTCTTCGAACAAGGAGATCAGTAATCCATAGTTTAGCGTCTCGCCACAGAGGAGGATCGGTCGAGTTCATCTCCGTTTGGGAAGAAAAGTGAAATGAGAAACAAAACTTCTCTTCATCCTGCTACTTATAGGCCAGGGCAAATCAAACCCATGCGCCAAGTGGCAACTTTTCCGAAGTCAGTGCAATGAATTTGCATTTATGGTGATAAATCTGCCCTTTCGAATTTAGCATCAAAGAAGTCATTAAATGCCTCAGAAGAGCCAACAAAGACTGAACAATAAGGATGTGCCACACAGCAAATGTGCTCGTCAATACCATACGCTCCGTACTGATGTGTCTAGTGTAACATAGACCCATGTGCCCTGTGGTGTACGGAGATGCACCCACTCAGGCTCATCACCCATCAAGCATTAAAGCTATGTGACAGAGTTAGCAGCACGTTCCCCAAAAACTGAACGGTTGATATTTTTTGCAAAAAACGAAGAGCTACAGATGTCAGCATCATCATTACTTACTTTTGTCGGCTACAGCTGTCCTTGCCACGTGGTTGGCCGATCACTCGTATGTGCCTCCACAGCCATGCGCTTAGAAGCCTGCATGCGCCTCAAAAGCCATGCACCCCCGACTCGCTCCTGATCCCAAAAGATAGAAGCCAAATCTTTGTATGTGCCTCCACAGCCATGCACTCGAAGCTCTGTATGCGCCTCAAAAGTCATGCACCTTGACTTGTCTGTGACCCCTAAAAGTTATAGACCAAGTCACCCCATGCACCAGATCCTAGGCGCATCCTGATAGATCACCCTCCACCAAATCCGAGATCTTTGTGCCATGAACATACGCCACTTGTCATTTGACTCAGTTCTTCCTACGAATGGGTGCTAACCACCCAAGATCTCAGCAACGGTCGAATCTTCGCAACTGCCATGTGTCAGCTCCACCATAGCCCAATAGTATATTTCAAACAAGATTCAGCTTCAACTTAGGGCACATTGTCCATGCGCCCTACATCATCGGCCATATGGCATTCCCACGTACACGTGCATCCTACATATGCACACATGAGGAGACCAGTCTGATGCCTATAAATAGAAGGATCATTCCTTCATCCACACATACGCAAACAGATAGATCATCATATCTAACTACAGAGACGAGAAGAGATACGTAACGTCTACTTCTCTTCCAAATGCTCCGGCATCCAGAGCAGCCCAGACCTTCAGAGAATCCAAGATCGTCGTCAGATCGTCAACAGAGTCAACGCATTATCACTCGCTCCACCGATACAGTTTCCAGATAAAAACAAAAGTGAACTTCTAGGACTACGTCTAAGTCCTACATTGTATTATATTCTGATTGAATTGAAATACCAAAGTTTTAATCAACAAAATCTTGTCGCATTTTTGATGGCAAACACAGGATATATCAACTAGAAGAACATGTAAATAAGGTGACATGGCCTGTGGTGAAGAAACAAGGATAATCAAGTAAATGACAACTACCTACATGTTTTGAAATATTGGGTTTGACGTGTGAACGGCTAGGGGATAAATCAGTCATCCCACACGTGTATTGTGCGGCTGCAATTCTCTACGAAAGACACGAGGGATAGTTCTGGGTAATTCACACGTCTACTAAGATATTTCCTCGCCCGACTAGTACTCATGGACTCGAACAAGTCATGAAACACGAAAACATGATAATCAAGAAATATATATGTGGAGAACCATGATACTAATCCGTGTAACAACGTGCCAACAATAGGAGACCAAATATATAAACATGAAATGGAAAAACTATTAGGAATCAAAAGCAATCAGTATATGTACTTGCCTGAGGTCCTTAGTTGGTGAGACAGACAGTCCTGTTGGGTCCCGATTAATCCAGTTGGCTAGTACTAATGTAAAGGTTTTCGGAATTTCACCTGAGGTCCTTAGTTGGTGAGATAGACAGTCCTGTTGGGTCCCGATTAATCCAGTTGGCTAGTACTAATGTAAAGGTTTTCGGAATTTCACAAGAAGAGTATGAATATGATTAGTCACGAAAAATGACTTATAACCGAAAGGAAATTATGTAACTAAATAAATAATATCTATTCATCCCTTATTTAGAATTATTTACCATATTTGGAAACTATATATTTTTTTTCTATTAATCAAAATATTGTAGCTAATCATTTGAAAATCCTAGGAATCGTTTTAGGCCAAAATTAATTTTTTGGAAAATATCTAGAAGAACTATATATATATTTGTGGTCAAAACTTTTTTTTGGGAAATTATTTAGTAACCATAATAATAATAACAATGATAACGATAAACTAAAATTAATACTATTAGTAGTATTTTATAACCTATAGGCACAAGGCCTAAAAATATATTTTTAAATCCTATTATATACAAATAACCCTAAATATATATAATACAAATTTTCCAAATATAAAACCAATGTATCTATGTACACTTAAACATGGATACCATATTTAATTTGAAGAAAACGTATTAAAAGTTCGTTATTAGCCTTTTTAAACCTGTAAGCCCAAAATAAATAGGTCACCCAAAACTTATTTATATAAAGGCCTACCATAATATTTGTTACACATGCAAATATTAAATTTACTCAATATATATTTTATTTGAAGTAACTATAATAATACTAAATAATAATAATACTAATAATAACTTCTCCTAATAGCAAAAGTAAGTACAACAGTATACAGAAATATACTATAGTTGTACTAGTACTGATATGGTACCAAGCAAAACTAACCTTTAAAGCTTTCCCTAGTTTACAACACCATCCAATAATAAAACTAACTAAAATGTGTTAATGAACCTTTCCTTTACTCAGCCCATGTTTTGGCCTATTACTCCAAGCCCACCCAACTTACTAACACCCCTCACGAGGAGAGAGAAAACAAAACAGAGAAAAGGAGTAAGGAAGGGGAAGAGCTTACCTACTAGTGGCGACAACAGCGGCGGAACGCCGGTCACATTCGACGGACACGAGGGGCACGGCGGTGCGCCTGGCGCTGACTGGTCGCCTTGGTCCCGACGATAGATCGGCAGCGACCGGTCGAAGAGATCGGGACTAGAGAGGGTCGATGTACGAGCGGTTGCCGGCAGTGGTGCACGAGCAGTGGCTTTGGCGCAGATACGATGGAGGTTTGGAAAAGACTGGCTGTCCCGGTGAACGAGTCGGTGAGCGGATCAGGCAGTCGGCGGCTTGCTGACAAGGCCGTTGTACGAGAGGGCAGGCAGCAGACACCGGCGGCGGCATTGAAACGGAGGGGCAGACAGCGCCGGGAGAGAGAGGCCCTTGGCGGCGCTCTGAGTTTCACGGAGGGCGAAGGATGGCTATATAAGTGTCGATGGTGATGGTGGTCCAGGGAACGGGTTGATGGAGGATGGTCGATTGTTTACAAGGGAGTCGGGTCTGCCGGGGTGCTGGTGATAGCGGAGAGAGGGGACGCGGTAGTTTGCGACTTTGTGCCACCGGAGATGATGAAGTCTGGGACTTTCGTCAAGGAGACGATGATGATAACTGGAAGATGGTCGGCACGTGGGGCTGTTGGTTTGGGTCAGTGGTGGTCGGGTTGACTGAACGAGGCGGCCGCGAGTCTGTTGACTGGTGTACGATCGCCGGAACATGGAGGAGCGCGGAGGCGGTCAGAGTACGAAGGAGATCGATGTGGTTGTGACGGGACAGGGAGGAAGGAAAGCGGGGAGGTCGGAACAACCATGGCAGTAGGGGCGGGTGGCAGGTTTGGGTGCAGGTGGTTGTTACGGCCAAAGTCGGCTGGGGTTACTGCGGTATGGCAGGCAGGGTGATGTCGAAGGCTGTTGGGGTTTGGCAAGGAAGAGGTGATGACAGGTTGATGGTGGTCGTCATGGTAAGGGTTTTGGTGGCAGAAGGGATACGTATGGAGTGGGGGATGTTGACATAAAAGGGTTCCTTATATAGGTGGAGATTAGGCCCTGTATAGATAGAACTAGGTATTCATATGGATAGAACTAGGTATTCCAGGATTTAAACGTGGGAAAGATTGAGAGAGGAAGGCGAGATGTACGTGTAGCTTAGGGAGATCCTAGAATCAAAACTAAATTAAATATTTTATCTAAATATATATAAATTAAAATACTTGTTTAAAATATATAATCCCCTAGTATCCTACAGAACACTTCCTTATATAGTCATACTCTATATTTTGATTTTATAAATTATTCTAAAAATGTAAAATTCTTTTATTAGCCAAAGATAATCAAATACGTTAATTAGATCGACCAAATCTACCTCAATAATTATCGAAATCGATAAATTCTAATTTAACCAAAATCAATCCAAAATGAAAAAACTTAATACTAGATATTACTAATGTTATTTTAAAAATACATTTAGCCAAATTTAAATTTAATACTTCGCAAACATAATAATGCTTTAAAATAGTTCTTTGAATTAATACTCAATAGTAAATAAGATTGGAAACATATTTCCAAATCTTGAAAATATACCTTTTATAAAATAAATCATATAAAATAGTTTGACAAATTCCTCATTAATAAAAATGTCTTTTGTATGATAAAACATATTTTCTAACTAGAATATTTAAAACTAAAGGTAAAATAAAATTTTCAAAAGTCCGAGAAGAGGAGTTACAAATCTACCCACCTTAGAAATAAATTTGTCCTAGAATTTAAGGACTACTAGAACCGATGGACTTGGTCGATCGGCAAAAATAGTGGTAATAACTTTATGATAATATAATGTTGATCAAACAAATGAAAAGAGGAAAATACTTTAGCAAAACATTGATCGACTAGAATGGAAATGAAAGGGTAAGTAGGTATAGCATGGTGTTGGGTTCTAGGTTAGGTCCGGACTAGTTTAACACAATCGAATTTCCTAAAAAGTCAATAATTTAATTAATAATTAATAATTAATTAAATTGTCTACAGGGGTCAAGTCATAATTCTGACTAGTTTTTCTAGTTAGAACACACAAATCGCTCGGTGTCACGACCCGTACCCGGAGTAAGGGCACGAATGCGAGACAACGTCCCAGCCTACGTCGCAGAAACGGCATAGAACGCTGTCTAGGTCTACTATCTAACAACAGTTATAATATCAAAAACCTGTCGAGAAAGGTCAACTCCGAACGGAGGACAAACAATGACAATATAATATACTCAATCACAAACTCTAAGAATGATTGATGATACTGAAAGATAAAGACAACAAGATATGAAAAATATCATCCAGAAGATCCAACACAGAACTAATACAAGTCCAGAGTCAACTATCTCAAATACAAATACTAAAATAATAACAAGACAAAAGTAAATTTGGAGACAAAGTCCAGTACTAAACGAATCTAGCTAAGCAACTCCAATACCTCATCAGCTGGAGCTAACCCTTACTGAACTAGGATCTCCAAGTCTATGCCAACTACGTCATGGGGACCGTAGTAGGTAGGACACTTCTCCTCGCCATAATCTGTAAAATTTTGTCAATATATCCAGTCAGGATAGAACGAGCACAAATCTCCAATAACAGTTCTAGTTAGACGATATTGAAAATATAGCAGTAAATAGAGAGAATATACATGGTAAAGTACTACGTACATGAATCATGGTAAGGCATGTCAAGACTGTAAATAAATGTAAGAACAAAAAATAGTGTATATCATGTACAGGAATCAGAAAAACTATAATCTCTATGAGTTTAGCACTAGTTTCAACATGTGATCGGCTTAGGAACTTGCACAGGAACATGGTCTGGCTAATCATACGTGCAGTGTATGATTATCACTCATAGAAAATAATATCTTGCACAGGAAGGATTTGATCATATATCTATGCTAATACCCCCGCCCCCAACCAGTATAGTGGATCCAACCCTGACACGTCATGATACGTATTCTCTGAGAAATTCGCGAGCCTCCATAGGAAACCTGTCTATATAATGTACAAGGAACAAGGAAAAACATGCACAGGATATACCAAGGAATGCAAGGAATAACATCTCATGACGGGATCCAGACAAATACCAATCCGTGTGAACAATGTAACAAGTGAACAAGGATATCTACACTAAATACAAGAAACATAGACGATATCATAAAACAAAAAAAATACTATCAGAGAATGTACTCGCCCGAGATCTGGTGAAAAATGTAAACAATGTATCGAGGCTTTGAGTGAAGTCACAGACCTAAAGATAAGATATACATGAGTTAAATAGGGTTTAACAGTGTATGGCATGATTTCTAGTGTATGCTATACAAATCTAGGTTAAACTCAGTCAAACTAAGTCACACCAAGTCAACTAAGTCAAACTAAATCAAACTAAGTCATACTAAGTTATATTAGGTCTAATAAAGTCAAACAAGGTCAAACTAGGTCATGCTAAGTCAATCTAAGTAAATCTAAGTCATACTAAGTCAAGGTAGGTCAAACAACGTCGAACAAGGTCAAGCTAAGTCAAACTAGGTCCATCTAAGTCAATAAAAGTCAAACTAGCTCAAACAAGGTCAAACCAAGTCAATCTAGATCATACTAGGTCAAAGGTTGACCTATAGTTGACTTTTGGTCAACTGGTCAACTTTGGTCAACTTCTAATCAAATCTAGGTCAAAGTGGCTAATGGTTGAGTCACAGTTGACTTTTAGTCAACTGGTCAACTCCTAGTCCAATCTAGGTTCAATGTTGATTTGTAGTTGACTTTGAGTCAAAACAGTCAACCATAGTCAAACAGGGTCAAATTTAAGTCAAGTATCATATTCATAACCTTTACCTACCAAGATAACCCACTTCTAATCATTACCTACCAAGATAACCCACTTCTAACCATTACCTACCAAGATAATCCACTTCTAACCATTACCTACCAAGACAACCCACTTCTAACCATTACCTACCAAGATAACCCACTTCTATCCATTATCTACCAAAATAATCTACTTCTAACCATTATCTACCAAGATAACCCAAGTCTAACCTTTACCTACCAAGATAACCCAAGTCTAACCATTATCTACCAAGATAACCTAATACCTTAGATACTAGGTAATACCCTTACCTTAGTAATATATTACCTTAGGTTAGTAGATAAGTCACTAACCTAGGCTAATAGATCATACTAATACTTTAGACTAGTATCTAACCATCTATCTCAATATCCTATCAATACCTTACCCTTAGACTATAGGTAATCTCCATTACCTTGTCAATACCTTAGACATTACCTTAGCCTACTAATTTACCCTCTAAGATACTTATTTGTATCTTAGGATACCCACTCATCTACATCCTAAGACACTAACCTAGATACTAGATACTTGTAAGATACCAACCTATATCCTACCCCAAGATACCATATGCCTTAGACCTATTGATATCCCAATAACAATACCTTAGTTGAAAATCCAATACCTTAGTCTAGGTATAAATGCCTTAACTACCAAGATACCAATATTAGATATCTAGTATCTATCCTAAGCTACTAGCTAACAAATAACTTAGATATCTAACCTTAGTTACCTAGGTAAATCCAATACCTTACCTTGTAATAAGGTAAACTCATTACCTTAAGGCTATGTTTGGTAGGAAGGATGAAAAAGTTGAAGGAAGGAAAAATATAAGGATACATTTTTCTTCCATATGGAAAGGAATGATCATTTCATTCCCTTGTGTTTGGTAGCAAGGATGGAAAAGATAAGAGATGCATTTTCCTTTGTTTGGTATGGAAAAAAAGTGGAAGAAAAAAAAGTAAAAAATATAGGTTTTACCAATTATATCCTCAACTAAAAACACTTATTTACCATTTGACTTCATAAAAAAATTTAAATAATACATACATATGGGGGTATAATTGTTAATTAATACAAGCCTCCACTTTTTTTTCCACTTTTTCTCGCACTTTTGGAGGGATTGGATTTCTTAGGTTATGATGGAAAAGTAAACCCTCCACTTTTCCTTCCTTCCTATTTTTCTTCCATACCAAACAAGAGAAAATGAAATCTTTCCCTTCACTTTTTTCTCCTCTATTTTCATTCCTCCCACTTTTCCCTCCTACCAAACACACCCTAAGGTAAGGTAAACCATTACCTTGGTTGAAAACTAATACCTTAACCTCTAATACTAATACCTTAAATATCTAGCCTCTAACCATCCACCCTAAAATATTAGATAGACAATACCTTAGTATCTAATACCTTAGTATAAAGTAAACCCCCTCTACCTTGTAGGTAAGTCCTCTTTACCTTCTAGGTAAGTCCCCTTTACCTTCTAGGTAAATACATTACCTTAAGGTAATAGGCAAATACCTAAAATATCCTAAGATACTACTATAGTATGTCAAGATATCACTCTATATCCTAACTTATATCTCTAATACAAGATACTAACCAACTCTAACATGTAACTTCTAACCATCTATTCTAACTTAGAAACCTAATGCAACTAACATCCACTAACTAATATCTAACCATTAAGACCACACACACACACACACAACACAACTCACTAAGACATCACACATACAAACTAACACCACTCTCAAGCACACTCACAAGCATAACTACACTCACATTCTCACACTCTAACAACCACAACACAACCAAGCCACTCACAAACACACACACATAAGACACATATCTCACCAATACATCATCCCCTCTCACTCACACACACTATACATCTCACACTATCCAAACCAAGACACAACAACACACTCACCAAAATAAACACACAAACACAAATCCTCTTCTCAAATACTAGCCCTCAACCTATATTAATTCCCCCCTCACTCATAAACACAAATACTCACAAGCATCAAATACCCACACTACTCTCTACAAGACACTAACAAACACATATTACCTAATAATATATATATATATATATATATATATATATATATATATATATATATATATATATATATATATATATATATATATATAAAATATATATATATATATATGTACTATATCATACATATTCTTGACAACCTATGATACCTACATTCATTTGATATCCATACTACATAGGCTCATAGGATACACAAAATGCCCAAGTCGTATAGTCAGTTTTCTATTTTAAACCAATACTTTACCTATTATACCTATTCACAAAATTCTAGAATTAAAGTATGTCGTAGCCGTTTGTATTAGCTTTCTGAAACTTCAAACGGATCGTATTTTCGTGTCCGAAAGCTCCCGAAATTGCAAAAACACCGAAACGTATTTGTCTTTCGGACAGCTGACACTCAAAAAGTTATACAGAAAGTTTTAGAACAATTTTGGCCTATTAATATATATATTTGGAAATCTAACTTCGATACGGTTCTTCTAAAAAAATGGTAATCGAAGTCTTGAGCTAGGAGTTACGATATTTCTAAGTTACTATGGCTACTAAAAACGTGGATGAATATTATGACGAATTTGGGTTGTTTTGGACAAAAGAAACACATGTATATACCCAAATCTAACCATGTATATCTTGAAATACCATGACACAATACATGTATCTTATTTAGGACACATACACCCAATCTTGACCCAAAAAGGACACGAATGTTCCTTTCGGGACACGTATCGAACACTTGGTGGTCACAAATTCGATTCCCCCCAATTTGTACCAAAATAAAATGGAAAAACCTTTAAATAGGAAGAGAAGAGCCTCAACTCCTCTTTAATGGTACCCTAATGCAAATGGGGTCCTAAATGAAAGTAATTACACTAATGAAATAAAATGGAAGGGTTTAGAGAGCTCAAACCAAACGGGAGATGGATTTCCAATGTAAAATTTCTAGATATAGATCTCCACCAAGCTTCAAGGCTCCAAATCCTTCCAATCCCTTCTTAGCTAGCCAATGAGGCTATTAATTCCTCTCGAAGGGTAAGAGAATGAAACAAATTTGGCTCGATTTGGAGGAAATTTGGATGTAGGAGCAATTTGGGGAAAAACTCCTAAATTAGGGCTTGAAATGAAGATTGAAATAGGAAGAAGATGAAGTGGGGCTTTAATAGGAAGGTAGGCAGACATATGGGAGCCCTAAATGGGTTAGGAAATGTCCAAGGTTCCCTCATCAAGTCTCCCTTTGGTTAACTAGGAGTATGCAAAGGTTTGGGATCAAAAGGGTCAAGTTTTCTAATCTCTAAATGACTAAACTTGTCATGTGGATTTAGTCTAAATGCAATAGCCTAATGAGATGAGTTTGTGGGCCATGCCTTCCCTTCAATGGTTAAAATACTAGTCAAAGTACTCGACTATATTATTCGTGCCATGATTTTCCGTCATCTTGCACTCCAAATCTTAACCATGACTAAGACCTTCTATACTACTTATTATTTTAGAAAAAGATTTATAAATTCCATAAATACCTATTTAAGTCAATTAAATAATAAACTATATTTTCAAAATTTTGGCAAGAAGAAATTTAGAGTTTAGGGATTAGGAATTAGATTTGGGAAATTCCCTAATTGGGAAGGAATAGGATTATAATAAATCTAGGTCAAATCCTTTTATAAATCGTTTCAAATAAATATATTAATCATAATTAATTTAATCCATATACATCATAATAATAGTAATTTAAGGAAGTTTCTTTTTGTACCAACAAATAATCTGTAAAATTAGTTTTTCATAAATATAATTTCATTGTAATAATATATCTATAGATTCTAGTAGTCAAGACGATAACTAATAAACAAAATTAAATCAAATAGATATTGAATCCATCAAATTCTAGATTAACTAAAAGCAATCCATAATGATACAAAATATTCTTAATAATATCTAAAGTTAATACTTTTGTAAATAGTACTTGAAACAATACTCAATGTTAAATAATATTTGCAAATTCAAATCGTAAAACAGATGATAACATTAGAGAAAATAATTCCATAAGTACATTGGATAAAATAAACTAGTATATATTTTTGTCATATGTATATATTTATTTCCTCAACCGTGAAACATTTTTTTGAGTCGCGATTAATTTTTTTTAAGGATGATCAAGGAGCATGATTGATTGTTTTAGCCACGATAAATATATGACCAAATTATATGGTCAAGGATCTAATCTAAGCATGCTTAAGGATAGAACTAAAATTGGATTAGCTAAATGAGAAAGTCATCAGGCACGATTTACCACCAATTGAAATCATGTAAGCATGATCGACGATCAAAGTTAGACAAAGTCTAACAGGATTGAATTACTTTGATACGAGTAGGATGTAGTTACGATCAAGGCTAACCGTGCAGGTCATCTAAGCATGAATTAAAATTTGGCACGAATATGAATATGATTAAACATGATCATGGCTGGAATAAATCTAAATATTAACAATAATAGAGTTTGAAATGTAGGCACGACAATGACTATAGTCAAAATAGTTTAGTTACGATCAAAGTCTTTCAAGAACGATCAAAAATTATTTTGGCACGATCAACTAGTTAAGCAACATTATTTAGGCACGATCATAGAATCAAGATCTAGATATGGTTAGGAATCTAGCGGAAGAAAATAAAAATAGGTTTTAAAGATTACTAGGAAACCAAATGACATTTTCGAAAATAGAAGGATAAGAAAGAAAGGTTAAATAAAGAAAAAGCGTAAGAACTAAATCAATAGTCATATGTCAAAAGGATGTAGCTTCTATAATATTTCGAAAACCATATGTGTATGTGACGTCACTTTACCAAGAATTTATGCCCCGCCAGTGTACATCTGACTACAGTAAATCCTTGGTATCACGACTCAAATAATGGTATGATATCGAATACTCTATAACTTAATCCATTATTGACATATTAACTCAAAGATCAAATAGAACAATGAAGGCACAGTTTTAATAATATTTGTTAACCTATACTTACCTAAAAGTATTTCGACTAAGGGGTCATGCCTCGCCAGTACGCTGCTGGCTGCAGTGAACCCGCAGTCTCGATAATCTCAATAATTACCGATAGTGCGCAACTGCCTTGTTATTATAGGCTATCGAATATTCCTTCAACTCTGTCTATAAGTTTTTTTAAGAAAGTTTCAAAAGTTCAAACAACTCGATCATGATAGGAAATGTCTAGTATCTATACTTGAAGTAAAGTATTCATTTTGAAAATCATATAATTGATTAGGAAGAAAATGGTCGAAGACCAAGAAATACAAATTTAATTTCTACTTCTCTAATATTGGAAGATTCGAGGGAAAACTTATATACATCTTGAATTTCAACAAAACTAAGTCGGAATTGATAAATGGGTAATCAAGTTAGGTCAAAACACAATAAGAAATAAAAGATACCTTTAGGGAAAACAAATGGTAAAAACTAAGTGATACGAGCAATGATGATAATATTTAGAGATGGCAAAAAACATAATTTGAATAAATTATTAATGAATTGAATTCTAGGAAAGCCTAAGTTACTGAGTGAATAGTCTACCCACCTTGGATCCAATCGCCATATCAAATGTAATAGGGTATCTATGGGAATCTCTCAAGTTATTTAAATTTCAATTCCTTACCTAAATTGCATGGCCTATATAACAATCCTTAACTACACAATGGTCAAGTTGAATAAGGGACTCCTATTCCTAGTCATCATCCTAAATCAATTCAATCCTAATTGCGAATGAACATTTCCTAGTCGCAGGCTTATAGTAGTACGACTAATATAGGTACTACCATATGTTCATACAACATAATAATGTTTTAGAATAGTTCTTTGAATTAATACTCAATAGTAAATAAGATTGGAAACTTATTTCCAAATCTTGAAAATATAACTTTTATAAAATAAATCATATAAAATAGATTGAGAAATTCCTCATTAATCAAAATGTCTTCCGTACGATAAAACATATCTTCTAACTAGAAATATTTAAAACTAAAAATAAAATAAAATTTCCAAAAGTCCGGAAAGAGGAGTTACATTCTTATTTCAAAATCTTTGGTTGTAAATAATTTATTCTCAATACTAAAGATAATCTAGGTAAATTTGACGAAAAGGCCGATGAAGGTATCTTTTCAGGTTATGCGGTCAAAAGCAAAGGGTATCGAGTCTTCAACAAACGGATAATGATCATCGAAGAATCAATGAACGTCACATTTGACAAACTAAATCAACAGACGATCGACGATGATGATGATGAAGACAATAGTACACCAAGCATGGCGTCTAAAGAACCAAAAATTGGAACCAGCTACCTTAAGATTCTGCCAAACAGAATAAAGTTTATGGCTACTACCCCAAGACTTGGTAATAGGTGAGATCACCAAGGGTGTAAGTACTCGTTCCTCTACAAAGATATAGCTTCTTGTGTTGCATTTATTTCACAGCTAGAACCTAAGACTATTAATGAAGCATGTATTGATAACTATTGGTTAGATGTTATACAAGAGGAATTAAACCAATCTGAACGAAATCAAGTTTGGGAACTTTTTTCCAAGTCCATTGATCGTTCGGTCATTGGCACCCACTGGATATTCCGAAATAGATTAAATAAGAAGGTTTAGTCACTCGTAAACCAAGAGGAAGGTATCGACCAGGATAAGACCTATGCCCTAGTAGCGAGATTAGAATCCATCTGCATGTTATGTGCATTTGTATGTTTTCATAATTTTAAACTTTTTCAAATGGATCTAAAGAGCACATTTCTTAACAGTTTTATAAAAGAAGAAGTTTATGTTGCGCAACCTCTAAGTTTTATTGATTTCAAAAACCCTTATTATGTATTCAAGTTGAAGAAAGCCTTATATGGTTTGAAATAAGCCCATCGTGCTTGGTACGACCGTCTAAGCTCTTTTCTATTTGATAATGGTTTTTCAAAAGGCAAGGTCGATACTACACTTTTTATAAAGTCTTCTAATGGAAATTTACATTAAATTCAAATTTATGTTGATGATATTATGTTTGGATCTACTGATGAATCTCTTTGTCAAGAATTTTCTATGTGTATGCAGAATGAGTTTGAGATGAGCATGATGGGAAAACTCAAATTCTTCCTTAGATTGCAAAACAAACAAATCAACAATGGGATGTTCATCAATCAAGCTAAGTACACAAAAAATTTGCTAAAGAAATTCGATCTGGAATCCTTCAAACCACTTAGCACTCCAATGGCAACTTCAACCAAGCTCGATATAGCTGAACAAGGCAAACCTGTCGACATAAGTAAGTATCGAGGTATGGTTGGTAGTTTACTTTATTTAACTACTAGTCGCCCTGATTTAATGTTTAGTATTTGCTTTTGTGCAAGATTTCAAGCTTACCATAAGGAATCACACCTGTGTGCAGTTAAGCGTATCTTTCGATACCTTAAAGGCACTTTTTTTGTCGGCTTATGGTATCCCAAAGCCACGTCCTTTGACCGAATCGATTATTCGGATGCTAATTTTGCTGGATGTAATGTGGATAGAAAAAGTACTAGTGGCACGTGTCATTTCTAGGTAAGGCTCTAGTCTCTTGGTTCAGCAAAAAGTAATATTTTATCGCATTATGGAATACTGAGGCTGAGTATATAGCCGCAGGACGTTGTTGCGCACAAATTTTGTGGATGAAGTAAATCTTAGAAGACTTTGGTTTAAACTACATATATACCCATTTTATGTTACAACACTAGTACTATCAACTTGACTAAGAATCCTGTATGTCACTCTCGCACTAAGCATGTTGAGATTCGACATCATTTTCTTAGAGATCATCAAACAAATGGAGACATAAATCTAGCATACATAGACACAGATAACCAATTGGCTGACATCATTATAAAACCTTTAGCGGAAGATCGATTTAGTTATTTATGTCGATAATTAGGAATTTTAGATGTCAATAATGTCAATTAATTTTTCTTACGAATTATTTTTCAATATGCAAAAATTATTTTTAAGACAAGCCTACAAAGGGTCTGTCTGTCACCACGACTACGGTAAAGCGAAACGGTACTTAAGCATTCCCCTGTGAACCTCCATTAGCTTAGGCAGTACCCCTACAACTAATCTGAGAAAGTCACTGCGTAACAAAATTTAATTCATAAAATAATTTTAATTATATTATTTGAAATTTAAAGTTACTAATCTAGGAATTAAATTATTAAAGATGAACAATAAATACAAAGTGACATTTTGAATTATGTCAAAAATTACCTCAACAGAGTTCTACACGAACTCGGTTGGTGTCGGGTTTTAAACAGAACCTGAATGACCCCCACTTATATTTCTTCTTCCTTCTCTTTCAACTAGCGTCTCAAACAGTTTGGGCATGTGATCTAGATGCTGAGATCAGTGTTTTTCAAACTCTTATTATTATTATGCATTTTCAGTTCACTATTTATTGTCTCTTTTGGGTACGCACTTATGCTAGCATTACTTTTTAGCCACTGCTTCATTCATAAACTGTCTGTGAAATTTGTTTATTATCTTTGCGTTTCTTCAACGTTTGTTACTTAACCATGAATTGTGACAGAGCTTCTCTCTTTGTAATTATTTTGCTAAGTGAAACGGGGGAGAAAATGATCTAACATCTTTTTTCAGGTTAACTTCTACCAAGAGGAGACAATACCAAATGTTTTGATATATTTTTTTCAAATCAAGATCAAGATGTTATATTGGTCAAGGTTTGTCAATTATCAAAATTGGAAAGATTGTTGGCCCATTGGTCATGGTCGAACCGGATTTTAATAATTGATCTAACCCTGTCTCAATATAAGGGCTAATTGGATGAACAACCAGAACTGCTACTGCTACCGTTCAAGGCTTGGAGTCGTACATGTCATTTTGTCTGTGTCTTTCAATTATCAATGTATTTTTCATATTTTATTGAGTTTAGGAATACAATGTAAATCGAATCATACTGGCTAATAGGCTACCCATATCCGTTTTCAAAAATACATATTTGTTTTGAAAACTAGCCCAAAACCAAAAGCCCAAAATACTTCCTAACTGCTTGAACATTCGAAAGCCCAAAACCTGAGTTTCAAAACCCAAAATCATCCATTTTGAACCAGTAGACCTCTAGGCGAATTTGCCCCGAATTCTGCCCACGTCCGGTTGGTGGAACGTTGCTTTTTTAAATTCAGTCTTCCCACAATTACGGATGCAACAACTATATGCCAAGATCCTCTCATAGAATTCTGTCCGAATTCTCCATTTGGAAATCCTATAAATAGAGAAGAATTTCTACCATTTCAACACACCAATTCACATTCTTGTCTCTTCTCTCTAAGCTTACAATGTTCTTCTAAAGCCTTCTAAGCTTTCATTTTTAAATCCCAAGTCAGTTACAATGCTCTAGTCAATTTGCCAGTGCGGTACAGTCTAGAAGTTCAAAATAATTGTAATCAAGAGGCCTGACAAGAAGTAAGATACCTCATAATTGAAGTTGGTCGAGTGCTTTGGATCAAAGCTCGCGTTTGTAGAAGTTGCAAGGACTTCGTATGAAAACTTACGATTTTTATAGTAGATTTCAACTGGGAGCTAGAGTACTCTCGACTGTATTAGATCTCACAAGAGGGACACCAGTCTACATCATCGTGTTTGCATTTGCCCTCTGCACTTTACTTTTACATTTTTATATCTGTGATATATTTCTATGATCCTGCTACTAACATTTTTAATAGCTAATATTCTGCTGCCTACTCTATTCACCCCCTCTAGATGATATCACTTTACATTTTGATCCTACAAAGCCACCATCGTCGAAGATCTTTGACTCCACCAGTAGCATCATCGTTCATCGTCAACCACCATTCTGCACCATCGGAGCACCAGATCAAGATCTGCTTCGTTCCTCACTGCCAACCACATTCAAGCCACCGACCACCGTCATCTTAGTTGATGCCGCCTCCAGATCTGGGCCACCAAGTGGCTGCTGACCACCACTTCTTCGAGCGCAACAATTGCAACACCCAACTCTGCCTCGCCGAACTACGGTGAGCATGCTCTCTTCTTTCTACTTCTTCTCCTCCTGCTTCCTCGATTCTTTTAGAGCTTTCTTTCTTCCTTATTCTTTCTTCTTTCTTCTTTCCTTTTTCTTCTTCACTCTTCTTTTCTGGAATGATCGAGTGAAGAAAGAGAGAGTGAAGAAGAAGTGAGTGAGTGAGTGAGTGGGGTGGTTGGTGAGCCCTGGGCCGGGTTCTGCGGCCCATAGCCACGGGTCCAGGCCACTGGGCCTGGGTACAAAATAAAAAAGAAAGAAAAAGAAAGGAAAAGGATGGGTTAGCCGAGCCTAGGCCCAAGAACTTTGGGTTGGGCTAAGTCAGGCCACTAGCAGTAGTTTTTTAGAAATCTTTTATTTAGTTGATTAATTGTTAAGTACTTGCTAATTAGGTTAGCTAATTTGTTAATTATTAATTAGCTTAGTAATTTAGCAAATATTCGCATGTTTGATTAGTTAGATTACTCGGTTAGTAATTTTATAATGTACTAATTATGTTTTATAAATATTTTGTTAAAATATTCTTAATTCTTTAATTAGTAATTCCATTTAGCTAAATATTATTTTCTTAATTCTTTAATTAAATAATTAGTAATTTTATTTAGCTAATTAATTATATATTATTTTTTATTCTTAGTTAGTAATTACCTATATATCGTTTGTTAATATTTGGGTAGCTAATGATAATTAGCTATTAGGTAGTTAGTCGTAGAATATTCTAGAATGTTTTAGAATGCCTTCAAGTAGAATCTAATTATGCCTTAACCATTTATAGGTGATTTAGAGGGATTTTGCAATCTTTCGGAACAAGGCAAGTACATATACCTCAACTTTACTTAGCGGCTTTACATGCATGTTTAAACTATATCACTTATTTTACATGTTTTTCGTGTTTTATGTCAGGACGGAGAATATTCATGAAGTTGCAGTTTACCGTAGCGTATGGACATTTACATGACTGCTAGCTATAGCACCACAGTCCCAAAATACGTAAGACTAGAAATACGATACATGCCAGCAGCATATCACCAAAGGGCCAATCTACCTAACAAGTCCATTAGCGAATGATTAAGTTGTATATCTTGATAATAACCCATAACAACAACACATTCCATAAGTCAAAAACTAATCTCATCCACGCAGAAAAGTAAGACAAAAGATATCCAAGTCCAACAATGAAATAATAATATCAACCGTCCAACAGTAAATAAAGATAATGAATGTATGACGAAAACAACCCATAACCACTGCAAAGAAATAGAATTAATATCCAACTACAAATCTGATGAACTAAATAGGAAATAAAGTAGCAATGTCTAAATAGAAAATTACATGACTCAAGTGAAATCCTTTGGCACTATCTCGTCCTCCTGCACCGGTATGTCTCTGGTCTCGACTCCAGAACCATAAACCTCAGGGTAAACCTCCTCGTTTATACCTTGGAAAGGACCAGATCCTTAAGGGACATAGCAAGGTACATAATATACATGCCAATAAAATAGTAAAGGAAATATGATCTAAGGGTATCCACTATATCCAATCTAAGTGATATGCACGTGAAAACAAGTTCCTAATATCAGGTTCTCACTATTGAGGCTCACAAGCTCCTCAACAGACAAACACCCAAGACACCGTATCATGGTACCTTGCGCAAGTAATAAAATACCACCAGAGCTCTGTTACAGAGACCATGGCAAGCAATATATAACAACCAAGTACCAGTATGGTGACGAATCAAGCAATAAAATAACCTTATATGTTGGTAATATTTACCCCACTCCATGTCTAGATTTAGCAAGTCGAGTCAAGTCTAATACAATAAATCACAAATGAAAATAACGTTCTAGTATCCTATCATGAAGTCCATAACCACGAATAATAATGTAGACTGTATCATGAATCGTGTGGTTGTCCTATGGTCTATCATGTTAATGAACACGAATAAAATATGCACAATACCTATTATCGATATACAATGTCAATAAAATGACATCGGTACCCGAATACGATACGGACGCTAAATATCGACCAATCCTACGTCATGATAATAATGAACATAAATAATGCAACAATAAAAAAATGTTAGTAAACCGTAATCATGGCAAGGTACACTTGTCTGCAACTTCTAGTCGAGAAAACGACTATCCGGCTCCAATATCCTTGCTACCTCTATCACGTACACCTATATTGAATATAATATCTATTAATTACACACTAATAATTACCATATATGGTCTTACCAAATATAGACCATAATAATATCTATATAACAAAACTAGTCATAATGACTATTCTACACAATATAACATATATGCCACTAAATCTACCTATAAAAGTAATATTTTAATAACATAAAGATATATTATTTAATTTTGAAAAAATAATTATAAATACTCTAGACGATAAGGTTTACCCCAAGGTTTATGGTTCTGGAGTCAAGACTGGAGATGTACCATCGCAGGAGGACGAGATAGTACCCGATGACTTCTCTTGATTCATGTTATTCTTTCTTAGACTTTGCTATTTCTATTTCTATTTAGTCCAGCAGAACTATAGTTGGATGTTTTACTCTATTTCTTTGTTGTGGTGATGGGTTGTCTTTCGTTGTACATTTATTATTATTTATTTACTGCTGGACAGTTGTTATTATTATTTTATTAGACTTAGATATCTTGTGTCTGATTATTTCTGCATGGATGAGGTTAGCACTGTACCTATGGCTTGTGTTGTGTTGATATGGGTTATTGCTATAATTTACAGCATAAGTACTCTATACTGGGCTTGCTGTGTAGAATAGCCCATTAGAGATGTGTTGCTGCATGTATACATATTTCTGGCCCTACGTATTTGGGACTGGAGCGTTATAACTAATGTAGGTCGGGCATAGCATGATTCGTACCTGATTATTCAGGAGCAGGTCATGACAAATTGTTCGATTACACAGAGTACCAACATCAATAGTGTCGTATCGAAATGGAAGATTTAAATTACGTTTTTGGAGTAGCTTACATTTAACAATGGGAACACAATTGAAATTTAGTTCTGCATACCATCCATAAATTAATGGTCAGACTGAGAGAGTGAATCAAGTCCTTGAGGACATGTTACGGCTATGTGTAATAGATTTGAAAACCAGTTGGGACACTCACTTGCCATTAACAGAATTTGCCTACAATAACAGTTATAAAGCGAGTATACATATGGCACCGTATGAAGCATTATAATGGTAGAAATATCGATCAACGATTTGTTAGGATGAAGACGGTGAGCGACAAGTACTTAGCTGAAACTAGTTGAGCAAGCTGTCAAAAACGTTCGCATGATTCGAGAGAAAAAGTTACTTGTGGTACAAACTCTACAGAAGAGTTATGCGGACACTCATCGGCGACCATTAGAATTCAAGGTGGGTGACCATGTATTTTTGAAAGTATCACCGATGTGCAGAGTAATGCGATTCGGTACGAAAGGAAAGCTAAGTCCGAGATTTGTTGGCCCATTTGAGATCCTAAAATCGGTCTAGTCGCTTATCAGATTGCACTACCACTGACATTGGCTAAAGTGCACGAAATCTTCCATGTTTCTTAACTATGAAAGTATGTTCATGAACCAAGTCACGTGGTAGACTTCGGTCAGATAGGGCTGCAGACAGACTTGTCATATATAGAGGAACATATTCAGATTTTGGATATGAAGGATAAAGTGTTGTGGAACCGAGTCGTTCCTCTGGTTTGAGTACTTTTGAGGAATCATTCCTTCGAGGAACCAACTTAGGAACGTGAAGCGAATATGATAGAAAAAGTTCTTCGTTATTCAATTTAGATGGGTTTTTGTTATGCTTCGGGGACGAAACTTTTTGTTAGTGTATTATTATGTAGTAACCCATTCCCGTTGCGGAGCAAGGATGGGGCTAGCGGCCGAATGACAAAGTCGGATTAGATATTGGAAAACTTACTTGGGGAAACCTTACCAGGACTACGAGATAGTAAATTGAGAACCTTTCCTCGTTATGAATTGGACTCTTTAGAAATGGTGCCCAAGATGAAGTGGCGCACGTCTTGGGGAAATAATTCTATATAAGAGTCACCTGCCCCCAAGACCCTTGTCATGTTGGTTTTCGATGTCGCTTTCGTTGTTTGTTTTATGTACATTTTTGTGAATGTTTTCGATGAATGTTTTCATGATTACTTTTCTTGTCTTCGCATTCATATCGAATCACTGAGAGAATGAGAAGGAGTATGTCGAATCATTGTTGGTGCCAATGCAGGTGGTGACCAAGTTAATCGTGCTTGACGTTGCGTAGAATACCTCTTTATCTCGACAATTCACCAACAAGTGAGTGGCTTTGATCCTTTAACGATCCTTGTACTTCACGCTTAATAAAGGATGACTTGTTATTGCATATGGTGCCTAACAAAAGATGCTTAGTAAGAACCCAGAAAGATAACGAAAGATAAGTAACCGCATGTTAGCGATACTGTTGAATCAAATATTGAGTTGGATATTATTGCAAGTAAATATGGGACAGGGAATGCAAAGACCCAAAAACAAGTCAGTGTTCTTGATGGTGGTGGCAGAGCTGAGCGGGACGATGGTGTCAGTGTGCTCTGCCGAGGACACAACAACTGTGTCAGCTGGATACGACAAAATAGAAATTAGGATTTAGGTTCGTGTTCGTGTCTGTGGACACAAGGACACAGAGTCTGGAAGATGTTGTGTGGTATGTACGTATCCTCGGGGTCGAACCTAGGGACATGAGGAATCGTTGGGTTTTGGATGTAGGGTCGTGTCGTGTCGAACACTGGTTGTAAATATAATATATAAGCTATTAGTGAAATATACTGGACACGCCGACATGACAAGACACGATCATCATGGTTAAGGGAATGATTAATGCTAATGATCATTATGGATATTTATAGGTAAAGTTAGGAATAATCCAGATTTAATTAGCATATGGCCTCCAGAAAATATTCCAAGAATATTCTACGGAATATTTCTAAGAATATTCTAAATTTCAGAGAATATTCCTCAGAATTAATTAACACTAATCCATAATTAATTAAGGATAACCTAGAAGATTTCCACTCTAAACTTTATAATTAATTACTAATGACGCAACTCCCTAATCATGGACTTCTAAAAAATTACCAATATTGCCACTCCACCTAATTATTTATGCTTATGCCACTCCCTAATGGAGGATTGCTAAATAATAACTAATTTACAAAATTGCCCCCTAAAATATGAACAAATATTGTAGAAAAAGAATTAGTCTTTATTAATCAGAAAAGCAGAGTTACACAATTTCATCCAAGTATAGCTGGGCTAACTGATTGACACTCCAAGAAACTTTGATCGCGATTGTAACTCTTCTTCCCAATTTTTATTTTATTTTATGTATTCTATATACTTCAAGATCGTGTCTTGGAAATGAGTTCTCTCTGAAAAGAGCATTTAGTACTTTCTAAAAGACTATTCTGGTTCAGGGATAAATTAGCTGCAATAAGGGTATTTCTTGAAATTCGGTATTGGCCTCATTTGGTCCCTACGTTTGGTTATTCAAAATTATTTTCAGGATTATAAATATTCTATGGAATTTTGATTAATAGAAAATATATGTTTTCAATATTATAGCGATAATCAAATATTATTTTAATTTATAAACATTGGCCAAATTATTTCCTTTTATATAATTTTTTTTAAATGCTTAATATGCTTACGGGTAAGAGATATTAATTTTGTTACTATGAGTAATGGGTTTTGTATTAGGAAGAAAACAAATTGTTAAGGCCTTGGTGCCATCATACATTTCAAATGTGTGTTGGCCAACTACCTCAATACTTAAACCTGCACCAGGATGCGAGTAGGATTTTTTCTTAATCCTTTTAACAATCGAATACCTACTCCACCTGATTTGAATCAACTTCATCTTATCTGTTCCCACAAGAAACAAACTATCTATAAATTAGAGTAGCAATCAATTTCCCATCTAAAACCCTATTTCCTGCTGCCATCCCTTCCGGTCGAACACCTTACGACCCCAAAGCACTGCCAGCACCAACATCCATCATCCCAGGCCAACCACCGCGACAACCACCCACAGACTTTCGCAGAGCGCCCCCTGATCCTATCTAAACTGATAGCCACCACCATTACACACCATATCCACAACCATTATCACCATCACAACCGTTCCCGGACCCGTGTGTCCGTGTCCCTCCTATCTTATTCCATTGCACATTACAAACCCAGTTCGTGTCGGACACTCCCGACACGCACAGCAAAATCATCAACCCCCTCGACTCCGACTTCCCACCGACAGTACAAACAAGACACCACCACCAACATCAGCACCCCAAACACCGCCCAATTCACAGATCAATAAACCACAACCTACTCACCTCGACCGACGACGTCGCTCAACCTCCCCGCCACGACTCGAGCCCCTGTGGCACACCCTGGCGACCCATCTCCAGCGTCCAGTCTCCAATGCTGACCCTGGCCACCCTCACCATCGCCACCGGTTGTCGTCCCCTCGACCACGCTCGCCTAGCACCGTGCACGGTCGGCATCCTCCGCCACTCCACACCGCGATCACCATTACGTGCCTCTCGCGTGTCAACTCCTCCCCAGAGCACTGTCGGTGGACGATAACACCATCGAGTCCGCCCCAGCACAGATCGTTCGCCACAGATCTGGATCAGACGACCACGCAGCATCGAGTTTCCCCGTGGCCGACCGCCCTGCAGCCTCTCGACCACATCGAGCCAGCCAGCCCCGATCACCGCCGAATGCCGCTACCCCTTCGTTGGGTGCCTCCTCGAGCGCCGGGCCTCCGGTGGAGCATTGACCCTCCACCCTCCATGAGAACAGGAATGCCGCCCCGACAGGTAACCGACGTCTCCTCTCCTCTGAACGACCTCCGACGATCGCGGATCCGCACCTTCATCATTCCTCATGCACCACCGGACCGGTCTTCCCTGCGTCCTCCGCGTCAGCGCCGCACCTAGGATTACATCCAGCGTCGGCCACAGACCGCCCCACCCGAGCTCGAAGTGAACCCTCTGTAAGCTCCCCTTCACTTCTTCCCTCAACAATCATTTCCCTTCCTTTTGTTGTTCACTTTCCTTGTGTTGTCTCTCTCCTCGGAAGAGAGGGAGCAGTACTTATTTCATTTCCTTTGATGTGCATTCATTTCATTTCCTTTTGTGGTGTATTCTTTTGATGTACATTCATTTCCTTTCCTTTGTTGTGTCTTTTTGATAAAAAAAGCAGTATAGGGGTAGGGACCGGGCCAGACCCGATTAGGGCTTGGGCTTGACCAAGGCCTGGGATTTGAATTGAATTATTTGAATTGGTATTATATAATTTTGTATAAGTATATATATATTACTTGCAGTATTTTAGATGTAAATCTATATAGTAAATACCATGGTCTTAATACTGTTATTAGGATAATTATAGTAATATTGTTTATTTAATTATTAGCTATTTTGAGTAATATTTAATATATGAATTTTGTGTGGCTTGAAAGGTTATGGCTCAATTTGTTATGGTAATATTGGGCCTTACCTTGAGCCTAATTATTAATTTCGGATTTCAAGTGTATATAGTGTTTAGTTTAGCTAGCGTTTAACTTTTGTATTTATTTTGTCATCTATTTTAACAATATTATATTACGATTTTTATATAGCCTATCGACCTAAATATATTATGGTAGTATCATTACCATTAATATTAATATTATGATTAGCATTGGTTTGCTGGTATTAATATTATTATTATATTATTGTATTTTATGGTATTATGACTTTTGACCTAAAATATTTCTAGTTATATTTTTCAATAGAGTTTTGCTCAAAAATTGTACTTGCCAAAATAAGGATTTTGCCTAAATGATTTAAAGGTATCTACCTAAATGATTTTGTACGTTTTCAATTATCATATGTAATCTCTAAATTAATTATAAATATTTTCCTAAATAAATATATTTTCCTTAGTTAGATTTCCTTTTTAGAGTAGATTGTCTTTAAATCATAACTAGTCATACGCTCATATTTTCTTGTGATTCTGACTTAGTCATATCGACCCTAGGCTAATCGGACGAGACCGGACCCAATAACAGGGTATGTTCCTCCATTAGAGGATGTCTAGCGTAATTATGACATCCGCGACTTTTCGGTGCCAATATGATCCAGTCACAACAACTGCAACAAATCAAGGCAAGTGCACTTTCTGATTGCTTTCGATTCATACTAGTCTTTTTATTTCACGTTTATACATATGTCTTGCTGCTTGTTGACACGCTCGTCACACGGAGATTAGTATCATGGATTTATTATATATTTTTTACTGTCATTCTCATCATTACCATGCTTGCGACCTGATTCCATGAGTACTAGTTGGGCGGGAAAATATCTTAGTAGACGTGTAAACTACCCCTTACCTATCCTAATGTGTCTAATCTTGACTGATAGCAGCTGCACACGACACGTGCAGGGTGCCGTATTTACCCCTTAGTTGTTCACATGTCGAACTAGATATTTTAAATCACGTAGATAGTTGTATTTTATTTGATTCCTTATTTTCTTCACCGCTTGCCATGATGTCAGTAACTTTCTAGTTTTCATCTCTCATATGTTATTTCCATGTCTTGTTAATTCTATTGTGTTTTTGCATTGTCGTCGGTTTATTTACTTGTTCCATTCCTGACTGAAAATCAACATTATTCAGGTTAGCTGTGTCTTCACTTAGCTTTGGAAGATACGGGTGTACTTGCGGACAAAAACCTAGAAATAGATAGCAGTTGTATCATTTTCATTAATTGTGAGAACTTTGTATTTTCTCTTAAATATAAAGGCTGTAAATGTTGTAATCAAATTTAGAATTGTCAATGATCAATAAAGTTTATTTTGAGCATTTATTTCTTGCGGGCTTGATAGAACGCCGACTCTGCGACGTAGGCTGGCTTGGACATGTCTCGTATTCGAAAAGCGGGTGCGGGTCGTGGCAGCAATAAAATGTGCTGACTTGGTTAATCGATCCACGATGACCCAAATCGCATCATTCTCTCGCTGCATCTTCGACAAACAAACTATAAAATCCATTGTTATGTGATCCTACTTCCATTTCGGAAGAGCGAGGTTTTCTATCCGCCCGGCCTCTGATGCTCCGCCTTGACTCACTCGCAAGTCAAACATCACGAGACAAAGAGGGCTGCATCTCTTTTTTACTCAGTGCCATCAAAAGGTCGTACACAAATCTTTATACATTTTTGTACTTCCCGGGTGCAACTAATACTTAGCATAGTGAGCCTTCGTCAAGATTTTTTTCGGAGGTCCTCATCCTTGGGACTCATAGCCTTTCCTATAGTCCCAATGAGCCATCCTCGTGTCTGGTAAAGTCGATCGGTTCACCCTTTTCGATCAATTCACTAATCTTTATCAAGAATTCATCAGTCTTTTACGCAGTCTTGATCATTTACAACAAACTCGACTCAAGTCAAAGTTGAGCCAACTGTGCATTCCGGCCACGAACTCGGAGCTCAATTCCCATGCTCTCTAAGTCTTCCAATATACGGCTGGCTACTGTAAGTGCTTCCACAAAATTCTGACTCAACGCATCCGCCACCACATTACCTTTTCCTGGGGTATACATGATCTTCAAGTCGTAATCTTTAATTAGTTCCAACCAACATCTTTGTAGCAAATTCATACCATTTTGAGTGAAAATGTACTTCAGGCTCTTACAATCGGTAAAGATCTTACAAGCCATTTCCTAGAAATAGTGTCATCATAACTTCAAAGCAAAAACTGTTGCAACCAGTTCTAAACCATGCGTTGGATAATTTTGTCGTGCATCTTTAGTTGTCTTGAGGATTACGATATCACATTCCTTTTCTAAGTTAGTACACATCCCAAAACTAATCCGGACTCATCGCTGTATATCTAAAATCCTATGGTGTCGTCTAGAAGTGTAAGAATTTGTCGTCTAGAAGTACAAGAATTGGAGCTGACACAATATGCTGCTTCAGATCTTGAAAGCTAGGCCTACACTCATCAGTCCAACTGAATGCTACTCCCTTCTGGGTGAGGTGAGTCAGAGGCGACACCAGTTTCAAAAAATCTTTCATAAATTTCTTGTAGTAACATGCCAAGCCAAGGAAACTACGAAGCTCGCCAGCCGACATGGGTTGTTACCAATCTACTATCACTTCAAACTTCTTCGTGTCAACGGACACACCTTCCACCGAGATAACGTATCATAGGAACGACAAACTACTCATCCAAAATTCATATATACTCAACTTGGCATATAGCTAATTTTCCC
Source organism: Iris pallida (assembly GCA_029216955.1). Lineage (NCBI taxonomy): Eukaryota > Viridiplantae > Streptophyta > Magnoliopsida > Asparagales > Iridaceae > Iris > Iris pallida. Next base: position 15,062,514 of record JANAVB010006390.1, on the reverse strand, counting down.
GTAGGGTCTGTAGCACGGTTTTCAAATGTTCTGCATGGTCTGCTTTGCTTTTAGAGGAGATTAATATATCATCAATGAAAACGACCACAAATTTATCCAAAAAGGGTTGGATGACTTTGTTCTTAATATCCATGAAGACAGTAGGAGTATTGGTCAATCCAAAGGGCATGACCAAAAATTCATACTATATTCGGTACGAAACGCTGACTTTAGGACATCCTCTGGCTTAATCTTAAGCTGATGGTTGCCTGAATAAAGATCAGTCTTTAAAAATACAGACACCCCTTGCAGTTGATCGAAGAGGTCGTCTATTCTGGGAAACATGTACATATTCTTAATTGTAACTTTGTTTAGCTCACGATAGTTGTTGCACAGCAACATCAATACATCCTTCTTTTTCAAAAATAGTATCGGGGCTCCCATAGGAAAATACTGGGTCTAATATATCCCATGTCTAACAATTCTTGTAACTGTACTTTGAGTTCTTTTAGTTCTACATGCGACATTCTGTACGGAGATCTCGAGATCGGTCTACTATCTAGAAATGTATTAATAGTGAATTGCAACTCTTGGTCTAACAAAATTTTGGGTATTTCGTCTGGAAACACATCAAAAATTCTACCACGACTTTAGTGTTAGCTGAGCCTGCACCATTCTTTCATGTGTCTTGAATAGAAGCTAGGTACCTTTTGCAGCCAGAATGCAACATTCGTCGGGTCGTAGTAGCCAAAATCATCATTGATGTCATTGCTGACGAACCACCCGGGTAAGAGAATTCTGTTTCTCTAGGTAGACAAAACACAACTCGCTTCTCCGCACAGTCAATCATCACATAACATTAACCTAACCAGTCCATTTCCAGAATGATATTCCTTAATATCAAGAATGATTACATCCAACGTTAATTTTCTACCTCCGATATATATGTAGCCATCTCTATATATCAAGTTAGTAGGCATTTCCACTCCTGATGCAATACTAACACTAAGATTTACATTTAACATTGACATTGTCAATCATGATCTCTAGAATAATCTGTAGATGTGAAACTATATGTGGCACCAGAATGAAATAAAGTACGCACAGGAATACCATTAAAGAAAAATATGCCTGTCATGACAGTATTCGAGGTGAGAGCTTGTCACGACCCAGTCTACGCCGCGATATCGGCGGTAGTACGCTGTCTATCCCACAATAGCAAAGTGCTCATAAATACTAACTGCTCATTCACAACAACTAAATCAACTTTACAAAATTTAAAAGTTTACACTTGAAGAAGAATATAAGCTTTTACATTTGTAGAAAACTACCACACAAATAACTAGTCCTCTATGGTTTAGCCTTCGAGACTCTATCTCCCCCTCGTATGGTCCATGTACAAGAGTAGGCACGTCAACCGCACCTATAACAACGATCCAGTCAGGAAAGGAGCAGAGTACAACCATATTGCAATTAATGTTGTTAGTCCAAAATAAGTTAGAACAAGCGATAAACAATGATGACAAAGAGCATATTGAGAACTAGCAAGAGATGAACTAGCAGGATATGAACTAGCAAGATATAAACTGGTAAGATATGATCTAGCAGGACAAAAACTAAATAGAGGAACAATGGAAACAACTATGTGTGTGTGAAATACCTTTTAATACGTGAATGGCTGGGCTAATATGGCACATCATACGATGGCTATCATTCAGTAATTGGTACGGCTAACTCATACATGGGCGTGTATGACTTAGCTATCATTTGGTAACGGTAATTGGGTTTATTCACGTATTTATCGAGTATTTTCCCTTCTGACTCTCTAACAATCAAAAAACGGTCAATGATACACTAATAAGGATACGATAACTACCGTGTCACAATTGTGTCTCAATAGAATATCAAGCAATGACTCAACGGGATATCAAACGAGAAAATCTATAGAGTAAACGTTATAATAAACTAAAATATAAATGCAATACTGTACTTGCCTGAATCCTTGTACAACCGTAGTCACAAGCCAAGGATGAGATGATGTCGATCTATAAGTTGTCAACCTATAACACACATCGTACCACGAACCGTGCACGAAAACCACAAATCAATTCTAATGTTCTAGTTCTAAATAGTAGCTAGTTGGGTTACTGATCTAATAATAACTAATTCTGAAATAATTCACTTTAAAACCTAATTTAACCTAATAATAATCTGAATATAATCTAAACATGCAAGTTTGGTCATCAAAAGTCGTGTTTCTCAATTTTGGAAACCATGGAACACAAATCGAGATACCGTTGACTTTTTAGTCAAACACTATGAACTCTAGATTTTGAAAGTGCTCCTTAGTAGAATTCAGTGCCAGAGTGCACTGGAATTGATCGTGCCGCAAAATCACGCTTTGGTCAAAAGATATCGCCGTTATGGCTAATCGTGACCAAAATGGGATCAACCGATCAGTTCTGAGTTAACAGAATAAATAAAATCTAGATGAACGAAATAATTTCTAACGTCGTAGAGCTCTGTGTTAGCTTTCCAAACTTTAAACGGTTCATGATTTTGATTTCTGGTTCTCCCGGAATCTCGAAAACACCAAAACGTGTCAAGTTTCGGACAACCGACACTCTACGAATTTTCCAGAAATTTAGGTTCAAAATTACGAAAATAAATTAGATATTCAGAAACTATACCTCAATACGCTTCCAACAAAAAAACGGCACGCAAAAATGAGGTCCGAGTTGACGGCAATCGCCTCGGAAGTTGGGGAATCACTAGGATCAAACTCCAAAAGGAGGAGGCTATAATCAATTAGGGTTTGTAATATACAATGCATATTATAGGAGAGAGAGAGGCGGTTACTGTAGCAGCGCCGACAGGTGGGCCCCCAGGGTGGATTTTTGGGTAATTATTTATTTAATTCAGAAAATCATTTAAAAATCATTTTAAGTCCAAATAAATCAAAATAAATTGCAGAAAAATCCAGAAAATTCTAGAAAATTCTAGAAAATTTCTAAGTGTCTAGAATCTAAATAAAATATTTTTAACATAAAATATCATCAGTGACCTCACAGTAAATTTCCAAAGCCTATAAAATATAAATTCTATAGGTTTTAATTATATAAAAATTCCCAAAAATTCTAAAAAATCCAAAAAATTTAAAATATTCTAAAAAATATTTTTAGTCATTTAGAGCCCAAATAAAATATTTGGTCCCGAAATACCCCCGTATGACCTTACAGTAAATCCTGAAAGTCCTTAAAAATAATAAAACCTTAAATATTAAATACCTACAAATATCCAAAATTGTAGAAAAATATAAAATAGCTAAATAATACATATTTAAGCTATCTAGAGGTCATATGACCTTAATATGGTCATAGCCCACCTACAAGCTTTGGCATGACTCACAATGGCCATAAAATTAATCATAAACAAATAAAATTAAAAAATTAAAAAAAAATTGGAAGTGGGCTTACAAATCTACCCACCTTAGAAAAATTTTATCTCAAATTTCGGAGGATACAATTAAGAGTCAACATCTAGATAAAATTAGGAATCTAGCAGAAGAAAATCAAATAGGTTGTAAAGATTGCTAGGAGCCAAATAACATTCCAAAAATAGAAGGATAAGCTAAAAATGTTCAAGAATAAATGAAAAGAATAAAAAAAAAATTAATAGTCATATGCCAATAAAAGATAAAGTCGCTACGATATTCGAAATCATCAGTATATCCGAAGTTATTTAACCGAGAATCCATGCCTCACCAGTACATCTGGCTGCCGTGAACCATTGGTTTCATGACTCAAGTATAATATGTTATCGAACACTTTATCAACTCTACCCAATATTAACATAATAAATCAAAAGATCAATAATACAACTAGGATATAGTTTAGTAATATTCGACAACCTACGCATACTTAAAATTATTTTAACTTAGGGGTCATGCCACGCCAGTGCGCTGCTGACTGTAGTGAACCCGCAGTCTCCATAATTCAAATAAATGGGACAGTACACATCTGCCTTACCATTGTATGTCACCAAAAATTATTTCAACTATATCCATAAGAATTTCAAAGGAACTTCAATAAATTCAAATAAGTCGATCATGATAAGAAAATATAAGTATCTGTCATTGAGTAAAAGTATCAGTTTTGAAAATAAAACGATCACAAAATAGTTTTGAAAATAAAATAAGGTTTAGAGAAGGCATAAGATAAAATGGAACAAATGATCTAAATTAGGAATTGAATTCTATGAAGTCCTAACTTACCAAACGTATATTCTACCCACCTTGGATACTACCAATATGTCAAAACAAAATAACATATTCTCTTAGAAAAAGCTTCGATTTATCCATATCGAGACTTCAATAAATCATTAGCTAAATCACATGGCCTATTTAACAATCTTAACTATCCAAGGGTCAAATTGAATAAGGGACTCCTAGTCCTATTCATTATCATAAAATCAAATCAAAACTAATTGTGAATGAGCATCCTAGTCGCAGGCTTGCAGTAGTACGACTAACTTAAGTACTATCACAAGTTGTAATCTTTTCCGAAAAGACCTGCATGGGCCATCATAAAAACTTGTCACGACCCGCACCCGCTTTTCGGATATGAGACGTATCCAAGCCCAGCCAACGCGCGGTATCGGCGGTAGTACGCTGTCTATCCCACAATAACAAAGTGCTCATAAATACTAACTGCTCATTCACAACAACAAAATTAACTTTACAAAATTTAAAAGTTTTACACTTAAAGAAGAATATAAGCTTTTACATTTGTAGAAAACTACCACACAACTAACTAGTCCTCTATGGTTTAGCCTTCGAGTCTCTATCTCCCCTTCGTATGGTCCATGTGCAATAGTAGGCACGTCACCTCACCTATAACAACGATCCAGTCAGGAAAGGAGCAGAGTACAACCATATTACAATTAATATTGTTAGTCCAAAATAAGTTAGAACAAACGAGAAACAATGATGACAAAGAGCATATAGAGAACTAGCAAGAGATGAACTAGCAGGATATGAACTAGCAAGATATAAACTGGTAAGATATGATCTAGCAGGACAGGAACTAAATAGAGGAACAATGGAAACAACTATGTGTGTGAAATACCTTTTAATACGTGAACGACTGGCTAATATGGCACATCATACGATGGCTATCATTCAATAATTAGTACGGCTAACTCATACGTGGGTGTGTATGACTTAGCTATCATTCGGTAACGGTAATTGGGTTTGTTCACGTATTTATCGAGTATTTTCCCTCCCGACTCTCTAACAATCAAAAAACGATCAATGATACACTAATAAGGATACGATAACTACCGTGTCACAATTGTGTCTCAATGGAATATCTAGCAATGACTCAACGGATATCAAACGAGAAATCTATAGAGTAAACATTATAATAAACTAAAACATAAATGCAATATTGTACTTGCCTTAATCCTTGCACAAACCAGTCACAAGCCAAGGATGAGAGGATGTCGATCTATAAGCTGTCAACCTATAACACACATCGCACCACGAACCGTACACGAAAACCACAAATCAATTCTAATGTTCTAGTTCTAAATAGTGGCTAGTTGGGTTACTGATCTAATAATAACTAATTATGAAATAATTCACTTTAAAACCTAATTTAATGTAATAATAATCTGAATATAATCTAAACATGCAAGTTTGGCCATCAAAAGTCATGTTTCTCAATTTTGGAAACCATGGTACGCAAATCGAGACGTACCGTTGACTTTTTAGTCAAATGCTATGAACTCTAGATTTGAAAGTGCTCCTTAGTAGAATTCAGCACAAGAGTGCGCTGGAATTGACCGTGCCAAAACACTTTGGTCAAAAGATATCGCGTTATGGCTAATCGTGACCAAAACAGGATCAACCGATCAGTTCTGAGTTAACAGAATTAAAATAATAGATGAACGAAATAATTCCTGGAATATTATATGTCTTATAGCTCTGTGTTAGCTTTCCAAAATTTAAACGGTTCATGATTTCGATTTCTGGTTCTCCCGAAATCTCGAAAACACCAAAACGTGTCAAGTTTCGGACAACCGACACTCTACGAATTTTCTAGAAATTTAGGTTCAGAAATTATTAAAATAAATTAGATATTCAGAAACTATACCTCAACACTCAACAACGCTTCCAACAAAAAAAACGGCATACAAAATGAGGTCCGAGTTGACGGCAATCGCCTCGGGAAGTTGGGGAATCACCAGGATCAAACTCCAAAAGGAGGAGGCTATAATTAATTAGGGTTTGTGAATATACAATGCATATATAAGAGAGAGAGAGAGCGGTTACTGTAGCAGCACCGACAGGTGGGCCCCCCGGGGTGGATTTTTGGGTAATTATTTATTTAATTCTGAAAATCATTTAAAAATCATTTTAAGTCCAAATAAGTCAAAATAAAATCCAGAAAAATTCTCGAAAATTCTAGAAACATTTCTAAGTGTCTAGAATCAAAATAAAATATTTTTAACATAAAATATCATCATGTAACCTCACAGTAAATTTCCAAAGCCTATAAATATAAATTCTATAGGTTTTAATTATATAAAAATTCCCAAAATTCTAAAAAATCTAAAAAATTCTAAAATATTCTAAAAAATTTTTTGTCATTTAGAGCCCAAATAACAATATTTGGTCCCGAAATACCCCCGTATGACCTTAAGTAAATCTTGAAAGTCCTTAAAAATAATAAAACCTTAAATATTAAATACCTACAAATATCCAAAAATTGTAGAAAAATATAAAATTGCTAATAATACATATAATCTAGAGGTCATATGACCTTAATATGGTCATATTCCACATACAAGCTTTGGCATGACTCACAATGGCCATAAAATTAATCATAAACAAATAAAATTAAAAAAATTTAAAAAAATTTGGGAAGTGGGCTTACAGAGCTTCCTCTTGAGTCAATACAAAGACTCGGCCCTGGACACCGGGTCTTTGATTATGTGTCGCCTAAGGGGCCCATGGTGCCTGTCTACGATTCTGTTTGTACTTGTGATGTTGATGCCTCAGAGGGTTCTAATGGGCTCTCCCTCCTTGACAGTCTCGATCTATGTGGCCACGATGTCGACACTTGAAGCATCCCCTTTCTAGGACCTAGCAGTCATTAATGATGTGCCCTCTGTTATGACATTTGTTACAATATTGTCCTCTTTGATCATATTGTTATAGCCACCATGGTTAGGGCACTTTAGTTCCTGATATCCACCCGAGTATTCGGTCTTTTATTATGATTGTTCTACATCGACGCTTGCACCGGTTTCGTCGGAGGATAGCATGGGTCCAACTCCTTGGCGTATTCAAAAGACTCCTAAAAGTCTTATACTTTTAAACCATTACTTGAGCATTCAGAGCAGGCCTCAGACCCTGTTCAAACCGACGAGCCTTGGATACTCCATCGGTAAACGAGTGGTAATATACTGAGATAGTCTAGAGAATTTTGTTTATATTTTTTTACTGTCATGTTCCATGTTCCAACTTCTGGAACTCTAGTTCTTTTTATCATTGTTTATTGGAGGACAAATACTCGGCCAGAAAATCTTTCCCTGAAAACCTGTCAAGTAATCTTTGTCATTCCATTTGCCCCCGCAAGAATCCTTTTTTGACTTTGCCACCAGTAGTATGCATTAGAAACCAGCAGTAATTTTGTGCACGACACCCGCTTAGTCCTGGTGATGCCCAAAGCTTCGAGATGATCCTCGACTTTAACTAGCCAATCTATAGCAATGGTGGCTTCTTTCATTCACGAAGCTTGCTTTCTTTGCCGCTGCCGGCTCCTCCACCCCACTATCTTACTATCTTTTAGGTAACTGGGATACCTTGTCCTCTGTTGTTCATCACTGATCGGACCAACTGTGGCAGGGTGTCCAACTATTTTTGTTGCACCTCAAACTGCTTGGCATTTTGTCTCTGCTGGCTTTCCATTATAGCCATCATTCTTTCCATTGGGTCGGTTGAGGCTACCGCCCTTGAACTACTCGTTGTTCGCGTTGCTTACTTTTGTCATCTCTGTAATACAGAGAAATCTCGTTAGTCTCATAAAATATTTATGGACTCATTGTATGGAACAACTCATTTCGGAATCAAGTATGATATTTTTATCGATCAACTATATCATCCAAAATAATCCGATTATTTTGCAACACAATTATCAAGTATTGTCTTTATCCATATTGCACTTCGCAGTATTATTCTCAAACACGGGGTAACTGTAACTTGTCGCATACACGGGCAACTTAACTCTAGGGAAAACCCACCCGATCGATATCCTCAATCGTTCTGAATCAATGACATAACCAAGTCGAACACTACTAATCTCCTAGTCGAAACCCAGTATTCCCTTAACTAACCCAACAATCCTCAAGTCTTCAACCCATTCCTAACTAATCTTCAAACCTGACTGCATCAATGCCTTAATTATAGTCGCAAGTATCGATACTTCAATTCTCACCAACCATTTTACTATTTTTCGAAGTTATATATCGTTAACATTGTCTATGTTCTATCTTCTGGACTTTCCAAACCCCATTTAAAACACCCATCGAAATTCTAGTCCTTATTATGCATAACTTGATCACACTGTTTCCAAATACAATCTCAATTCCAGTACTATTATTTGAATATGAAATTTTTGCTTTTATCATCCTGAATAACACTTTTGACTTCCTCGAAATAGAAGTTCCTTTAATCGTCTACTTCTTCAATACTATAAACTCCATCCAACATATTCGATATGTTCGGTCAATTAACAACAATTCTTCCGATCAAGCTTTATGACATAAACGTCTACGTTACAAGTATCCAGTCTATACAACAATATGTTTACCGTGAACCAGATCAATAAAAATTCAATTCCATTCTAATTCAACGATCGTACATCCATCAGTAATTCCTCCGAGCACATGATTTAGAATTTTTCTATCAACTCACTTTGCAATACTACTGGGGCAAACCATCAATATGCCATTGGTCTAGCTAATCTTCAAAACCATCATGTTTGTTCGATTCGCAAACCATCTATCCATCAAACACCAATATCCAATATTGTAGTCCATTTCAATCCTATCGATCATCGAATCTTCAAAGAACATTTGTTTTCTCTAAGCCTTAACTCTACAACTAGCTATCCTAGCTCTATAATCTACTTAGGAGGGTCTCATTAAGGTCGATTCATATCGATTCTATTTCTTGACACAAGGACTTCTACCTAACCGCTAGGCTAACTCACAAGGCTAAAGTCAAAGTCATGATCACCATTCCGGGCAACAAATATCAAAACACTCACCCCAATCCTAAGGTCAAACCATAGTTGATATAACATGATTTCTACCCA
>JANAVB010006390.1:14834959-14926666 GCA_029216955.1 Iris pallida | reverse complement strand
ATTAGGAAAGATGGGAATTTACCTTTCCTTTCTAAAAGTTGGAATGACACAAAAGATGCAAGAACAAAGGAATGAGAATTTATATAGGTAGGGATCCCTATGTGGCTGGTCATAAAGGAAAGAATTAGGGTTAGGGTTTCACTAATGGACTATGGGCCAAGTTTTTAGTCATGGAATTAAAATCATAAGTCATGAACCTAGTCTTTATTTCTCCTATTCAAACTTGATTCTATATGACTAAAATTGGGTTGACTTAAGTTAGACTAGGGTCACACCATGCTAACCAAGTCACCATAGCTAGAGTCAACATCTAGGTTAGCCTACAAAGTCTCAACTAGTCAAAGTCAAAAATAACAATCACCACTCCAATAATTAATCAAATAATTCTAACAAGTCAAAATGACCAAAGTACTCCTAGGCTAAAATGATAAATAAACATCCCAATCACATGGTTAGGCTCTAGGTCAGACAGTCTCTCGGGTTTAACTAGTAGCATTTAAAATCACAAGTCATGACTTAAAACAATTTTAAATTGATTAAAAATTACCAAAAATCATAATATGATATAAATATCAATAAATTATAATTATAATTAAAAAAAAGTTCAAAATTACCCTCATTTGGAAAACTGGGTGTTACATTTTGTAATCACCTAAGGGGTCACTAAAGGCTTCACCTAACTACTCAAAGGTAAAATTATCATATATCAAACAGGGGGTCAGTATTTACCTGATCGAATGCCATTAAGCATACATTTGCAGCATCGTCTGATTGTTTATCTTCTGAGTCGCTGACTTCGCTTTCATGCCACATGCTTGTGTTTGCGTATCTTCTGGATATTGATTTCTTCAGGTAACTCTTGACATACTTGTTGATTTTTTGGTTGATGATGATGTTATTGGACAGTCCTTCTTCATATATCTTTTCTTCTTGCAACCGTAGTAGATGGATCTTCTTCGTTTTTGTTCTTGCTATTGTGTTCCTTTGTTCTTCTATTGAATCTCATGAACTCTTGAACTTTCTTACTAGGAGAGCTTGATCTTCAAAGTCAGAGTCATTATCATCAGAATTATCTTCGACAGATCTTCTGTGTTGAGCTTTGAAAGCGATCTACTTCTCCTTTGATGTAGCATCTTCAAAGTCTTAAGTTCCAGTTCATGAGTGAGTAGCTTACCCATGAGTGTTTCAAGAGACATAGTGGTGAGGTCGTTCCCTTCAATGATTGTCGTAGCCTTTGGAATCCAGTTCTTCGTGAGAGCTCGTAGAAGTTTGCGAATCTTCTCATGGTTATTATATTCCTTGCCTGATAAAGACAGAGAGTTTATAATATCCAAAAATCTTGTAAACAACTGAGTAACGGATTCGTTTGGCTTCATCTTGAATGACTCATACTCCTGAGTAAGTCTGCTGATTTTTGACTTATTGACTTGCGTCGTGCCTTCGTGAGTCACTTCGAGAAGCTTTCGTACTTCATTTGATGTTGTGTACATAGATACCCTGTTAAATTCAGTCATGTCTAAGGCACAAAACAAAGCATTAATAGCACGTGCATCAAGACTGGCCTATTTTTCAGCTTCAGTATACTTGTCATAGGGTTTCTCAACCAACTCTCCATCAACAAGAATACGTGCAGGCTTCTTATAGCCATCAATCATAATAGACCATAAGTCAAAATCTAGATATTTCAAGAAGAAACTCATCTGTGTTTTCCAGTATGTATAATTTGTACCGTCAAACAGTGGAGGTATGTTTGTGGCTTGGCCTTCACTTGTGAATTTTACAGTTGTCATATGTGAACTGTGATCTATGTAATAGTTGTAATAATAAAGAATATAATAGCAGTGTTATCTCGCTTTACCTGTATAATCCGCTCTGATACCAATTGTAGGAACGAATTGTAAAGCAATACTCTAGAGGGGGGTGAATAGAGTAGGCAGCAGAATTTAGCTAATCAAAAAATGTTAGCAACAAGATCATATATAATATATCACAAGTAAGTAAATGAAAAGACAGAGATCAGAAAGCAAACACAAATAAGACGATGTATACTGGTTTTTCCTTGTGAGGACTATTGCAGTCGGAAGAACTCTAGCTTCCAGTTGAATCTACTATGGAAAATCGTAAGTTTTCATCTGAAGTCCTTGAAATGTTGTGACGAGCACCGAGAAAGTAGGATGGCTGGTCCATATGTGCTGGAATCAGAAAGGCATCGGGGTATTGATTGAATCTGTATGAGAGATAAGAAGAGGGGAGTGATCAGAATGAAGATGAATAAGGTGCGCTATCGTGATGGGAGTACTATTAAGAAGAAAGTTGGTGTCGTAAAAAACCCAGTCCCTCTCCCAAGTGTTCGGGTTGTTGATGAGGCCATTGCACCATGTGTACATGGATCTCTGAAACCCGGCATCCACCAGGCCATTCACGGAGATAAAGTTGTTAAAGTCCGCCATCGCGGCACAATTGATGGTACCCGAGCCCGTCTTTTCAGCCGCGAAGAGACCACGTTGAAGTTACCGACAATGATCCATGGCACCTCACAGTTTCTGTAGAAAGAACCCAGCGCCTGCCAAAGGTCCAAGTACAAACTCGCGAGGCAGCTAACATAGACCACCGTGAAAGCCAATTCTGAATCCGTGTGCGGCTCTTTAATATAGCAGGAGATGAACTGTTTGTGCGTGTCCAAAACAATCAGGTCAATGTTGTCGTTCCACAATATCCATATATATTTGTTCCCCTCGTCGCCATAAAAATACAGCATATGAAGCTCGAAAGCCAGAGTAGGAAGGTTGTCCCCGTCGATCATCGGTTCGAGAATCGCGATGAGGTTAGAAGAGTGTTTTCGGTTGAGAAAGATGAGATGATTTTGGTTTGTTTGTTCCTGATACCCCTAACATTCCAAACGATGGCTTTAGACATTAAGGGGTTCATGAGAGGGAGTGTTGGCCTCAAAAGAACGCCTGGTAAACCTTGGTACAACAGTAGTATTGGAGACTTCAGTTTTCTTTCTGGTAGAGGGGGTAGTGTTTTTCTCCTTACCAAGTCTTTTTTTTTAGTGTTAAACTCCTTCTGAATCTTGTTAGCCTTACCCGCATCCTGAGCTAGTTGCTTCTCCACACCTTTCTCTGGCCAAAGGTCCTTCTCTGCATGCTGAGCTTTGGATACGAAATTCCTGTCTTCAACCCTTTTAACGATCGCGTCGAGAATGTTAACTGCCTCCCTCTGAAACTTGGCTCTATTTCTCTTCTTGTTGACGCCTTTCTTTGTTACCTGGATATTGTTTTTCTGCCCCTTAGCTTTAGCTGCCGCCGTATTCGCTGTAATTTGTCTATTGCTCTTCGCTTTTAAGGCTTTGATTAAATCTATTTCCTCATACGGTGTCTCTCTCGGTTCCAGAGATTGTGCCCCTAACAGTTGATCGTTGGTCATCCCCACTGATTGGTTAATGCTCCTGGCACTGAATCTTGAACGAAGGACGAGTCACTCGAAGTATCCGGGCCGATCTTCTCCCTAAGGGTAGAAGCCTGGCTGTACTCGACACTGTTCGACAACCATTCATGCTCCTCGCTCGAATAATCACTATCGTTCTCCTCCATATAAGTTAGGTCCAGCTTGTTGCCCTCATCCGAAGAGTACGCCTGGCCAAATGAATGATCCCTCGTTGCCCCCATTGAGTCCCGACTCGTAATGTCCTCGCCTAAACTCGGATTGAGCGGCCGCAACCCATTGTCTTCCTCTTCATCAATAGGGTCTGAGCTTCTCATTTTGGTACCCCTCACAATCCCAGCACTCATGTTATTAACGACCTCCATGTTCTCTTTGTTCTGACTTTGACCGCAACAAGAAGGTGAGCCAATGTTGGTGTCCTTACTAAATTGTCTTGCCCCCAGCCTCATCCTCACCCAGGTTATCTAAGCTAGGTTATGTTGGCCCATTGGTCATGGTCAAACCTGATTTTAATAATTGATCAAACTCTGTCTCGATATACGGAGCTATTCAGATGTTTACTCAAGACATTTTGGACACTTGTACACTGATCAAGATCGGATATCTACTCAGTTCAAGACTGAAGCAAAATTTGCCACTTGAGTCTGTATTTCTTTATGTAATATAATTTTTACTTTTATTGAGTCTAGGAATACATTGTATACCGAGTCATACTGGTAAATAGGCTATCCAAAATCGTTTTTAAAAATGACCTATGTTTTTAAAAAATATCCCTTATTTACAAAAGCTTCTGAAGGATTTTAAAAAGCCCAAAAATCACTTTTGAAAAACCTTGACTACCCTGACAGAACTCAGGCAGAGTTCGGCTGGAGTTCGGTTAGTAACTGTTTGATTTTCGAACGCTTAAAAACTTGGTCTCCCTTCAGTTGTGGATTTTTTACATAAAATTCTGTCCGAATTCTACCCGAATTCAGCCAGAGTTCTTCCTTTGGAAAAACTATAAATAGAGAAGAATTCTGATCATTTAAAAACACTTTCACTTTCATCTCTTCTCTTCTAATCTTACGTTTCTTTCCAAAGAATTCTAAAAAGCTTTCATTTTTAAATCCCAAGCCAGTTATAATTCTCTAGTCAATTTGCTGGTACGGTACGGTCTAGAAGATTTCAGAAAAATTGTAATCAGAGGCTTGATTGAAGAAAGACTCTTCAAAATTAAAGTTGGTCGAGTTCTTCGTATCAAAGCTCGCGTCTGTAGAAGTTGCAAGGACTTCGTATAACAACTTGCAGGATTTTCCAATAGTAGATTCAACTGGAAGCTAGAGCTCTTCCGAATGGACTAGTCCTCACAAGAGGAAACCAGTATACATCGCTGTATTTGTTTTGCCTTCTGATCTCATTTCTTTTACAGTTATTTTTTTGTGATTATTGATTTAATTTTGTGATCTTACTGTTTATAAGTTTTTAATTAGCAATATTTTGATGCCTACTCTATTCACCCCCCTAGAGTATTCTGCTTTATGACTTCGTTCCTATAATTGGTATCAAAGCGGGTTATACAGGTAAAGCAAGATAAAATTTAGTTATATTCAATTATTTTTAATTGCTATATAAATCACAGTATAACACATGGCAACTGTAAAATTCACAAGTGAAGGCTAAGCCAGAAACAGACCTCCTCTGTTTGACGGCACAAACTATACTTATTGGAAAACACGGGTGAGTTTCTTTTTAAAATCTCTTGATTTTGACTTATGGTCTATAGTTATTGATGGCTACAAAAAGCCTACTCGTATTACTGTTGAGGGAGTTTTACTTGATAAACCCCATGATAAATATACTCAGGATGACAAGAAAAAGGCCAGTCTTGACCCACGTTCTATTAACGCTTTATTTTGTGCTTTAGACAGAACTGAGTTTAACAGGGTGTCGACTTGCACAACATCGAATGAAGTGTGAAAACTTCTCGAAGTAACCCACGAAGGAACAACGCAAGTCAAGGAGTCAAAGGTTAGCAGACTTACTCAAGAGTATGAGGCGTTTAAGATGAAGCCAAATGAATCCGTCACTCAGATGTTTACGAGATTCCTGGATATTGTAAATCCTTTGTCTTCATTAGGCAAGGAATACAGTAACCATGAAAGATTTGCAAACTTCTACGAGCTCTCACGAAGAACTGAATTCCAAAGGCTACAGCAATCATTAAGGAAACGACCTCTCAATAATGTCTCTGGAAACGCTCATGGGTAAGCTACTCACTCACGAGTGGGAACTTCAAGACTTTGAAGATGCTACACCAAAGGAGAAGTCAGAGAAGTCGATTTCTTTCAAGGCTCAACATAGAAGAACTGTCGAAGATGATTCTGACGACAGCGACTCTGACTCTGAAGATCAAGCTCTTCTGGTAAGAAAATTCAAGAAGTTCATGAGATTCAACAGAAGAACAAAAGACAGCAACAGCAACAACAACGAGGAAGATCCTATTTGCTACGGATGTAAGAAGAAAGGACATATGAAGAAAGATTGTCCAACAGTATCATCATCAACAATAAAAAGCAGCAAATATGACAAAGGCTACCTGAAGAGATCTACATCAAGAAACGCCAATACAAGCATATGGCATGAGAGCGAAGCCAGTGACTCAGAAGACGAACAATCGGATGACGCTGTAAATGTATGCTTGATGGCTTGCGATCAGGTAACCACTAATCCTCTGTTTGATCCTTATGATGATTTTACCTTTGAGCAACTATGAGAGCTTTCAGTGACCTGTTAAATGACTACAGGAAACTGCGTAGTAAATATGAAACCTCTAAGAAGGTACTTAAAGAGTACAAAGCTAAGATAGGAAGACTTACCGACCAACTAGCTGATGTTAGATAATATTTCTTCTATTGAGTCTGGTGAGCTTTCTTCTATTAGCTATTGTTACACGAGACTACCAAGTTATCCGAAAAAAAGACCAAACTATCATCAGCCAAAGAAAGACCTATCTAAGGAGAGAAAGAGTCTCCAGTGTGCACAAGTCAGAATGGAAACACTTACATCTGACTATACTAGATTATATGACACCTCCAAAAAGTTAAAAATTAGTTTAGGAAAACAGCCTGAAGTTGTTGCTTCATATTCTCACACGTGTCAAATACCGAATCATCGGAACACACCCAAACCAAACACTGTCAGACCAAACCATACTAAACCACTGCCCAAGAAGACTAATAGGCATGCATTTTTCTATACTAGAAAACCAAAACCTACCAATCATGCACCTCACACAACTTTCAACACTCAACATGCAAAATATCATTATTGTGGCCTCATTGGTCATATATCCTCTGCATGTAGAATTAGAATGTTAGTAGATTTAAATGTTTATGCATGGATACCAAAGACTAACATGTCAGGACCCTACAAGAAATGGGTACCAAGAGTTTTATCTACAAACTGTTTTGTAGGTGGGACACCCTTCAAATGCTAGAAGCAAATGGATTCACGATAGCGATTGCACACGGCACATGACCGGGGATGCATCATTATTCGCAACTGTCGAAGAAGAATAAAGAAGGATACATCTCCTTCGGTAACAATTTGAGAGGGTACATAATCGGTATCGGTGACATTGGTAAGGCTCCCTACCCTGTGATTAAAAATGTTTGTCTAGTTATCGAGTTAAAACATAATCTGCTCAGCATAAGCTATTTAGCTGATCACGGTTATGGCATTAACTTCGTCAAAGACAAATGTACTATAGTTGATAGCTCAACTGGCAGTACTATCTTTGAAAGTATCAGGGAAGACAACATATATGTTTTCTATCTGTTAGAAGATGCTAACAAAGCAGGTAGATGCTTGATGGCCAAGAGCATTGAGAGTCAACTATGGCATATGAGACTCGGTCATGCAAACATGGACACAATTTTAAAACTATCCACAAAAAGTTGGTATGCGGCTTACCGGACATATCTTTCAAGAAGGATACAGTATGTAGCGAATGTGAAAAGAACAAAGCCACCCGATCCGTCTTTAAGTCCAAGAACGTTGTAAGTACCACTAGACCTCTAGAATTATTGCATATGGATTTATTTGGACCTAGTAGAATTGCTAGTCTAGGTGGTAAGTTATATGCATTTATTATTGTAGATGATTTCTCTAGATACACGTGGGTATATTTTTTGCACGCAAAAATGATGCTTTGTCAGAATTCGTCACCTTTTGCAAAAAAAAAATACAGAATGAAAAAGGTTTTATGATTACTCGCATTCGTAGTGATCATGGCAGCAAATTTGAGAATGCAGAGTTCAAGCAATTCTGTGACACACACGGTTATCTGCATGAGTTTTCCTGCCCTAGGACTCCACAATAAAATGGAGTTGTGGAACGTAAGAACAGGACTCTATCTGAAATGGCTAGAGTAATGTTGAACCAGTTTAGTCTACCTAAACTTTTGGCTGAAGCTGTCAATATAGCATGCATATTCTCAATAGGGTTCTGATTCGACCCATATCGAAGAAGACTCCCTATGAGTTATGGTTTGATAGAACACCTACTGTTTCATATTTCAAGATATTTGGTTGTAAATGCTTTATTCTTAATACTAAAGACAACCTAAGTAAATTTGATAAAAAGGCCGATGAAGGTATCTTTTTAGGTTATGCGGCAAAGAGCAAAGGGTACAGAGTCTTCAATAAGAGAACCATGATCATCAAAGAATCAATTAATATCAAGTTTGATGAACTAAATCAACATTCAGTCGATGACGATAATGAAGATGTAGTTCACCAAGTACAGTTACTGCAAAACCTTCACACAAAGATGCAGAACCTTCACACCAAGCACCAACTAAGTCTTCAACTAAATCACATACAAAACCAGAAGCCGAAACCAGCAATCCTAAGGATATGCCAAAAGAGATAAGATTCTTGGCAGATCATCCAAAGGACTTGGTAATTGGTGAGATTACCAAGGGTGTAATTACTCGTTCCTCTAATAAAGATATAGCTTCCTGTGTTGCTTTTATCTCACAGCTTGAACCCAAAAATATTGAAGAAGCATGTAGTTATAATTTTTGGTTAGATTCTATGTAAGAGAAATTAAACCAATTCGAACGAAATCAAGTTTGGGAACTTGTTCCCAAGCCCATTGATCATCCGGTCATTGGCACCCGTTGGGTATTCCGAAACAAACTAACGAGAATGGTTTAGTGACTCATAATAAGGCTCGACTCGTAGCTCAAGGATACAATCAATAAGAAGATATCGACTACGATGAGACTTATGCCCCAGTTGCGAGATTAGAATCCATTCGCATGTTATGTGCATTTGTATGTTTTTATAATTTCAAATTATTTTAAATGGATGTTAAAACGTATTTTTAAATGTTTTATAAAAGATGAAGTTTATGTAGCTCAACCTCTAGGTTTTACTGATTTCAAAAATCCTAATTATTTTTCTAGTTGAAGAAAGCCTTATACAGTTTGAAACAAGCCCCTCGTGCTTGGTACGATCGTCTAAGCTTTTCTACTTGACAACAATTTTTCAAAGGAAAGGTTGACACTACACTGTTTATAAAATCTTTGAATAGCAATCTTCTTTTGATTCAAATCTATGTAGATGATATTATTTTTGGATCTATTGATGAATCTCTTTGTCAAGAATTTTCAAAGTGTATGCAGAATGAGTTTGAGATGAGCATGATAGGAGAGCTGTAATTCTTTCTCGGACTGCAAATCAAACAAACCAACAATGGGACGTTCATAAATCAAGCAAAGTACACAAAAGATTTATTAAAGAAGTTCGACCTGAAAGCAGTCAAACCACTTAGCACTCCAATGGCGACTTCAACCAAGCTTGATATTGATGAACAAGGCAAACCCGTCGACATACGTAAGTATCGAGGTATGATCGGTAGCTTACTGTACTTAACTGTTAGTCGACCTGATATTATGTTTAGTGTTTGCTTGTGTGCACATTTTCAAGCCAATCCTAAGGAATCATATCCGTGCACAGTTAAGCGTATCTTCCGATACCTTAGAGGCACTTCTTCTGTCGACTTATGGTATCCTAAAACCACGTCGTTTGACCTAACCAGTTATTCTGATGTTGATTTTGCTGGATGCAAAGTAAATAAAAAAAGTACCAGCAGCACATGTCATTTCCTAGAAAAGTCTAGTCTCTTGGTTTAGCAAGAACAAAATTTGTCGCATTATCAACAACTGAGGCTAAGTATATCGCCGCAAGACGTTGTTGTGAACAAATTTTGTGGGTGAAGCAAACTTTAGAAGACTTTGGATTACAGTTCATACACATACCTATTTTCTGTGATAACACTAGTTCTATTAATTAGACTAAGAATCCAGTATGTCATTCTCGTACTAAGCATATCGAGATTTGACATCATTTTCTTATAGATCATCAACAAAATTGAGATATAGACCTTGTATACATAGACACACAGAATCAATTAGCTGACATTTTCACAAAACCTCTAGCGGAAGATCGTTTCAATTATACGTCGAGAATTAGAATTTTAGATGTCAATAATACTAATTAATTTGTTTTATTAATTTTTTTTAAACTCAATAACTGTTTTTGAGACAAGCCTACAAAGAGTCTGTCTGTCACCACGATTACGGTCGAAGTGAAGCGGTACTTAATTGTTCTCCGGTGAACTCCCGTTAGCTGGGACAGTACTCCTACAACTAATCTAAAATACTGAGTAACGAAAGTTAAATTATAAAATAATATTAATTATATTATTTGAAGTTTAAAATTACTAAACTTTGAATTAAATATTTGAAATGAGTTGATGAAAAGGATGTGGCCCACAAGTTTTTCTTTTTAAAACACATGAGAACCCTAGGCAAATTTGGCCCGAGTTCGGTCCAAATTCGGCCAAAGTTCTGTTGGTGTTATATTTTTTAGTCAGAACCCAAGGCCCCCTCCTCTTCATCTCTTCCAAATTTCATCATAACAGCGGCAACAGCCGCCCGAAGTCCTCTAAAATCCTAGTTCTTCTCCACTTTGTTGCTTCTAATCTACGTGGAGAAATCAATCTAAACTTTGGATTCGTGTGAAGAATTCATCCCTCTACAACATACTTGAATTTCAGAAGGTATAACTCCTTCTTCCCCCCACTTTCAATTTCGTAGGGTTATCTAGTTTTGGGAAAGAATGCCTAAGGGATTCAATCCTTCCAAGAGGAGGAAGACTAATGCTAGTGAAGAGGCATCAACTTCAGATCCGAATATGGATTCCCTCTTTTCCCCGATCCAATCGGGTGACGGCGTGTCGGATGAGTTTTACTTCAAAACTCATGACCAAGCTTTGCAATGGTATGCCGACTTTGCCATGCGTACAATATGCACAGGCACTCCGATCAAATGGACTGTATTTCTACCATCATCCTTTGTTTGAGGCATTAGGGTTACACCATCTCGTTACCCAACAATTCTATATAGCTACTAATGCTCTTCGACTATTTTACTGTAACTTCGTGTTAGACACTTTTACCACAAGAACTCATATTGGCGGGATCGATATCGAGTTTGATGATGTGTTGCTATCAGAAATCTTTGGTATTCCAAACGAAGGTGCCCCGCTCGATGACATCACCGACTTCGACTTTTTCGAGGGCACGTCTCTTGTTAGTTTCAAGAATGAGCTTTGTGCGCCAGCAAGTGCTCGTCCTGGAAAGTCAAGGCCAATAACTTGAACTTATTTAACTACGAGTTACATCACATCATCTATTCCACTATTCTTTCGAAATCTACTTCAAAAGATGATGTCACTGCACTTGATCTATCTACCCTCTATCATATTCTTAAGGGGATTCCTTTTTCTGCCCCAAAGACTATCATCCAGATGATGGAAAAATGTCGCGGAAGAGACCGCAATCTCTCTTATGTGATGCTTATCCCTCGAATCTTTCAGCATTTTGATATCGATTTATCCACTTGCGCTTGGACCCTGAGCCCAAGTATCTTCAGTTTTCTTGTCGCAGCACTACCACTACTCCTGCACCTCCTGCGCCTGCTCCTACTCGCCCCTGTTCCTCCTCAAACCTACCCTATGACTTTTGAGGGTGTCCATCAGCACCTTTCTGATATGCAGACTTTCTTTGTTGGCACTTCCAGGGAACATGAGTTCCGT
Source organism: Iris pallida (assembly GCA_029216955.1). NCBI lineage: Eukaryota > Viridiplantae > Streptophyta > Magnoliopsida > Asparagales > Iridaceae > Iris > Iris pallida. Next base: position 14,915,078 of record JANAVB010006390.1, on the reverse strand, counting down.
GACGTGACTCGGTTCCAGCTATTGCCAACTCGTTTGCCGATCTCCGGTTTGCTCAGACGGGTCGTTCTGCCAGTTCTCTTCCTAGAGACCCTGCTATATCTGGTTACCGTATTCAGGATGAGGTGGTCCATTCTATGTTCCAGCCAGGAAACGCTTATGATTGGTATCGTGGTTCGGGTGCTACTCCACATACCTCTGGAGCTGGCACATCTGGAACTGGTCCATCTAGACATTATGGTCGTGCTAGGACTACTACTACTTATGATGATGAGGAGGAGGATGAGATATGATTTAGACATTTTTGTCTAGTTTGTCGTACTATTGTGACTGTTTATTGTCTTTATTTACTTAGAAATGCTCCGACATTCCAAGCTAGTATCCGTACTTTATTTGTGTTAGTTTTAGAACTTTTTGTGACATTTTCTGTGATGTTTGTTCGTTAAGCATCATTTTCTATTCTCTACTTTAGAGATTTATATCAGTTTAGTACTATTTAGAAAATCTCGTTATAAGAACAGATGGCAACTCTAGAGGGGGGTGAATAGAATTATAGTAATAAAAACCAATTAAAAATCAACTCTTTCACAATCTAAAATTAATCAGAGTAAATACGAAAAATAAATAAGGAGCAAGAGAGCATACGCAAACAGCCGATTTTAACCTGGTTTCCCTCGTGGAGGACTAGTCCAGGCCTGAGAACTCTAGCTCAGGATTAAATCTACTATTTGTGAAATAGTAGTTACACCCCGTATCTTTACTTCAGAAGAGCACGTCAACTTCTTACAATGGATTGCAGTGGCGATGCTTGGAATTTTCCAAGCTACTTCTTGAACTCTTGTACAAGACTCCTAACTGAGAGATGCTGAGCACTCGAGACTTAGGAAACTTGTGGCTAGTAGATGAAGAAGGGTATGGCTTATATTGAGCTTAAGAGAGAGAAGAGAAGATTGGATGATTGAAAATGAGAATTCTTGGCCTATTTATAGGTTTTTATCAGGCAGAATTCGGCCAAATTCTGGTAGAAATTTTCAAATATTTGGCCGTTGGACAACTAGCAACCAGCAAGCCCTAAAAATTAGGGTGCTGATTTTTAGGACAGAGTTCGGCCCGAACTCTGTGTGGAGATAGAGTTCGGCCCGAACTCTGTCTCCAGAGCACAGAATGGGTCCAAAGGTCCAGTGGGCTGATTTTGGATGTGAGCTTTATGGATTTGGATAGGTTATGGGTTGAGTCTCAAGAGCACAGCATAACTCAGCTTACAATCATTCTAGACTCAATAAAATATAAAAGTACAGACTCGAAATACGACTCGCATCTACAAAAATGAGCTATCGTCTGGCTTGAACTGGATGTAGTCGTCGTGTGTCGTATTGAATTATCACAAGTATTATTTAGTCAATGTTATCAATATTTGGTTGACTGTGACTTTGTGTCAACAATCTCCCCCATATTGATAATTGACAAAATAATAATTATATTCAATATCCATACCTGGACACATATAACGACATAGCTCCCCCATAATTAGTGCTGAGCTTAAGAGTAGCTCCCCCATAAACGATGCTGTGAATCTTGTTGGCCTATTAATAATATTATTCCAAAAGCACATATAAACCAAACATAACAGAATATACATATATCTAACAGAACAGAATATACACTATCACCCCCTTTTGGCATTTAGCAATATGAGATATATAGATAATAACTAGCAAACACACCAAAAAGAGAAGAAACTGCATATAAACTAAGATAAAAACCAAGAGTCATGATAACGTAAAAACTGATAATAGTACTGCCAAAGTCTCAAAGCACAACTCATAAGAAGTCTACTACAAATCAAGTACATAAAGTAACTAAAGCAAAATGCATAAACATAATCGAAAATCCTCAGTAGCAGCATCACAAGTAGTGCATATCCATCATCGAGCATGAGAGGGACCGGCGTCGTCCGAAGCATCAGTAAAGGAGCGACGTGGGTCCACAAAAGTCGTATCCGGATCCATGTACCGACGAACCCAAGGGTCATCGATACGGAATCCCTCACGACCTGGATCTCGCTCCATAGGAATGGGCATGGAAGGATGACGAGACATGGAATACCGAATATCATGCAGCGAGTTGCTGATAGCACTCATCTGCAAGGTAGTCCGATAGTCCAGCTGAGTCCATCGATCATCCTCTAAAGTGAAGCGATCTCGGAGCATGGCCTGAAGAGACTCAAGAGTGGAAGGAGGAGGAGGAGGATCTTGTCCGAGAGGAGGGGCGTCTGGCTCATCATCAGAATGCTCAGATACTACTGGTGAGCCGATGGCCGCCTGAAGCCTCCTTGTCTTAGAGAGAAAGGCAGGGGCAGGTAAGAATGGACACTCATCAAGGGGTACATGGAACGCACGAAAGATCGTAGGAAGGTATAATGCATAAACCAAAGATCTTGGTTTCTTCCTACAGTTGATCATACCAACCCATCATTGTGCGTGGACGGTTAAAGGGAACATGGAAATGGAGATGATACAATGCTGAAATCTCAAAATAAGTGACTTCATCGGTAGAACCCGCTTTGGGTAGAATGGTGTTGAAGATGATCCGATGAAGCTCATAGAAATAAGGATTGAGAAATTTTGCCAAGAGCTTACGAGGACGTGTGTTAGGGCTACATAGGTCGTCCTTGAAGCTCTCTAGAAAAATCCCTTCGGGAAAGGTAAAGGATCTAGTTTCAACAAGCTTTTCCAAGAATTAGGCTCTTGAAGTTCAAGATATTCGGCCAATTCAAAATCATCAAAGGAGATATCAATTCCCGCAACTCGTGAATAAATATGAGTGTCATCATGGGTCAAGTTGCAGTAAAACATTTGAATGGCACTACGATAAATGACCAAATTAGAAGTAACGAGTTCATCAAGACAAAGGTCATGAAAAAGTGCATCATATTGTGAGAAAATGGTAAAGTTGATGGGGTGTCCCGCAAATACTGGACGTGTCCGAAAATTACTAAACCAATCATTTGAGGCATCTAGTGGTACAAAAATTCGGTCGTCGTAAGTGTTTGGATCATTGGAACGTGGAGGATTGAACAACGGATGGATTTGTTGTTCAATGGCCGGTGCAACGGGTGGTGCAACGGGCGGCTCAACGGGAGAAGGAGCATTCGACGAGGATGCGCCCTCAGTCCGAAGTCTCTTCCCACGGTCGAGCAATCGTGGAGTCATAACACAATAGATAGAAAGAAATTGAGATATAAAAAAGTAAGGAATTATACCTCAAACTAGTGATGAACTATGGAAGAAAATTGAAAAATAAGCCTTCTCCTTGAGTTTGGGAAAGAATGGAGCACAAAAGAGGAGAAAGTAGGGTTAGGGTTTTGATCGAATTGTGTTTGAGAAGGTGGAAAGGTGGTAAGAAGGAAGGAGATGAAAGAGAAACCGAATATAGGGGAAGGGTTTCTCTTGGTCGGGTCAAATAATGACCATTGGATCAACATTTTGATCAACGGCTGGGGCTGTTCCCGGTTCTGGAACAGTCGGGCCGAATTCGGCCCGAACTCTGCTAGGAGCAGAGTTCGGCCCGAATTCTGGATCCTGGTCACAGAATGGGAATCAGGCAGAAACAGAAAAAATATTGGTTAAGTAATAGACAAACAATATAAGATATGATAGGAAAGACCCAATTAGTAAACAAACGAATAACAGAAATTGATTCTGAAGCAGCAATATGAAGTTGAAATAATAGTATTTTAGCATGTGATAAATGAAAATGAACCATATAATAAATAAAGAATTATATCGTAATTCAATATTTTGAAGTTGCCATGGGTTAGCTGCAGGGGCCGGATCCCAGCTAGCGGTAGTCCTGAGGACTAGTGCACCGTGTCGCTTAGGCTTTTACGCCTTGTTGTCAGAAGGACCCTTTCGGCTTGTACCCATAGCAAGTTCATCATAATAGAATCAAGATATACTCGATATTTACGCAAGTTTATCTTAATTTACAACAGCTTCATCTAAGATTCCAAGTTCACGACAAAGAAAATTGAAGCACTTTTCGGATAATGGTTTTGTGAAGAAGTCTGCTAACTGATGATCAGTGTCAATAAATTCTAAGTTAATCGTGCCATTTTGCTGATGATCATGCAAAAAGTGGTGACGAATTTCAATGTGCTTCGTGCGTGAGTGACAAATGGGGTTCTTAGTCAAATTTATAGCACTAGTGTTGTCACAAAAGATTGGAATACGCATGAAAGATAAATTATAGTCTTCAAGGGTTTGCTTCATCTACAGAATTTGTGCACAACAACGCCCAGCTACGATGTATTCAACTTCTATTGTGGATAGTGCGACAGAATTCTGCTTCTTGCTAAACCAAGAGACTAAAGCTTTTCCTAATAAATGACACGTACCGCTCGTACTTTTACGGTCGATCTTGCATCCGACGAAGTCAGCATCAGAGTAACCAATGAGGTCAAATGATGTTGACTTGGGATACCATAGGCCCACTGTAATCGTACCCTTAAGGTATCGAAAGATACGCTTAACCGCGGTCATGTGTGATTTCTTAGGATTTGCTTGATATCTAGCACACAGGCAAACGCTAAACATAATATCAGGGCAACTTGCAGTAAGATAGAGTAGACTGCCAATCATACCTCGATACTTACGTTGATCTACGGGTTTGCCACTATCATCTGGTTCAAGTTTGGTTGAAGTAGCCATAGGAGTGCTGATTGGTTTGACGTTGTCAATGTCGAATTTCTTCAACATGTCCTTTGCATACTTCGACTGACAGATGAAGGTTCCATTTCACATTTGTTTGACTTGCAGCCCAAGAAAGTAGTTGAGTTCCCCCATCATGCTCATCTCAAACTCGGTCTACATACACTTGGCAAAATCTTGACAAAGCGTTTCATCAGTAGAACCAAAAATAATATTATCTACATATATTTGTACTAAAAGAATAGTGTCTTTGAAAGATTTTATGAAAAGTGTAGTGTCAATTTTCCCTTTTGAAAAACCTTTCTCAAGCAAGAAATTGCTTAGCCGTTCATACCAAGCTCTAGGGGCTTGTTTGAGGCCATACAGCGCTTTCTTTAGCTTGAACACGTGGTCGGGAAATTTGTGATTTTCAAAGCCAGGGGGTTGTTTTACATAAATTTCCTCCTTAATAAAACCATTCAAGAAAGCACTTTTAACATCCATTTGAAATAATTTGAAATTTTAAAAATTTGCAAATGCACAAAGCATCCAAATGGATTCTAATCTAGCAACAGGAGCATACGTCTCATCGTAGTCGATACCTTCCTCTTGGTTGTATCCTTGGGCTACTAGACGAGCTTTGTTGCGTGTGACTGAACCATCTTCATTCACTTTGTTTCTAAAAACCCATTTAGTACCAATAATCGAGTGATTAGCCGGTCTAGGAACAAGTTCCCATACTTGGCTCCTCTCGAATTGGTTGAGTTTCTCTTGTATAGCAGAAATCCAAAATTCATCATTGAAAGCTTCTAAAATGTTTTTAGGCTCAATTTGTGAAATAAAGGCAGTGCTAGCAATAGAGTCTCTTAATGATGATCTAGTAGTTACTCCACGTGAAACCTCGCTGATTACCAAATTTTCTGGATGTGATGGCTTGAAAGAGAATTTCTTTGGCAAGCTCTCCAGAGAATTGGTTTCGGTTGTGGTGTTCATTGGAGTAGACGTTGATGGCTCAACATCATCATCAAGAGTAGCTGCTGCACTGTTATCTTCATCAAAAGTCACATTTGTAGACTCTTCCACAATTAATAAGCGTTTGTTAAAAACTCTATATTCCTTACTCTTGGCAGCATAGCCAAGGAAAATACCATCGTCAGCTTTGGCATCAAATTTGCCTAAGTTGTCTTTGGTGTTAAGGATAAAACATCTACAGCCAAAAACTCTAAAATAAGAAACATTTGGGGTTCTCCCGAACCAAAGCTCATAGGGTGTTTTCTTCGTAATAGGACGAATAAGTACCCTTTTTAAAATGTGGCATGCTGTACTGACAGCTTCAGCCCAAAAGTATTTCGGAAGTGAGAACTTGTTTAACATGACTCTAGCCATATCGCCAAGAGTCCTATTCTTCCGCTCCACAATACTATTTTGTTGGGGAGTTCTTGGACAAGAAAACTCATGATCAAAACCATTAGAATCACAAAAATTTTCAAAATCAGAATTTTCAAACTCGCCTCCATGATCACTTCGGATTCGAGTAATCATGTAGCCTTTTTCATTTTGAACTTTCTTGACAAAAATCTTAAAAACCGAAATAGCATCACTTTTATAAGTAAGAAAGAAAACCCAAGTAAATCTTGAAAAGTCATCAACAATAACAAAGGCATAGAGTTTTCCACCAAGACTGGCTACTCTACTAGGGCCAAATAAATCCATATGGAGTAGTTGCAGGGGTCTAGTAGTGCTTACAGAGTTTATGGAATAAAAAGATGACTTGGTTGCCTTATTCAACTCACATTCGGCACATACGGTGTCCTTTTTGAATGTGATGTCGGGCAAGCCTCTAACTAGCTTCTTGGTCGATAGCCAGGATATAGTATCTATATTGGCATGACCAAGACGCTGGTGCTATAGTAATCGTTCATCTTTATGAGCATATAGACATCTACCTGCATTGTTAGTATCTATAGACAAATAGAAAATATAAATATTATCCTCTCTTACCCCTTCAAAAGCAATGTCTCCTGTTGACCTATCATAAATAAGGCATTTGTTTTGTCCAAAGTTAATGTCATAACCATGGTCAGCAAGATGACTGATGCTGAGCAGGTTATGCTTTAACTCGGTCACTAGGCAGACATCCTTTATTACGGGAGAGGGAGGATAACCAATAGTACCATTACCTATAATATAACCTTTTAGGTTATTGCCGAAGGATACATATCCTTCTCTCTTCATCGATAGTGATGCGAAAAGATTTGCATCTTCCGTCATATGCCACGAGCATCCACTATCGAGAATCTACTTACTCTTAGTTGAGGAGGGAAGGTCCACCTACATCAAGAGTAGATGTGACCTTTGGTACCCAAGTTCTTGAGGGTCCTGAAGAGTTAGTTTTTGGAAACCATGCATATATCTTTCTATCTACTAATCTTCTAATTCTACATTGTGGTGAAATATGTCCATGTAAACCATAATAAGTACATATAGCATTCATATTTATATTAGGAGCATGCTGATGATGTCTATAAGCAGAATAATGAGGAGAAGTGTGATGATATATAGATTTAGCATGGTGATGATGACTATGTAGAGTGGCATGGTGATATTGTCTATATGGTATGACATGATGATATTGTCTATATGGCATGGCATGATGATTTCTATATGTAGAGTGATGTTGATTGTGTCTTTGTGCAACATGGTGATGATTGTATCTATGTGTAGCATGATGTTTTTGTGACATATGATGATTATTTCTACGTGCATGTAGTTTGTGTCCTTTGTGAAAGTGTGTGTACATGTAAGCATGATTGTGAGCAGCATGAGGATGAAGTGGTTGACTAGTATGAGTGGTGTCATGCTTTGTGTGTGTCTCATGTGATTGGATTAGAGGTTGAGCAACCTATTTTCCCAATTTAGTCTCTAGTTTCTTAGAGACAGCTTGCAATTCAGTAATCTTAGCATTCAAACCATGCATCTTGGTAATAGTAATCTTGTGTCTGCTCTTTTCTTCTGTAAGCTCCGTGTTGAGTGTTGTGATTTCTTGTGATTGTTGCTCAATACATGCCTCGGCATCATGTAAGCTTATTTTAAGCTTAGATACCTCATCAGTGACATCCGTGGGTGTGGTGTCTCTAATGTTATCAAGTAATAGAGAAAGTCTTTGTATTTCGACTTCATGACTTTTGATTTTGTCCTTGGCATGTTTGTATTTACCAATGACCTTTTTGTGATCACTAAGTAAATCGGTGAAAGCATCGCCAAGTTCATCAAAAGTGAAGTCGTCAAGAGTTTCGTTTGATACCTTGTCGGACGTCGCCATTAGGCACACATTAGCCGAATCTTGAGGAGAGTTCTTTTCTTCCTCGGAGTCACTAGCTTCGCTTTCATGCCAAATACTTGTGTTGGCATATTTCTTTGAGGAGGTCTTCTTGTATGGCTTCTCATAGCGGTTGCTCTTCTTTAAGAATGGACAGTCTTTTCGGACGTGTCCAGTCTTCTTGCAACCGTAGCAGGTTGGCTCTTCTTCTCCATCTTCTTGTGGTTCCTTTTTTCTTTGATTGAAGCAAAGGAATCTCTTGAAGTTGCGGACCATGAGAGCTTGATCATCATCTTCTGAGTTGTCGTCATCCATCTCTTCGGGTTCAGCCCTCCGTCGGTGAGCTTTGAGTGCGATCTCCTTAGCCTTAGGAGCAGGCTCTTCGAAGTCCTTGAGGTCAAGCTCATGAGTCATTAGCTTTCCCATCAAGGTCTCCATAGACATGGTTGTGAGATCATTCCCTTATATGATGGCTGTCACCTTAGGGTTCCAAATTTTTGGTAGCCCCTTAGGTAGCTTGTGAATCTTCTCATGATTTGAATATTGCTTCCCAAGCGAAGACAGGGGGTTGATGATATCGAGGAATCTTGTGAACATTTGCGTGATCGTCTCGTTTGGCTTCATCTTGAAAGCCTCGTATTCTTGAGTGAGACGGCTTATCTTTGATTCCTTGACTTGGGTGGTTCCTTCATGCGTCACTTCTAGAAGTTTCCATACTTCGTAGGATGTGGTGCATGTAGATACCCTGTTGAACTCATTCTTGTCTATAGCACAGAATAAAGCATTAATAGCCCTCGCGTCTAGACTTGCCTATTTTTTCTCCTCGTCAGAATATTTGTCATGTGATTTCTCAACGAGATCGCCATTGACAACTATTCTGGCGGACTTTTTGTAACCGTCAGTGACGATAGTCCACAGGTCAAAGTCTAGCGACTTGAGATAAAAACTCATCCTTGTTTTCCAATACGTGTAGTTAGTTCCATCAAATAGAGGAGGCCTATGAGTAGACTGTCCTTCACCGTGATTGGAAATCAAGGATTGTGTGGTTGCCATGGATCAGCTCTAGGATGTAAGTCCTTGTAAAGAAAACCGAGCTCTGATACCAATTGAAGAACAGATGGCAACTCTAGAGGGAGGTGAATAGAGTTATAGTAATAATAACCAATTAAAAATCAACTCTTTCACAATCTAAAATTAATCAGAGTAAATACGGAAAATAAATAAGGAGCAAGAGAGCATACGCAAACACAGCCGATTTTAACCTGGTTTCCCTCGTGGAGGACTAGTCCAGGCCTGAGAACTCTAGCTCAGGATTAAATCCACTATTTATGAAATAGTAGTTACACCCCGTACCTTTACTTCAGAAGAGCACGTCAACTTCTTACAATGGATCGCAGTGGCGATGCTTGGAATTTTCTAAGCTACTTCTTGAACTCTTGCACAAGACTCCTAACTGAGAGATGCTGAGCACTCGAAACTTAGGAAACTTGTGGCTAGTAGATGAAGAAGGGTATGGCTTATATTGAGCTTAAGAGAGAAGAGAAGAGAAGATTGGATGATTGAAAATGAGAGAATTCTTGGCCTATTTATAGGTTTTTATCAGGCAGAATTCGGCCAAAATTCTGGTAGGAATTTTCAAATATTTGGCCGTTGGACAACTAGCAACCAGCAAGCCCTAAAAATTAGGGTGCTGATTTTTAGGAGACAGAGTTCGGCCCGAACTCTGTGTGGAGGCAGAGTTCGGCCCGAACTCTGTCTCCAGAGCACAGAATGGGTCCAAGGGTCCAATGGGCTGATTTTGGATGTGGAGCTTTATGGATTTGGATATGTTATGGGTTGAGTCTCAAGAGCCCAGCATAACTCAGCTTACAATCATTCTAGACTCAATAAAATATAAAAGTACAGACTCGAAATACGACTCGCATCTGCAAAAATGAGCTGTCGTCTGGCTTGAACTGGATGTAGTCGTCGTGTGTCATATTGAATTATCACAAGTATTATTTAGTCAATGTTATCAATATTTGGTTGACTGTGACTTTGTGTCAACACGTTATAGCACTCTTTATCATGCTTCGATATTTTTTAATATACCATGCCTGTGAACACTATAAATATTTATTATATTTTTTTGTTTCATCATTGATTATTGCTTATGCATATATTGCGGGGGAGCTTTCTCTTTTGCAATTATTTTGCTAAGTGATAACGGGGGAGAAATAAGATCTAACATCTTAATCTTTTCTTTGTAAGATTATAGGAACATTTTTTTTAATAAGATCTAACATCTTAATCTTTTCTTTGTAAGATTACAGGAACAATTTTTTTACCGAAATTCATTTTTGTCTTATCTAAGATACCAAAGATATTATATCAGTCAAGGTTTGTCAATTATATATCAAAATAGGGGAGATTGTTGGCCCATTGGTCATGGTCAAACCTGATTTTAATAATTGATCAAACTCTGTCTCGATATACGGAGCTACTCAGATGTTTACTCAAGACGTTTTGGACACTTTAACATTGATCAAGATCGGATATTTATTCAGTTCAAGACCGAAGCTATGTTTGCCACTCGAGTCTGTATTTCTTTATGCAATGTAATTTTTTACTTTTATTGAGTATAGGAATATATTGTACACCGAGTCGTACTGGCAAATATGCTATCCAAAATCCTTTTTAAAAATAACCTATATTTTTCAAAAATATCCCTTATTTACAAAAGCTTCTGAAGGATTTTAAAAAGCCCAAAAATTACTTTTGAAAAACCCTAACCATCCTTGACAAAACTCGGCCCGAGTTCGGCCAGAGTTCGGTTAGTGACCGTTTGATTTTCGAACGTTTGAAAAACTTGGTCTCCCTTCAGTTGCAGATTTTTTACATAGAGTTCTGTCTGAATTCTGTCCGAATTCTGTCAGAGTTCTGCCTTTGGAAAAACTATAAATAGAGAAGAATTATATCATTTAAAAACATCCATTCACTTTCATCTCTTCTCTTCTAAGCTTACGTTTCTTTCCAAAGAATTCTAAAAATCTTTCATTTTCAAATCCTAAGCCAGTTACAATTCTCTAGTCAATTTGTCGGTACGGTACGGTCTAGAAGATTTTAGAAAAATTGTAATCAGAGGCTTGATTGAAGAAAGACTCTTCAAAATTAAAGTTGGTTGAGTTATTCGAATCAAAGCTCGCATCTGTAGAAGTTGTAAGGACTTCGTATGAAAACTTGTGGGATTTTTCAATAGTGGATTCAACTGAAAGCTAGAGTTCTTTGGACTGGACTAGTCCTCACAAGAGGGAAACTAGTATACATTGCTGTGTTTGTGTTTGCCTTCTGATCTCATTTCTTTTACAGTTATTGTTTTGTGATTATTGATTTAATTCTGTGATCTTACTGCTAACAAGTTTTGAATTAGCAATATTCCGTTGCCTACTCTATTCATCTCCCCCCTCTAGAGTATTCTGCTTTACAACTTCGTTCCTACAGGTTCAACATCACATGTATCCTTTGCTAAGAGAGTTTCAAACTGATTAGAAATCTTAATGGACGACGTACCTGCGATAGTAATTTTGTCGGACTGACTTTTGCCTTTGTTAGAATCTCTGGACGTTTGAAAATAAGTGTGCTAGTTCGGCTTTCCCAGGATCGAAACAACCTCCCCTAGGCCTGGAGGTGGCTGAGTCTTGTTGTTATTGTTCATAACTTTGGCTGTAGCTTGATTGGTCCGAGTTTTTTTTCGTAAGTCCGGGTTCGATTTAAAGTAAAATTTAATATCGTGTCCCCGAAGGAGACAATGTTTACAATATTAGACATTAGTATCGTACACCACAGATTGAATGTGGACTTTGTTGCCTATAGTAACACTAATACTATGAGGTAACTCTTTAGAAATGTCTAATTCCATGCAAATTTTCACATAGTTGGCCTTGGTGAAGTTCATAGTCTCCTCAGACAAAATAAGAAATTTTTCGAAGGAATTGGCTATCCATTTGATTGCCGAGGGGACGAATAACTCCAGTAGGGGGTTAGGAAACGTAACCCAAATGGAAGCAATCGACGACTCCTCTTTTAAATTGAAGTTAGGAGACCATTTCAAAATTTTGGCCGGGTAGGACTCAATGTGCAGCAAGTTTTTAGTCCAAACAATTTTGTGATCTGCGACACCAGATAGATGGAGGACAACGTGTCAAGCATCCATCGGTGCAACAGTGTAGCTATCGGAAAGGCCCCATCTGGCAACGCATTCTTGGATGCGAGAAAGTTTCGGACATCCCGACGAAAATTTGAAAATCAGAGTATATAAGAAAGGCGTCGCAAGAGACGCCCCTTTCTGAGAGGAAAATTGGATGTTGATATTCTGACCTTCCTTCCAGTTCGTGTGAGTGGGGTCAACAAGGTGCACGTCTTGTACTATGTCATAAGTGTCCCTAGTTCTTTCTGGTCGAACCACATCCGCAAAAAAAGTTTTGGGTTGGTTGGAGTCAGGCATGGGTTGCACCTGAGTCTGGGCATTAGGGGCCAAATTAGGAATCGACGTGGGGGATTGTTGGGTGTTAGAAGAGCTCGTGTGAATATTGTGGTGGCCCACAGAAGCATGCACGTTCAAATGTATGGCCTTATTAATGCAAGGAAGTTTAGAATTACCAATGTGCCCAGCTGGATTTTCCTTAGAGCATCTCCAACCCTATTGTCTTGTTAAGTGTTGTGAGTCTTAGGTGGCTCCTATGTGGCATGAGCCACAAGACAATGTCCTGTTTATGTGGCAAAATTATATCTCAAAAGACAATGAGATAGAAAAACTCTCTCCAATGCAAAAGTATTGAGAAGACAATAAAAAGTATTTTTTCCAACTTTCAATGCAACTTTTAAGACAACTACTCATCTTCTTTCTTTTTTCTAATATTTTTTATTCATAATTAATGACATGGAAGAGAAGACATTGGCAAGTGCATTGTCTAGAACAAGACAATCAACTTCACAATGTCTTCTTTAATTTTTGCCACATAAGCTTCATAATTGACTTAACAATTGCATTGGAGAAGAACTTTTGAATAAAATATTGTCATTCCTATGTGGCAACAACTTTTTTCCAAAGTCACAATAGGGTTGGAGATGCTCTTAGTGGAAGGAAGAGTATTCTCCAATGTATGCCAGGTTGGCAGCGCAGGAAAGTCATCAACTGAAGCATCTGGCCACTTGGATGAAGCAAGCACAACATCCGACCGTTGAAAGAAGGGGGCAAATAGAAGACCGTTGTTGACTATGGCCACGTGGCCTTCATCCGAGTTGACACCTGATTGATGCAGAACGGTCGCAGGACCCGCACGGGGCCCGATGGCAGAAGTCCCATGCTGGGGAGCGGCGCCCGGTCTCGCCGCCGGCGAGCCATTGGTGAAGAGCGACTGAGAATGCATGTCGGAGATAGCCGACCACGACCTAACGCGTCGGAGATCCTGCAGCGGCCAGGAAGATGACGCCGAAGGGGATACCGACTGGGGAATGGTAGACCGCAGCCCAATATCAAGAGACGACTGGGCGATGGGGGTCGTCTTCGATAAGGAAGACGTCGACTGAGGAAAGGTTGACCGAAGTCCAGAGCCATCAGGCGGGAGGGCAGCAGTGGTCACCTCAGACTGAGACGCTGGCGAAGCAACCATCCCCTGCAGCACAGGCAGGAACGGTGAGGGAGGGGCTAACCCCAATAGAGAAAGCTGGTCCTGAGTCCATGAGGAGGACGAGGCCTCCATAGGCCGAGCGCCAATCGGACGTCTCAGGAGGACAGGAGCAGAAGGAGGCCTCCACCCTGAAGCTCGCCGGAGCCAAGGCGCTCCACAGCAGCGCCGGCCAGGGACGGAGGGTCCCCGTCCATGAAGCGGGAGAGGCAGGAAGAGCCAGCCGCCTAGCTCAGGAGATAAATAACAGGAAAACTGAGAACAAACACCTGACAATCTCGCCGGAGAAGACGCCGAAAAACCACGTCGGCGTCACGAACCACCCTGACACAACAAAAAGGAGAAGAGGGGACAAACTTGAGCCTTACATGTGTGGTAGGTGGACGAACGCACCAGCCAAGCCGCCGGTAGGAGCTGCCGGAGTTGGGAAGCAACTTGTCACCCCCAGTTTTCACAAACAGGGGTATTTTGGTAATTTTCCACTTTAAAAATTATTTTGAAATTATTTATTTATTATTTGTATTATTTTGGGGTTATTTGAATCGGGTTCGAATTTCATTTCGTTTCGACTTGTTTTGACTTGTTTCGGGGACCCGGGGTATTTTGACCTTAGCGGGCCCACACACTAGCTAACCATGGCCCACATGTTAGATATTTTGGTTAGAGACTAGACCATTATTTTTTAGTTAATTATTAGTTAGAGGTTAGTGGTTTCGGTTTGACTAAACTACCCCCGGTTTAACCATTTCCCATTTTTGGGCCATTTAATTAATTGGAGGGCAAACTTGTAATTAATCAAATAGGACAAAACTAGAGGGGGTGGCCGGCCACATCATGTAGATAGGGTGGAGAGAGAAAATCACTTTTCATTTCATTCCAATCCACATTTTCTTCTTCTTCTCCAAAGGCTCCATTTGCTTTTGAAAGCTCCATTGATTTTAGCTCTCAAACCAAGGTGATTACTTCCCCAAAACTTATTCTTTTCTCATGTAGATCATGTAGGAACCCTCCATGATGATTCTTAGGGTGATACCATCATTAGAAACCATTTTTGTGTCCTTTAGACATTTTTAGGAGTGTCCACTTGTAGGCTTGTGTCCTATTAGGAAAAAGCCCCCTTTTTGATCCATGAATGATGTTTAAATATTGCTTTTGTGTGATTTTCCATTTAATCTCAGATTTTTAATGTTGTAGAGATGATCCATGAGAGTATCTTAATGTATCATATTATTTCTATGTGTTTTGGTATATATATAGTTATATATATATCATTCTATATATATATATATATGTATATATATATATATATATATATAAATGGTGATTAATTTATGTGATGTTGTGATGTTTTATATGGCAATAGGGGGCTGTCCAAATTTCGGCCTGGTGGCGTTGGGGGTGTTTTGGTTGAGTTTTGGTAGCCTAATGCTTAGATATAATTAGTTTTATGCATCTATATATATATATATTGATATATATATATATATATATATGGTTATATAAGGGGTATATTTATATGGTTATATAGTGATTTGTGTGGTGTTTTAGAGGGGGAGAAATGCTCCCAGATTTCAGTTCAGATTTATGGAGGGGATGGTTGTGAGTTTAGTCTATTAGTTTTACACCTATCTAGTTATATATATATGTATTGATATATATATAGAGGGGTTTATATATGGATGTATATATATATATATATATATATTTGTGGGGGATGTTGTGAGATGTTTGTGAAGGGAGAGAACCCAAATTTCAGTCCACATTAGTTGCTTGTGTGTGTGTGTAGTTGTGAGGGTGTTTTGTGAGTTGTGTGTGTGTGTGAGAACCTATTAGTGAGTGCCTATAGTTAGCCTATGTGCAAACTAGTAGGAAACCTATTAGGAAACTTATAGAGAGGTCTATGTGAGGGTGAGGTGTTGTGTGTGAGTGTTGTGTATGAGTGTGGGGTGAGTTCCATGGGTAATTGCAAGGTTTCATTGGTTTTAGGCAAGGTATCGGATTTGCCTTAGAAGGGTAAATCCTAGTTTTGCCTAGAAATAGGATACTTGTGTTAGAAGCCTAAGATAGTGTTAGAACTTGATCCCCGTGGTTGGTAATGATCAAATATGGTACTCTAAGACTAGTTTTGACGTCGGTTGACCGTTTTGACCAAAAGTCAACAAAAGTCAACCGAAGGTCAAACTTAGCCTTAAAGCGACCCGATTTGACCGAAACCAATCCAGACTTGACCAGTTGACTGAAAGTCAACAGTTGGTCAACATTAGACCAGTTTGACCTAGGTTTGACCTAGAGTTGACCATAGTTGACCATAGTTGACCAGGGTTGACCAGAGTTGACTTTTTGACCAAAAGTCAACTGTAAGTCAACCGTTGATCCCGATTGACCTAGTTTGACTTGGAATGACTTCCAGTGACCTAGTATGACCTAGTATGAACCAGTAAGACCTAGTATGACTCAGTTAGACCTAGATTGACCTAGTTTTGACTTAGACTTGCATTCATGGCTTGTATTAGTTTCCTTTTTCAGCATTTAGTCCTGTTTGACTTATAGTATCTTGTCGTAGGTCTGTGATCGCTCCGAGCGTCTGTTCACTCTATCAGCTCAGGACCACAGGCGAGTACATTTACTGATAGTTTTCATTGTCTTGATATCTACTATATCCGATTCAGTCGTAGTGTCTTACTTGATTCTCGACACGATAGTTCACGGACTAGTATTAACGGATTCTGGTCATGAGATGTCATTCCTGGATCTCTTGGGATATTGGTACTTGCTTGGTCTTGATTCTTGTACTTGTATTGACGCCGATTCCATAAGAGGATTAGCTCCCCTCTTAGGGAATCCCGCGTCATGACGTGCCATGACCAGATCCATTTATACTATTCGGGGAAAATGGGGGAAATTATTAGGTGTTATGTGATCAAAGCCCCATGTCCCTATTTTGCTAGCGCCACCCTCACCTCACGTAGGGTGTAGCAGATACCCCATGTCCATGTTATCCAGGTTGGCCGGCATGACCCTTTTCCAGATTTTCATGTGATTGTCGGGCCAAGTGGATAATCATGCCATGACTCCCTTTAGCTGATCACATATCACTCTAATAATTCAAAACACCTTTTACTTTATTTGTCATGTCTTACATTCCAGTTTCAGCTTTACTTACTGTACCATCACCATGCTACGATTCATTCTCATATGCTCTATCTGTCTCTTATACTGTACCTTGGTTATGGGACTAGGTTCTGTTCGGAAGAAGGGTTACAACCCCGGTCCTTGTTTGGTTTAAGGGTTGTAACTCGGCTTTCGAATGGTTCCCAAGTCGCCTTTACTCTTTGTCTTGTATTTCATTATTACTGTTTCTTATAGTATTTCTCAATTCACATGGAACTGCTGTTGGTGTTTGTACTTGCTCATTTTCCTGACAGGATACGTTGACAAAATTTTACAGATGATTTAGAGGATGATTGCCCGACTTATTACGGGATAGAGACTGAGGAGCTTGACTTAGATAGGGGCTTAGTGGTAGAGCCTCTTGACTTCGCCCACCCGGAGTAGCCTAGTTAGTTAGGTTTGCCTGGCCTGCGAGCCAGCAGTTTATTTCAGTTGTAGTATCTTATACTTATTATAGTTCTGAGACTCTGGATTTGTGATTAGCTGTGACTTGTGGACATCTTGGACTCGTTTCCTGTTTATTTCTATCATCTCTTTTCCATGCTTTCTACCTTAGTTTTGATTATGTGATTGAGGCAGTATTGCCCTATTCCTCCATTCGAAGTGTATATACTGCACAGGTACATTTATCTGTTTTAGTCGTAGTATTTACAGACCCTATATACAGCGTTCTACCGCCGATTCTGCAGCGTAGGCTGGACGTAACCGCTTCTCGTGCCCCTAATCAGGGTGCGGGTCGTGACACGTTTTTGTGGTGGCCCATGCTGGTCAGTATCGCAACTAGTGCAAACTCGTAATGGTGCTCGACTTTGAGTGCTAATTACGAGCCTGCGATTAGGATATAGGATTAGGGTATGATAGGAGTTACTCAATCACATGTTAGGAGATTCTGATCTTTTGATTACCATGACAAATTCTTTTACATTGAATTTAATTGTCCGTCTTTGATATTCCTATCATGTGCCATATTGATCTCTTGGGTTCAATTCATCTTCAGGATGACAGTCACTCGTTCTCAGGCAGCGGGTCCTAGTGTAGTTCCAGAGAGGTCAGATCAGGGAGGTCCTCCACCTCCGGCTACGGGACCGACAGTCGAGAGTGCAGTAGCATCAGTTCCTGCCCTTCAGGCAGGAGTAGCAGCGGCAGTTCCCGGAGGTCTTCCACCTCCAACTGGGGGAGCTGCAGTTCAGGGAGCAGCCACGTCAGTTCCTGCCCTACCGGCGGGAGCACCAGCAGCGACGATTTCAGGAGGTCTTCCACCTCCAGCAGCGAGACCGTCCATGGTCATTCCAGACATTCTTCTACCGCCGCCTCAGCTACCGGCAGACACTCAGGGTATGATGGCCCTTCTGCAGCAGATGTTGCAGACGCAGAGCCGCCAGACGGAGGTGCTACGACAGACCATAGAGAACTCCTATCAGTTAGCCATGGCAGCAGTAGAGAGAGGTGCTCAGACTGCGAGTCAGGGAGCAGTGGTGCAGCAGCAGGGCCAGGGGAGGCCCGGTACACATCTGGACTTTAGGAAGATGAACCCGCGAGATTTCAAGGGTACCGAGGGTATCCTATACGCGGACGACTGGCTGGAGGACGTCCAGCGGAGCTTAGAGTTGGCCGAGGTTCCGAGGGCTCTATGGGTGACTTCTGCAGCGAGCCAGTTCTTCGACATAGCTCTGACATGGTACCGCACGGATCCGCGTGCATCGGTTAGAGGTATATCTTGGAAGGACTTCAAGAAGCTCTTTAAGGAGAAGTTTTACCCCGATATAGCCTTGACATCTCTGGAGGGGCAGTTTGTTAGTCTGGAGCAGGGGAGCTCGTCGGTGGACGAGTACGCAGCAGAGTTTTTCCGCTTGAGCAGGTTTGCACCGAGTTTGGTTCAGGATGAGGGGTGCAAGGCCCGAAAGTTCAGGAGGGGTCTCATTCACGCAGTGCGTACTCGCACATCCGGGCGACGAGATGCTACCTTTGAGCAGATTCTGATGGAGGCTCAGATTGCTGAGGAGGACTTCGGCCTCAAGCCGAAGAGGAGCAGTGATGCCTTGGGAGCCAGTTCGAGTGTGGGGCCAGCGAAGCGCCCACATTTCCAGCAGAGGCAGTTCCAGCAGCAGCAGCCTCAGTTGCAGTTCCAGCAGGCACCGGGGCGTGCCCAGCAGCATCAGGGTCAGAGACAGAGGCCA
This sequence comes from Iris pallida, assembly GCA_029216955.1. Lineage (NCBI taxonomy): Eukaryota > Viridiplantae > Streptophyta > Magnoliopsida > Asparagales > Iridaceae > Iris > Iris pallida. The sequence continues at coordinate 14,896,060 of JANAVB010006390.1, read as the reverse complement.
GCTACCCAGTGCACCTTCTGCGGGAAGTCAGGGCACACTCGAGAGGTTTGTAGGAAGAGATTGGGCGCCTGCTTGTACTGTGGGGCGCCTGACCACCAGCTGAGGGATTGCCACGCTAGTGGAATCCGAAGGGACCAGGACGGCGTGCAGCAGGCTAGAGGAGGCCAGCAGGGGCGTGCATTCGCCATGACAGTTGAGCCCACTCAGGCAGTGGCAGAGCAGAGTGCAGGTTCCGATCTTTCGATCTTCTTTCCGCATTGCTTCCTTATTACTGTTTGAATTTCGATTCCATCTGTTCCTTGTCTGTTTGATGAAAGTTGTTCTTGTGATGTAATTTTCTGAGATAAGTCATATGGGCTAGGTCGCCTCGATTATGAGATTTTAGAATCCTCTAGGGTCATGCTAGCAGGCAGAGTGAGGACATATAGTCGAACTATGGACGTATTTCTAGGGCGTAGGAATTTAAGGTTTTCGCTGCCAAGCTAGCGGCATGCGAAAATTTTAAATACCATGATTCTAGAGGTTTGTACCGTAGTTGAGGACTCTATGATTATCGTAGCCTTGCTCACTGGTATGACGGAGATTCTGGGTATCATGATGATTGGACAGACGCGTACGATTATCGAAAATTGCATGATTTTTTTGCTGTTTTGTGTGTTTGCTTCGTTTTAAGTTTTTTGGTTGATTCTTTTTAAGGTGGATAGACTCATGTTTGAGAGTATTTCTAAATTTTATAAATTTAGTCATTTAATTCCTATTTTGATTTTGGGAATTTAATCATTTTAAAATTTTAGCCATGACTTGTGAAATTGAAATTTTACTATTGTTTGGTTTTAATTTTGAGGACAAAATTTTTTTAAGGTGGATAGATTTGTCACCCCCAGTTTTCACAAACAGGGGTATTTTGGTAATTTTCCACTTTAAAAATTATTTTGAAATTATTTATTTATTATTTGTATTATTTTGGGGTTATTTGAATCGGGTTCGAATTTCATTTCGTTTCGACTTGTTTTGACTTGTTTCGGGGACCCGGGGTATTTTGACCTTAGCGGGCCCACACACTAGCTAACCATGGCCCACATGTTAGATATTTTGGTTAGAGACTAGACCATTATTTTTTATTTAATTATTAGTTAGAGGTTAGTGGTTTCGGTTTGACTAAACTACCCCCGATTTAACCATTTCCCATTTTTGGGCCATTTAATTAATTGGAGGGCAAACTTGTAATTAATCAAATAGGACAAAACTAGAGGGGGTGGCCGGCCACATCATGTAGATAGGGTGGAGAGAGAAAATCACTTTTCATTTCATTCCAATCCACATTTTCTTCTTCTTCTCCAAAGGCTCCATTTGCTTTTGAAAGCTCCATTGATTTTAGCTCTCAAACCAAGGTGATTCCTTCCCCAAAACTTATTCTTTTCTCATGTAGATCATGTAGGAACCCTCCATGATGATTCTTAGGGTGATACCATCATTAGAAACCATTTTTGTGTCCTTTAGACATTTTTAGGAGTGTCCACTTGTAGGCTTGTGTCCTATTAGGAAAAAGCCCCCTTTTTGATCCATGAATGATGTTTAAATATTGCTTTTGTGTGGTTTTCCATTTAATCTCAGATTTTTAATGTTGTAGAGATGATCCATGAGAGTATCTTAATGTATCATATTATTTCTATGTGTTTTGGTATATATAGTTATATATATATCATTCTATATATATATATGTATATATATATATATATATTTTTTTTTTTTTTTTTTTTATATATACATATATATATATATATATATATATATATATATATATATATATATATATATATATATATATATATATATATATATATATATAAATGGTGATTAATTTATGTGATGTTGTGATGTTTTATATGGCAATAGGGGGCTGTCCAGATTTCGGCCTGGTGGCGTTGGGGGTGTTCTGGTTGAGTTTTGGTAGCCTAATGCTTAGATATAATTAGTTTTATGCATCTATATATATATATATATTGATATATATATATATATATGGTTATATAAGGGGTATATTTATATGGTTATATAGTGATTTGTGTGGTGTTTTAGAGGGGGAGAAATGCTCCCAGATTTCAGTTCAGATTTATGGAGGGGATGGTTGTGAGTTTAGTCTATTAGTTTTACACCTATCTAGTTATATATATATGTATTGATATATATATAGAGGGGTTTATATATGGATGTATATATATATATATTTGTGGGGGATGTTGTGAGATGTTTGTGAAGGGAGAGAACCCAAATTTCAGTCCATATTAGTTGCTTGTGTGTGTGTGTAGTTGTGAGGGTGTTTTGTGAGTTGTGTGTGTGTGTGAGAACCTATTAGTGAGTGCCTATAGTTAGCCTATGTGCAAACTAGTAGGAAACCTATTAGGAAACTTATAGAGAGGTCTATGTGAGGGTGAGGTGTTGTGTGTGAGTGTTGTGTATGAGTGTGGGGTAAGTTCCATGGGTAATTGCAAGGTTTCATTGGTTTTAGGCAAGGTATCGGATTTGCCTTAGAAGGGTAAATCCTAGTTTTGCCTAGAAATAGGATACTTGTGTTAGAAGCCTAAGATAGTGTTAGAACTTGATCCCCGTGGTTGGTAATGATCAAATATGGTACTCTAAGACTAGTTTTGACGTCGGTTGACCGTTTTGACCAAAAGTCAACAAAAGTCAACCGAAGGTCAAACTTAGCCTTAAAGCGACCCGATTTGACCGAAACCAATCCAGACTTGACCAGTTGACTGAAAGTCAACAGTTGGTCAACATTAGACCAGTTTGACCTAGGTTTGACCTAGAGTTGACCATAGTTGACCATAGTTGACCAGGGTTGACCAGAGTTGACCATAGTTGACCAGGGTTGAGTCATACCAGAGTTGACCATAGTTGACCATAGTTGACCATAGTTGACCATAGTTGACTTTTTGACCAAAAGTCAACTGTAAGTCAACCGTTGATCCCGATTGACCTAGTTTGACTTGAAATGACTTCCAGTGACCTAGTATGACCTAGTATGAACCAGTAAGACCTAGTATGACTCAGTTAGACCTAGATTGACCTAGTTTTGACTTAGACTTGCATTCATGGCTTGTATTAGTTTCCTTTTTCAGCATTTAGTCCTGTTTGACTTATAGTATCTTGTCGTAGGTCTGTGATCGCTCCGAGCGTCTGTTCACTCTATCAGCTCAGGACCACAGGCGAGTACATTCACTGATAGTTTTCATTGTCTTGATATCTACTATATCCGATTCAGTCGTAGTGTCTTACTTGATTCTCGACACGATAGTTCACGGACTAGTATTAACGGATTCTGGTCATGAGATGTCATTCCTGGATCTCTTGGGATATTGGTACTTGCTTGGTCTTGATTCTTGTACTTGTATTGACGCCGATTCCATAAGAGGATTAGCTCCCCTCTTAGGGAATCTCGCGTCATGACGTGCCATGACCAGATCCATTTATACTATTCGGGGAAAATGGGGGAAATTATTAGGTGTTATGTGATCAAAGCCCCATGTCCCTATTTTGCTAGCGCCACCCTCACCTCACGTAGGGTGTAGCAGATACCCCATGTCCATGTTATCCAGGTTGGCCGGCATGACCCTTTTCCAGATTTTCATGTGATTGTCGGGCCAAGTGGATAATCATGCCATGACTCCCTTTAGCCGATCACATATCACTCTAATAATTCAAAACACCTTTTACTTTATTTGTCATGTCTTACATTCCAGTTTCAGCTTTACTTACTGTACCATCACCATGCTACGATTCATTCTCATATGCTCTATCTGTCTCTTATACTGTACCTTGGTTATGGGACTAGGTTCTGTTCGGAAGAAGGGTTACAATCCCGGTCCTTGTTTGGTTTAAGGGTTGTAACTCGGCTTTCGAATGGTTCCCAAGTCGCCTTTACTCTTTGTCTTGTATTTCATTATTACTGTTTCTTATAGTATTTCTCAATTCACATGGAACTGCTGTTGGTGTTTGTACTTGCTCATTTTCCTGACAGGATACGTTGACAAAATTTTACAGATGATTTAGAGGATGATTGCCCGACTTATTACGGGGTAGAGACTGAGGAGCTTGACTTAGATAGGGGCTTAGTGGTAGAGCCTCTTGACTTCGCCCACCCGGAGTAGCCTAGTTAGTTAGGTTTGCCTGGCCTGCGAGCCAGCAGTTTATTTCAGTTGTAGTATCTTATACTTATTATAGTTCTGAGACTCTGGATTTGTGATTAGCTGTGACTTGTGGACATCTTGGACTCGTTTCCTGTTTATTTCTATCATCTCTTTTTCATGCTTTCTACCTTAGTTTTGATTATGTGATTGAGGCAGTATTGCCCTATTCCTCCATTCGGAGTGTATATACTGCACAGGTACATTTATCTGTTTTAGTCGTAGTATTTACAGACCCTATATACAGCGTTCTACCGCCGATTCTGCGGCGTAGGCTGGACGTAACCGCTTCTCGTGCCCCTAATCAGGGTGCGGGTCGTGACACAACTCGCCGGAAATCTCCTGAGAATCCCCCTGGACTGAACTAAACCTCTCCCATCCTCCGACGCCCAAAATCAACGAGGTTAGTTAGTTAAGGGTATAAAATGTAGTAGAAGAAGATCTTGGGAAAGCGAGTTAGTAATAAGTCTTGAGGGAGTTATAGATTATGGAGCGTGTGACTTATTCTAGAGGAAGATGATATAACTGTTGGTGGTGCTTACTAGTGCCTAGGCATCGAATACTAGTAAATTAATAAATGTAGCAATTTCGTAGGATGACCAATTTTATGAGAAGATAGAGAAAGCCATAAGTAGGGTTAGTGAGAAAAATCTAGGATTTGGGAAGGTTCTCCCACAAATGAAGTGAATTTGGAAATTCAGGATACTATGGAGATATGAAGAACAAAGTAAAGGAACACTCAAAGGGACCAATTTTTGAGAATTAACTAATTTTTATACATAGAAATGACGGATATAACCTATAGAAAGCTATTATAGAGTTGTAGTAAGGAATGGACACAAAAGCAGTGGTAGGCAACTCTGGAATATCAACATTAAGCAGTTTAGCTAGATAATGGATACAGTAAAAAATTAGTTGAGTTTTGAAAGTTTGTTAGAAGATTATCAAACATTGAATTGAAATTGGATTATTGGTTTCTCGATTTGACATTCTCGAAATCATAGATTGATTCAACAGAAATTCTGAGGATTTGCTAATTAGATATTGATCGACAATTATGATTGTAGTCAGATTTGGAAGGTTTAATGTTGAAATTTGAAATAAATTTGTTTTAGCAGATAAACTACATGTTATCGAAAGTTAAATTTAGTCGATTTGAGATTGATTCCTTTTAGTTTAGAATAGAATTAGTTATAGTGTCTGGGGCAGTTGTCTTAGTTCTCTGTGGATTTTCTTGGTATTGTGAGTTTTAGCTAGTTTAGCGAGTTTAGAAGATTGGTTCCGCATGAGGTATTAAAGAGAGGATTATCTTATAAGTTATTTTTCTTTCTTGCATATCCTATCTTGAATCGCCTTTTGATAGTGATTTGATATTCTTTCTATCGCCATTTGATCATCATTAGTTCTCAATGAAAACTATCATATTTCCATCCTATTTTGATCGTGGCTATATTATTACACTCATTATCGTGCCTAAATTTTGAATTGTGATCATATCTAGACAACTCCTAAATCGTACTTAAACGATTTTTTATTGTGACTAGATTTCATTTCTAACCTTGATCGTACCTTAATGATTTTGATATTGACTTGATCATGCCACGAAGATTTTTGGTTCTCTTGGTTGTGACTAGACCTCGAGCATACCTAAGTAATTTTGATTATGTTCTGATCATGTCTAACTTGATATTGACCATGCTTACATGATTTAGTTTTTATTCCGGAATGATTTTGATCCTAATCAAAAATCGTGTCTAAACGATTAAATTTGATCATGCTTCATATCAATTCTAGAAATTAATTTTTGCTCATGCTTAAATTTGGTTTTTAATCAAGCCAAATTGCACTATTTTTAAAATTCTTGTTTTTTAGTCGCATTATTTTTATAGTGATCTTATTTTAGTACTTATGACCCTATTAGTCGTGACTATATCATGCCTAAATAGTTTTGACCATATTTTGACTAATAGTGTTTAAATGAATTGAATTTTATTCCTAGTCGTGCTAGTTTTGCCTAAATGATTTTTTATTGTGCTTAGGTCATGATTCTATTCTTGATCATATTTAGAATTTAATCATGACTATGTCATTTGGTACTATTTTGACCATGCCTAAAATTTTGATTTTGATCATACGATCACACCTAGATAATCTTAATTCTACTAGTCGTTCCTAAATTTTGATTCTATGTTTAACCAATTTTACTCATTTTCAAATTTTTGTATTTATTTATTCTTAGTCGTGCTTATCGTGCCTTTTGAAATTTCGAAGAAGAAATTTTTTCTAAGGTGGGTAGATTTGTAACCCCACTTTTCCTAAATAAATGAGAATTTAAATTTTTTGTAGTATTTTGTTATTTTTCCAATAAATTTTAGATATTTTATTCAGATTTATTTAGTTATTTTTTAATTAAATTATGATGTTCTATTAGAACATTACATTAAATTAATTAATTTTGGTTTCCAAATATAGAATGGCATAATTATAAATATCTCTAAGTAGGTTGGTTATTTAGAAAGTCCATTATGGAATGCCTAGCCACAGGACATGTTGGGAATATTCTTAAATTATTAACTAATCAGGATTAATCATGATTAGTTTGGAATATTCCAGAAATATTCCTCCTAGCCCATGTGCCTAGAGATTCTAGGTCTTTCCTAATCATGGCTATAGATAGCCCCATTAATAGCAGTTTTATTATTCCTAAATCATTCCTAGTGGTCCTAAGGACCGTGTCTCCATCGTGTCTATTCCACTCATTTTGTCATCTTATAATTACACTTTGTCCCAACACAGACACTCCCGTGTCGACTTCACCATTCCCGTGTCATGTGTCCCCCGACATAGGATTACATCTAGGACACCAATCTCCCATATCCGTGTCCCCTGACACGATACTGTTACAGTCACAGTTCATAAACCCTAACCCTAATTCTGATCTCTGTCTCGTCGTCGATCGTCGTGTCCGGCGGGTTCCTCGTCGAAGAAGTTGCATCGCCGCTGAGTACTGACAACCGGTCCCTGACGCATCTGGACGCTACCCGGCCAGATATGAGCGACTGCCACCGCCGAAGTCCACCTCTATGGCCGGATCTCCACCACTCGATACTAGAGCCGTCTGACGTTGTCTGGACTATCGTGTCCAGATCTGGACTCGACGACCACCACTCGAGTCGCCAACACCGTCTTCCTCCTCCACCGCCTCAAGCAACACTCGGCATGAACCTCGCCGTGTGGCTTGTTGACGAGCAACATCTACTCCGGCCAACCTCTTCTCTCCAAATTTGTCTCTCTCGCGCCAAGCGCCACCTAGCCTCGACGGAGCACCTTCTATTTGGACGGCAGCCACCGCGTCAAGTCGACGACCGTTGCCGAAGTTCCACCTCTGCTGCTGGAACCCTAGCCGCCTCCAGTCATCTGGATCTCCTCCAGCACCGTGTCTTGCCTCCTCCACCTCCAGACATCATCGAAGACCGCCGGATCTACAACTGGATCCAAAGCCTCTGTAACCGAGAAGCTGAGGTGAGACTTCTTGATCTCCTTCTTCTTCTTCTTCTTCTTCTTCATCTTCCTCTTGTTCCTCTTTGCTTCTTCTTCTTGTCTTTTTCTCTTTAGTTTTTAGGTTTGTGAGTGTGTGTTGTGAGTAAAGAGTGAGGAGGATGAGTTAGGGTTAGGTCAGTGGGCTAGGTTGGCTGGGTAGTGTTAGAGTGGGCCATGGGCCATTGTAAAAAAAGGAAAGGGAATACATTTGATCTCTGGTTTCGGGTTTGGGGCGGCCTAATGGATGAGTTGGTTTTATTATTCATGTTATTATTATTATTAGTATTAGTATTACTAAAATTTAGATAAATATTAATTTGTAATTAATATTGATTAATAATTTAGAAAGTTATGTTTTACTAATGTTTTGCTATGATATTTGCTAGTATTCATAACTTGTCTAAAGCTATTTTGTTATAATTATTTTATAAAATATAAATATATTGCTAGTATTTTGCTAAAACTATTTTATTGCTAGTACCTATATAAAAGCCATTTAAATTAAGTCTCTATTATAGCTAGTATATATATAGTTGTTAGAATATATTATATTATGGTTAACTAGTTAGTTTATAAGATAGTGAGCAAATAGATAGCTAATTGCCATTCTTTAGAATCTAACCAATTTTTGTCCTATTCTAGGTGGATACAAAGACATATTTGATCTTTTAGGACAATACAAGTACTTCTGTGACTTTGTTGCATTTACTTCATGTGGTGTCATGTTTCATGTTGGACACGTATTTACACGACTTTGGTCATGTGCTTCTGGTTTTGGTGCTTATCATGTTCTCTTGTTCTTGTACTTGTATTTTGGGAAGGAAAAATACTACGGATATGTAACTAAAGCCAAAATACTAGCTAGGTATTGAATAATAGCCTAATCACACACTTGTGCACGTGTGGTTAAGCCGTACCCTTATACATATTTTTTTTATTCATGATCTTTGTCCAGCCGATTACATATTTCGTATGTATTTCAAATCACGAGTCATGATCTTCTTGTTTCATGTTTCAGTAAATTATGCATCTCAGGTAATTCAGGTTAGTCATGTTCATTGCATCTGTGCATATGCTGTATTTATTTCACTGTTATGGATTGTACTTTACTCATTTCTTGACTGGATCGTTAAACCATGGGAAGAGGATGTGGATGACACTAGTTTGGTCGACGACTTCTGGAAGCTTCTGGAAGACTATAGAAGATTAGGTTATATCATTTAGATGTATCATATGTTTTGTATAGCAAATGTATAATGTTGATGATGAGGATTACCGGATTTGTCTCCGGATACTAGACTGTATGATGTACTAAAAGAAGATAGTGGACTGGTGATCGTGTGAGTGTGTGTTGGGTTGTTTTACATTTTCTAGTTCTGTGATTGAGCCAAGGATTGATATCATGATCACTTGATAATTTATGAGGTATAGACAGCTTACTACCGCTATTTACAACAGTGTAGGCTGGGCGTGTCCAACTCGTATCTAGAAAACTGGGAGCGGATCGTGACATATATATCCTTTAATATGTGGTATACATAGTTCATCATGGACCTATATTCTTTTGTTTTAATATCTTATTGATTGAGGTTATGATACTTTATTTTGTGAAAGGGTTTATGAGAGAATATGTGTTATCCTTATTATCTTGTCTCTCTCTATTTTATATGGGTTTAAATAAAAAAAAATTAAAATCTTTCTAACCACCCGTATGTATGTCCTTAGTTGAGAAGGAAAAAAAAATTTTAATCCATCTAATACATGAACATATAACAAATCCTAAAATATATTCAATATTTAAATTATATTTAAACTAAGTATATGGTATTATCTAACTAAACAAATCTCCAAAATTCTAAAAACATATCTACAACAAATCCTTATTAAAATATATTCAAAGCATCATATTTAAAATACTTTAATAAAATTTAAATTCTTATCTATTTTTTCAAAAATATTATAGATCTTTTATTGGTACGTGCGTGAATAGGGATGGCAATTTTATTTTTTCAAATCAGACGGGAACTCGGTTTTTTCTCCCCACTAGGGCGAGAGGGGATTAAAAGAATTCTTTGATTGAATTCGGTATAGTATATGTGCAACCCTTTGATATTAGTTAAACATTAATCTCATTTAATTACAAACTTGTCGCTCCATAATTACAAGCTGCCTTAATCCTTTGTTTTACTTATACCCATTTTTTTGGAAAGAAAATAATTTTTTTACAAAATTCTTTGGTTGAATTCGGTATAGAAAAAAATTGTTAACAGGACTGACTATGGAGACGGAAATATTCAGTCCCGAAAGTATTATCGGGACGGGGGCGGAAATGGAATGTGCATTATTTAGTTTAATGGACTCCGGAATAGGGGTACAAAATTGAACCCGACCGGAAAAGAAAATTCTAGCACTTCTCGGGAACGGAGATGAGGGTATGGTCCCTGGCTGGCCCCTAGCCGTTGCCATCACTACACGTGAATGTAACTAGTACACCTATAAAATGTGTAAAATGGTAGAACTTCAAATTTTATATATAACCAAGTTTGCATATTTCTGTCATTTATATATACTGTATACTTCAAAAAAATGGTAGGTATGTTGATTCTGCCCGTTTGCATATATACCAAATTTGCCTAATCTGCCATTTATATACCAAATTTGCCTATTTTGTATATTATACCATTTTGCATATTCTACCATTTATTTTGAAGTACACAGTATATATAAGTGGCTGGAGCTAGGTATGTTGATTCTTCAAAGTAAATTGCAGAATATGCAAAATTCTTGAAAGACTCAGAGAAGACGAAGTACACAATACATATAGGATTATTTGCACTAAGTATCCCTAAGTTTTGAATTATAACAGAGGTACCCCTACTTTTAAACTAATTACACTAATTATCCCTCCCTTTGGGAAAAAAAAAAAGGAATAGTGTTTTAACTTCTTATTTTTATCTTAAAATAAAAATACCCCGTGTAATAAACATAAAATATGAAAATGTTCAGGGTAATTAATTTAGAAGTAGGAATACTTTGTGTTATATATTCAAAACTTAGGGATTGTCTAAATAACCCGTATATATAAGTACTATAACTGGCCTAATTCCTTCAAAATGGAGTCGGCAACAATAACGAAAAGATGCAATCTCCAAAACAGTACAAGTTCAATAACAGTAGCTGATACGACATCTCTGTAAAACAAACAGCTAATCTATAGATTCATTTGACATAACATACTGAAACAAAAAATACAATGCCAAAGGATACCGTACGAAATTGAAGCATTTAATCCAACTCTCACCAACCAACTATTCCTTGAAATGTTTAAAGTATAAAAACCGCGTACATATCCAACAGCAATACACTCCAAAAATTTTAGAATTCTACCCGACCGTTGTACATGGATGAGAGAGCTCAGAAGATGAGGCGAGTCTCTACCTTGTATAAGGATGATAGCGACCACTAGGGCCATCACCATAGTCCCTCCTGGGTCCTCCATACATTCCAGTACCAGTAGTCCCATAACCACCAGCGGCTCCGTATCCGTATCCAGCTCCAGAGTCATAAGCGCTCCCATAACCACCAGCACCAACATACCTCCCATAGCCCTCAATAGGGCCATCATAGCCACCATGATCGTAACCTCGACCTAAGCCGCCACCGCCACCGCCACCGCCACCGCCATAGCGACTAGAGAATGGTAGAGAAGCTTCCCCACGGTAGGCCCCTACGCCTGCACTTCCATATCCTCCATAACCAGCATCAAACTCACTCCCCCCATATCCACCACCATAGCTCCTAGGTCTACTACCATACCTATATGCACCGGAATCAATAGGATCATAAGGTTCCCTATACCCTCCTCTTCCAAAAGCAGGCCTAGGATTGCCACCAAAGTGCTTTGTTGGTGCTGGTGGTAGAGGTGCATACCCAGCCTTCTTTGGTTCAGCCTTCTTGATTTCCACCTGCAAGGAAATGGAACAAATTAATTTGCCATTCACTACAATGAAAGATATTGACTTGTATAATCTTAAACAAAATATGTCATGTAAGCCTTCTAGCATAATTACATAGCTAAACTGTAAGGAATATTAACATATTGCTGTTATAACGAAAAGCTTCAAGAAGCAACAAAGAGTTGTCAAGAAACATTTAGTAGAAGCTCTCTGCATCTGGCAACTAGCCTTTGTAAAAGCACAGGTGGGATGAGAGTTGAAACTATACATACGTACGGTCAAACAAATTTTGATCTAGATATAGTGAAACTTTCGCCACTATAGAAATGGTTCATCATGTTGGTTTCTAATTCTGATACAGATTTCACTTGTCTTCAAACTTGATGGTTACAAAAAAAAAAGTATTTGTCCAATCTAGTAATCTGTTAAGAATGTGTTAAACTTAAAGTCCCTTAAATCCAGCCTATATCGACATAGGCCCCCTAAATATTGGTATTTCTTACAAGTCCGTCAAAAAAACAAATATTGCAAGTAACATAAGTTATAAGTCTACCTCGTTATGGTTATATTTGCATATGGAAAGAGGAAAATTTTCTTTAAGTTAAATGAAAACATAAACTAAACAATTTACCCCCTCTTAATCACTCATTGATCATCCTCGGTCACGGCCCAATTCTGCAACCGTTGGCAATGCCAACGATCCTAACCTGTCCGCTTGCGCCTCCACCAACTCCACCTGTTGTCAGGGGAGTAGGAGGGGTTCTAAGTACTGGAGTTAGTGGTAGAGGATAGAAATAGGGAACAGAGGAGATAAGGAGGAAGGGAAGGGAAGGGGAAGGAGGAAGAGCAATATGAGGGAGGGAGAGGGAACTGACTGGTAGGGTCGGCGGCCAAAGTGATGGTGGTTGCAAGACTGGGCTAAAAAAAAAAAGAAGGGGTGGAATGGTATTTTTCCCATCTTTGTTTGGAGTCGAAGGATCCGGTTAGATGGACTCGTCCTTAAATTGGTATTCGAAGATCTGGGTATCTTTTAAGCAAATCACAAGATTCAGGGAACACATGTCAAAATAGGTTAGATCTAAAACTTGTATCTAAATTGAAGTTAATTGGAACAAAATGCCCTTCTGGGATGCGAGAAGCAAATCTTCTCGTCTTTCTTTCTTGTGTTTTGTAGGTTTAGATTGAAGTTCACAAGTGCAAATCCAAAATTTACCTTCGTCACCCAACTTTTCTGTTCTCTTTTTTATTTTCTCATGCAAGAGGAGGGAGTGGGTGAGGACTAGCAAGTGGGTGGGGAGTGGAGGTTGAACTATTTTCTTATTTCTTGAAAATTTTCATCCAAAATCCTAATTTATGACACCATTTCACAAAAACATTGGTAGGCAAACACAAGTATAGGAAAAAAAAAGCATCTTACATGCCACCACTTCCATCTTTCAAACAACGCAAGAAGTTCATCGATGTACACGTCCTTGGAGACGATCTCCCTCAAAACGACTTTGCCAAGATGCACGAATCAAAATGTTACTGTTAACCATATGCTATGTTGCATGAATATGGATACAGATAAGGATATACAGATGAGGAATCAGGACATTTTTCAGATAGGTATAATACGTAGTCACCTATAGTCTATGAATATGAACACCATTTCCCACGTCCATACAACATAGATTAGGCCTTAAGGCCTGGTTTGGTATAACTGCTGCTTGCAAAAAACAAAAGCAGCTTTTGAAAGCAGACTCCCCTTCTTTCAAAACTGTCCCAAAAATGAACTAGTTAATAAAAAAAATAGGCAGAAGCAGCTGTTACGAAACAGTTTTTACTTCTACTTTTCAAAAAAAAGCAGCAGCGGCAAAATAAGCAATGTCAAACCCAGCCTAAATCTAGGTCTACATCAGCAAAATAAACTTATTAAATCCATCAAAATACTCCTAGTCTTCGGCATGTGTGTATGTGCTGCCAAAAACAACATTTCAAGTTCAACAACTTCTCTTGTTTTGGAAGCCACAGAAGGACCATCTTTAAGCAAAACAAAGTACAGAATATGTATGCATTCAAGCAAGAAGGAACAATAACTCAAGTGCAAAGCTTACCTGAACTCCTGCAAACTCGATCCTGTTCCCCTTGGTCAAGAGATCATCGACAACCTTTTCAGAACTGAAAGTAACAAACCCAAACCCACGTGAGCGGCCAGAGGAGTGATCCCGCATGATTAGATGCTCTTCAACCTCACCAAACTTTGCAAAGTAGTTCTTGAGTTCATCTGATAATGACAACCCACCAAAACACTTTACAACTTAACCATTCACCCATTACACTCCAAGTTCTTTGTTTAAAATTACAATGACAGAGGAGAAGAAAAATAAGATAACGATAATAACATAATGATGATATAATGGCGATTGGGATAATAACAATTACTGAAACAAAAATCTTACCCTCATTTACTAATGTTGGGATGCCTCCAACAAATATCTTCTTAGTCTTGAAATCCTTCCCACTGATTGCTCCTTTTGGGATTGTTCTCTTGATTTCGACCTGGAGTTATATGTAAAGGGAAAAAAATTAAAATGAAGAACGAGTCATTACATGAATTAGGACAGTTGGTGAATTGTGACAGGTTTTTTTTGGAATTAATAAAATTCGAACTTCGAAGAAGCATTAGCTCTTTGCTGCCCCTAATGAGCACCATTTCTTTTGTCTACGAATAAGGGATAACTACAATAAAGGAGAACAAAATAATCAAGTATCTCACTTTCTTGCCACCAAAGTCATGCTCATCAAGAATGACTGCATCCACAACCGAAGGGTCTTCATACGTAATGAATCCAAAACCACGAGGATGTCCTGTTCCTCGATGTTTCATAATTACAAGATCTGTGATCTTCCCATACTTCCCAAAATGTTTAGAAAAGGCCTCTGAAATGTACAATCAAATCAACCAAAAAATAAGATCAGCATCAGTAAGAAAGCATCTGAACTACTCTGCAATTAAAATTGGATGAAACCAGATTTTCTTAGGTGTAACACTGAATATAAAGAAATAGATCGATGAACTCTAGAGGGGGGTGAATAGAGTGTAGCAGAAGTAAATAACCCAGTTAAAAATTAAAGCAAGGTAAGGCATATACTAACTAGAATTAAGCATCAAATACAAAAGCAGTAATTGAGTAAGGAAGAAACAATACGCAAACACTATGATTTTATAGTGGTCTCCCTCTGAAATGATTAATCCAGTCCCGAGAACTTTTGCTCGGTATTAAATCCACTATACAGTGTAAACACAAGCTTTGATCCGAAGGGCTTGCGACTTCTACAACGTCGTGTTTTGATCCAAAGTCCACGAACAAACTTCACTCTAAGATACACAGCTTTGGAAAGCCAAGCTCGTACAACTCGATCACTTCTAATCGGAACCACACCGACACTTAGAAGAATGGGAGTTAGACTTGAAATTTTGAAGATTGAAAACTCTTTAATGAAAAAAGAAGATAAATAGAAGATGAAGATTGAATTGATTTGTTGAATGGAAAATTTTCTCTATTTATAGCATTTTCTAGGACAGTTCGGGCAGAACTCGGATGCCCTAACGTTCAAAAATTTGAATGTTGGTGCCAAAAGAATAGGTAGCTCATTCTGACCAGGAGATATTTTATGGGGACCGAGTTCGGGGTGAACTCGTACCGAGTTCGGTTACCTAAATTCCAGAATGTACTTTGACATTTTTTATTCAAATAAATTTGGTTTTGAAATGAAAATGCTTTTGGGTTTGGGTAGGCTTATTTGAGTGGACTAGACTTTAGGAATTCAACTAATGCCAGTGCGATCCGACTCACATAAGTCCTAGACTCAATAAATGAAAAATTACATAATAAAATATAAAATTGACCCGACGAAATCTTGTGACGATGCAACTTCCATGTTGTTGTGATGAAGTCTTCTGAGGTTGTATATTTCTTGTATCGGCTCGAAATTTAGGTTAATTATCGAAATCAGGTTAACGGTGACTAAATGGGTCAACAATCTCCCCCATTTTGATAATTGACAAAATTGCGACTAATACGAAAAATATAATGCACATGGTAGCAGTATCATGCTTGCAAAAGTAGTAAAGCTCCATAAGTACTAAAGCTCCCCAACAATGAGAGCAACGAAGAAATATGTCTCAGCAGTACCTAGCAAGTATCTCAACAATTATCTAGCACATATCTCAACAAGTACTCAGAGCAAAAATTAGCATATATTATTAGCATATTGCATGTATCCGTATCAGTGTTTTCTCCCCCGTTGTCACTTCATCAAAATGGAGTATAAAACATGTAAAGATGAACAGATAACAGTTGCTAACATGTAAGAAAAGTAGAACATGGAAAATATATTTACATAAAAAATGTCCAGATAGTAAACCACAAAGAACTAAAAATAGTCTGATATAATAATCTTCATAACTACAAGCTGGCAAAAATAAAACAAAGCATAAAAAAAAGAAACATCTCATCATGACTAAAAACTAAAACTCTAAAATCTAAAAAGCATATATCTACATCACTAATCATCATTGTCCCTAGCTGCTCTAGAGGGCTTACCGGTTTCTGCAAACCGGTTGGGTTCATATCGAGCAGCAGCTGGATCAAAATATCTTTGTGCCTCTCGATCGTCAATGTGACAGCCAGAAACAGATGGATCACGAACCATAGGAATAGGTCCGCCAGGGTGATGAGCAAAGCTATATCGCATGTCCAGAAAGGAGTTGGACAAAGCCTGGAACTGTAGAGTAGAATGAAAATCCATGGACCGGAATTAATACAAGACTAAAGTCTGAAAAGACTCAAGGATGATAGTTGTAGTAGGTGGAGGTGGAGGGTGTATGCTTTTGAAGATAAGCAGGTGGAGCATCACGGGGACAATCATCTAAAACTAAAATAATCTCAAAATACTCAAAGATGATGGGCAAATACATCGCGTAGCGGAGGTTATGCGGTTCTTGCGACACCGTTCCATAGTAGCAATAATGGTCTTTGGTAAACTAAATTAGATACCAAAGTGGAGATGATATAAAGTAAACATTTCCAAATACGTGATTTCATAGGTTGAAGTTTGTTTTGAAAGGAAAACAGAAAATATCATACGATGTAAATCGTAGAAGTAGTCATGCATATGTTTAGGTCTAAGTCGACCATGAGGACGAAAACTAGGTGCACATGAGTCCCGAAACGAATCCAGAGTTACGTTTTCTGGAAATTGAACTTTAGTGATGTCGACCAAAGCTTCTCCTTTATTTGGAATATGAAGCATCAGACTCAGACCATCAGCATCAATTTCAATTCTAATCCCACCGACTCGGGATCGAACGATTCTGTTTGTGACCTTTGTGACCGACAAGTTGCAATAAAACATGTGTATCGCATTTAAGTAAATACGATATCGAGATTGAACTAAGTCTTCCAACCCAAGGATTTGAAACACAGATAAATATGCTAGACATAAAGTAAAGTTCAACGGACTTCCCAGACAAATTGTCCTCTCAATAAAGTCGTCAAACCATTCTTTAGATGAATCTAGAGATACAAAGATAAATTCATCAAATTCGCCATTTTCTGGTAATGACAGACTAAACAGTGAAAAGGAAAACTTCCTCTTGAATATTAGAAGAAGAGGCATCCCTAACATTTCTTTTCTTCTTTGACATCTTAGGTGCCATTTGAAAAAAATAGATGGAAAAGTGGAGACATGTACCAAAAAAAATTGGAAGAAGATGGTGGAGAATCCCGAATAGAGCCTGGGTCCAAGTTTCCTGAGGTTGAGAAGCTTGGAGGAGGAAGAATTTGAGATTAGGGTTTGAAATAAACTAGGATTTTAGAGTGGTGTATATTTTCCTCACGTGGTTGCTGGTTTGGAGAAGGATTTTGGAGTCGTGTATATTTTCCTCACATGGCTGCTGGTTTGGAGAAGATGATGATGATATATAAGTGTGTCCAAACGAATAGGGCCCAACAACTCGGTTATGGAAATTAGACCAACCTAGTTCGGCCCGAGTTCGCACAAAACTCTGTCCGAGTTCGGTTTACAAGATTCCTAAGTTGTGTTGGGTCCATTTTTCGTACTAATGACGTAGTTTTTAATTTTTATACGAATTTTTTTAGTAATTTTGATTTGAAGAAAATAATTTACTTAATTAACCTTTATTCGATAATTGTTTTGATTATTAGGCGCCGGATTCCAGCTAGCGATAGTCCGAAGACACTTGAATATAGTGTCGCTTCAGGTTATTCACATCCGTATGCCAGAAGGGCCATTTCAGCTTATAACCAAAATGATCTTTATAATTAAAGAATGTAGATCAAATAATAAATAAATTATATAACCTCAACATCCAAAATTCCTAATTCTCTGCATATAAAGTTAAAACGATCTTCTGCTAAGGGCTTAGTAAAAATATCCGCGAGTTGATGTTTTGTGTCAACATACTTCAAATAAATATCTTGTATTTGATGATATCTAAGAAAATGATGTCTAATCTCAATGTGCCTAGTGCGTGAGTGACAAATTAAATTTTTAGTGAGATTAATAGTGCTTATGTTATCGCAGTAAATAGGAATTATAGTCTTCCAAAGTTTGTTTCATCCACAAAATCTGAGCACAACAACGTCCTGCGGCTATATATTCAGCCTCAGTGGTTAATAATGCAACAAAGTTTTGCTTCTTAGAAAACCAGGAAATTAACGACTTTCCTAGGAAATGACAAGTGCCAATAGTACTTTTACGATCGACCTTGCATCCAGCAAAATTTGCATCCGAGTAACCAATAAGGTCAAACGAAGTAGTTTTGGGATACCATAAGCCAGTTGTTAAAGTTCCTTTAAGGTATCTAAAGATACGCTTAACTACGCATACATGTGATTCCTTATGATTAGTCTGATATCTTGCACATAGGCAAATTGAAAACATAATGTCAGGACGTCTAGCAGTTAAATATAACAAGCTACCAATCATACCTCTATACTTACGTACTTCAGCAGGTTTGTCATTTTTATCCATATCAAGTTTTGTTGATATCGACATAGGAGTACCGATAGGTTTCGTGTTGTCCATATCAAAACTCTTAAGTAGATCTTTTGTGTACTTTGCTTGATTGATAAATTCTGCTTGATTTGTAACCCAAGGAAGAAGGTAAACTCTACCATCATGCTCATTTTAGATTCACTCTGCATACACTTAACAAACTCGTTACATAGCATCTTATCAGTTAATCCAAAAATAATGTCATCTACGTAAATCTGCACTAATAAAAGATTTTATCAAGAAATTCTATAGAAAGTGTAGAATCAACATTCCCTTTTGAAAAATCGTATTCAAGTAAGAAGGAACTAAGGCGCTCATACTATGCACGAGGTGTTTGTTTAAGTCCATATAGAACCTTGCAAAGCTTGAATACGTAATCAGGATATTTAAAATCTTCAAAACCAGGGGGTTGTTTGACAAAAACTTCTTTTATAAAACCATTTAGAAAAAGCACTCTTAACATCCATTAGAAAAAGTTTTAAAGTAATGAAAACTAGTAAAAGCGCATAACATATGAATGAATTCTAGTCTAGCAACAGGAGCATAGGTCTCATCGTAGTCAATGCCTTCCTCTTGGTTACGTGTAACTAAACCATCCTCATCTAATTTATTTCGAAAAACCCATTTGGTAGCAATGACCGGGTGATCATTAGGTCTGGGAACAAGTTCCAAAACTTGATTCCGTTCAAATTGGTTAAGTTCCTTGATGTGAATCGACCAGATCGATTCACAAATACTTTATAGAAAAATAGAAATAGAAGGAAAAGAACGATCTTTATTAGAGAAAAGAACAAACTCCCAACTTTGATAAACGGACAAAGTCTAAACCCTTCTGAATGACGCTTGAGAGTTTCTTCTCAATACAAGCATAAGCCATAAAAGACGGCTAGACCTAATATATATAGAAAAAGCAAAGAGGAGGGTTATTTGTGGTGAAAGACCAAAATAACCCTCCATGACTAAAATAAAATAAAGTAAATAAAATGCCTAAACGGCTCCTCCGCGTCTCCTGCGACGTACGTACGTGATGACGCCTCCACCACCCGAGGAAGGTGCGGCGCCAAGTGCGCTCGCATCAATACCCCCCTAAAAGAGCCACCTTGTCCTCAAGGTAGAAATCCGGAAACTGTGTCTGAAATCTCGCATAGTCCTCCCAAGTAGCGTCGTAGTCTGGTAGTCCCATCCAGTGAATCAGAACCTCCCTCGTATGTCCTGATCCCTGCCGAACTGCCCGTACCTCCAAAGGCTGGAAAGAATGTCGAAGTCCTCGGTAGCACCATCCTCCCCTTATAGAGCAGTCGGCGACCCTCCACAGTATAGCCCGCTGGACCGTCATTGCCGCTCTCTATCTGCTGCCGTATGTGCTGCAACCCTGCGTCATGCTCAGCCTCCTGCAACATCGGCTCCCAGTCCCGCTATATAGGTCGTGACAGCGCCCTCACCTCCTCAGTGGTCTCTTCCTGTGTCTCACCCTCAACCGAAAACCCCTGGAACTCTACTAGGTACCCCTCTCCTCCCGTCCGCAATGCTCGCGTAATGGCCTTGAGGGCCACTACCGAGAAACAGAGAGTCGGGTCCCCTCTCAGCACCACCGTCTCGCCTCCCTCCAGGAACTCCATCCGTAGAAGTTTCCAGTTCACCTTCATCTCCCCGAGCTTCTTCAGCCACTGGACCCCCAATATGATGTCGACGTTGCCCAGCTCCAATGGTAAGAAATCCTCCGCCAGCTGATATCCCTGCAGTGAGAGAGACACCCCCTTGCATAGGCCCTTGCTCTCCTCCATCTTCCCGGTGCCTAGCAACACCGTGAACTTCTCCGCCGTACTCAACTCTAAGCCAAGCCGCTCGACCAGTCTCTGAGAGATGAAGTTGTGGGTTGCCCCACTATCGATCAGCACCGTCACCGTCTGCTCTCCCAACGTTCCCGCCAACTTCATGGTGTGGTTCGGAGTGAACCCTACCACGGAGTTGAGGGTCACCTCGACAACATCCATGTGCACATGACCCTGCTCCTCCCCAGCACCTGCTGCTATAGCGGCCTCTTCCTCCGTCGGATCCTCCTCCTCGTCGGGCAAGATCACGATCTGCAGCAACTTGCTCGCACATCGATGACCGGGAGTGAACCTCTCGTCGCATCTGAAGCACAAGCCAGCTGCTCTTCTCGCCTTCATGTCAGCATCCGACAGGCGCCTCCCCGGTACTATGGAGCCCCATGTCCCGCCTGCGGGTCTAGGTGGTACTGGTGCCTGAGCCCCCGCTGCTGGTCGTGGAAGTACTGGGCCCGTCTGACTGCGCTGCCTCGATGCTCCCCAAGCGCCCTTAAGACGTCTCTCCTCTGTCAATTTCTCCTCTGCCTTATGAGCCAGGCGGAGCAGATCCTCTAAGCACTGCAGACTCTGCAACCGGAGCTCCGCTCGTATGGAGGACTTCAAGCCCTTCATAAACATCCCGATCTGCAGCTCATCCGACACCCCTCTGACACGTCCAGATAACAGTTCGAACCTCGCTACGTAGTCCCGAACCGTTCCCTCCTGTCGCAGAGAAGACCACTGCTCGTAGAAGTCTCCCCCAGCCGTCTCCTGGAATCGGTCCAAAAGGTATGCAGTCAACTCCTCCCAGCTGCGGAATGGGGTCCTCGCCGACCTCCACCGGTACCACGCCAGGGCCTGGCCCTCGAAGTAGATCCCGATGCATCTGAGTACCTCCGTCTCAGTCAACTCCATGACCTCGAAGTAGCACTCCGCCCGAAAGATCCAATCGTCCGGATCCGCACCCTCAAACGTAGGTAGCTTCTGCTTCTTAAGCCGGCGGTCAGCGCTAAGGTCTCCATGCTGTATGTCATCTCTGGCTCGACCTCCTCCCCACCGGCCTGTGTCTCGCCGGTGGGCCACGTACGGAACTCCGTCACCTCCTCCATAGTCCTGGCAGTCGGCCGTGACCGGACAGCGGCCTTGGCGGTCGGCGGCGATCGGCCAGTGACCCTGGCTCGCGTCCGCGGCCGGCCAGCGGCCTCCTCTCACCGGCGCCGGCCCGCCTGGATCCTGGTGATCGACGGCAGTCGTGATGCTGGGATCCTCGGTTTCGCCGAGGTTTGTCGGAGCAAACCCTAGGCGGCTGCCTAGGGTTTGGGTTGCTGCCACCTCCGGTTGGCTCGTCGATTCGGCGTCGGTCATCTTCTTGGAGATGTCTTGCAATATTGCCATCATTGCCGGAATCGTTGCCATCTCCTTCCGCATGCTCCGCACCTCGGTTTGAAGTTCCTCCTGCGTGGACGCTTGATCTTTTATTGCCGCCTTCAAACCCTCGATCTCGAGATTGAGATCCTCACGAAGACCTTGGATCTTCTCCTCGATCGTGTTCCTCGTCCCGTGCGTCATGGATTCGTAGAGAGCTATGATACCAATTGATGTGAATCGACCAGATCGATTCACAAATACTTTATAGAAAAATAGAAATAGAAGGAAAAGAACGATCTTTATTAGAGAAAAGAACAAACTCCCAACTTTTATGAACGGACAAAGTCTAAACCCTTCTGAATGACGCTTGAGAGTTTCTTCTCAATACAAGTATAAGCCATAAAAGACGGCTAGACCTAATATATATAGAAAAAGCAAAGAGAAGGGTTATTTGTGGTGAAAGACCAAAATAACCCTCCATGACTAAAATAAAATAAAGTAAATAAAATGCCTAAACGGCTCCTCCGCGTCTCCTGCGACGTGCGTACGTGATGACGCCTCCACCACCCGAGGAAGGTGCGGCGCCAGGTGCGCTCGCATCATTCCTCTTGCATCGCAAAAATTCAAAATTCATTATCAAAAGCTTCTACTATGTTTTTCAGTTCTATCTGAGAAATAAAGGCTACATTTGCAATGATATCTCTATTAGCAGAACAAATACTCGTACCTTTAGAAACGTCACCTATTACCAGATTTTTTGGATGATCAGTAGATAACCGTAATCTCTTAGGCATCCTCTCCAGATAAGTAGATGATGTATCTTCAGGTGGTTTATTAGATGTAGTTTTATTATCTTCATCATCACTGTCATTTGCTTCTCAATTGTTCAGCTCATCAAATGTGACATTGGTCGACTCTTCAATTGTCAAAGCTTTCTTGTTGAACACTCGAAATCCTTTGCTCTTCGCAGCATAGACAAGAAATATTCTTTCATCAGCTTTTGAATCAAACTTACTAAATTGTCTTTAGTGTCCAAGATAAAACAACTGCAGCCAAACACTTTAAAATAGCTTATATTAGGAGTTTTATTAAACCAAAGTTCATAGGGAGATCCTTCGATATAGGTCGAATAAGAACACTATTCAACACATGGCATACTGTATATACAGCTTCAGCACAAAAATATTTCAGAAGATTATGCCGATTCAACATGACTCTAGCTATATTACCAAGAGTTATGTTCTTCCGCTCCACAACACCATTTTATTAGAGAGTTCTGGGACAAATTTCATGCAAAAAACCATTTGAATCACAAAAAGATTTAAAGTCTTAGACTTTTGAATTCGCCACAATGATCACTTCGAATGTGAGTAATCATGAAGCATTTTTCGTTTTGGACTTTCTTACAAAAAGTGACAAATTTTGAAAATGCCTCGTTTTTGCTTGCAAGGAAATAAACAAAAATAAATCTTGAAAAGTCATCGACGATTACAAAAGCATATAACTTACCGCCAAGATTGGCGACTCTACTTGGTCCAAACAAGTCCATATGTAAAAGTTGAAGGAGTCTCGAGGTACTTGCATCGTTTATTGATTTGAAAGATGATCTGGTTGTTTTGTTCTTTTCACAATCAGCGCAGACCATATCTTTCTTGAAAGTAATATCGGATAAGCCTCTTACTACTTTCTTCATAGATAACCTTGCAATTGTCGTTCATATTTGCATGACCAAGACACATATGCCATAGTCAGCTCTCGTCCTTGGATGCATATAAACACTTTCTTGTATTGTTAGTATCCTCCGAAAGATAAAAAGCTATATATTGTCTTCTCTTATTCCTTCATATGTGACTATGTCAGATGTTCTTTCATAAATAGAACATTTGTCTTTCACGAAATTAATGCCATAGCCATCGTCAGCTAATTGCACTGCTATAAAAATCTGCCTAGTCGATAGTCGGCCTTCGCCGACTCGACTAGGGGCTAGTCGGCAAAAAAATAGGCTCAAATAATAATCGGACCTAGGCAACCGACTAGGCGGCTACACTAGGCCTCAGTTCCAAAAAAGGGTAAAAAAGATCAAAATTCGAGTCGAAATTCAGTTCTTTCAAAAACCTAAAGCAACCGACAGAGAAGGAGAGGAAGGAGAAAGAAGAGAAGAAGTTTCAAAAAATGTGCATACCAAGGACATATATTGTGTATTTTTTTGGGTACTTAAGTTAATACTTACTTTGATGACATACAGCATATATTGCATTTTTTACTGCATATATATATATATATATATATATATATATATATATATATATATATAATTATAATTAAAAAAAACTCAAACCAATTAATCCGACTAGTCCCCTGATTAACTCCTAGTACCCGCGAACCGACTAATGACCGACTAGCGATTTTTACAACCTTGGCTAATTGACTTATGCTAAGTATGCTATGTTTTAATTCCGTTACTAAATAGACATCTTTAATAGTAGGAGAGGGAATAATACCTATATCACCATTATCTACGATATATCCTTAGAAATTGTTACCGAAGGGGAGAGCCTTCTTTCTTCATCGATAGTGTTGCAAACAAATTGGCATCACCAGTCATGTGTCGGGAACAACCACTATCGAGAATCCACTTGCTTCTAGTGCAAGGGGATAGGTCCACCTACAACACAAGTTGGAGATGTAATCTTTGGTACCCACTTCCTTGAGGGCCCTGGTATGGTAGTCTTGGGAACCCAAATATATACATGCATATCTACCAATTTTCTAACTCTGCATTGATGTGATATGTCCTTTCTAACCACAGTAGTAATATATTGCAGAAGTATTTGTACTAGGTGTAGCATAAAAATGATGGACGTGTTTTTGAAGTAGTGTATGGTGTTTTGCGTGAATACTTATAAAAATGCATGATTTCTTGAAGCTTTAGTCGTGTGTCTTGTTGCGTTTGTGTTTAGCAATGTGACTAGTGTTGACCTGAGTTACAGGTTGAACTTTCTATTTTTTCAGTTTTATCTCTAACTTTTTAGAGATGTCACATACTTCATTGTATTTAACAGTGAGTGCATCTATTCTTTGAACAGCTATATTATACTTCCTCTTCTCCTAGTACTTGTGACTGCTTCAAATACTCAGTGTGTACTAACTTAAGCTCTTTCTTTGCAGTCTTGTACATATCTCTCATCTTCCTATGGTCTTCTAGTAAATCACTAAAAGCATCGGACAAATCGTCAAATGTAAGATTTGTAGTGTTTACATTCACATCTGTTGTCATAAAGCATAGATTTGTAGTGTTGCGAGGGTTCTCTTCTTCTTCAGAATCACTTGTCTCACTTTCACATCAGATGCTTGTGTTGGTATAGTTCTTTGATGAAGTTCTTTTATTTGATTGTTCGTATCGACTTCCCTTCCTCACAGCAGGGCTGTGCTTTTTGATGTGGCATGTCTTCTTGCAGTTGTAGCTTACCGGCTCTTCGTCATCTTTGAAATCTTTCTTATTTGATCTCTCATACTTTAAAAAATTTCTGAAGTTCTGGGTCATAATGGGTCATTGATCATTGTATGAGCTATCGTTCTCACTTTTATCATCGGAGGCCATTTGTGGTGTGCTTTGAATGCAATGGTCTTCTCCTTTGATGCTGCCTCTTCAAATTCTTGGAGATCCAGCTCATGCGTCATGAGCTTGCCTATTAGCATCTCGAAGTCATTATTGTGAGATCGTTTCCTTCAATGACTGCAGTTGCTTTGGGATTCCAGTTCTTGGTAAGCCCTTGAAGCAGCTTGCGAACCTTCTCGTGATTGTCGTATTCTTTTCCAAGGGAAGATAAAGGATTAACATATCTAGAAAACGAGTAAACATATTAGTAATAGTCTCATTAGGCTTCATTTTGAACGCCTCATATTTTTGTATGAGTTTTAAAACTTTGGATTCTTTCACTTGTGAAGTTCCTTCATGAGTTATCTCAAGAAGTTTCCAAACCTCGTGAGATGTGGCACATGTAGAGACTCTATTGAATTCATTTCTATCTAATGCATAGAATAAAGCATTTATAGCCTTTGTATCAAGACTTGCTTGCTCCTTTGCATGACTAGTATATTTATCGTGAGGTTTCTCAACCAGACTTCCATCTATAACGATTCGAGCTGGTTTCTTGTAACCATCAATGACAATTGACCATAAATCGAAATCAAGGGACTTGAGATAAAAGCTCATACATATCTTCCAATGCGTGTAGTTGGTGCCATCAAATAGGGGTGGCCTATTTGTTGACTAGCCTTCACCATTGTTGGTGTATATGGGTTTCATGGTTGCCATTACTCTAGGAAATTTAGTCCAGATAGGAGAAACTTAACTCTGATACCAATTGTAGGATCGATGGCAACTCTAGAGGGAGGGTGAATAGAGTGTAGCAAAAGTAAATAACCCAATTAAAAATTAAAGCAAGGTAAGGCAGATACTACCTAGAATTAAGCAGCAAATATAAAAGCAGTAATTGAGTAAGAAAGAAGCAATACGCAAACACCAAGATTTTATATTGGTCCCCCTCTGAAGAATTAATCCAGTCTCGAGAACTCTTACTCGGTATTATATCCACTATGCAGTGTAAACACAAACTTTGATCCGAAGGGCTTGCGACTTCTACAACGTCGTGTTTTGATCCGAAGTCCACGAACAAACTTCAACTCTAAGAAAAACAGCTTTGAAAAGCCAAGCTCGTACAACTCGATCACTTCTAATCGGAACCACACTGGCACTTAGAAGAACGGGAGTTGACTTCAAAATGTGAAAATTGAAAGCTCTTTAATGAATAGAGAAGATGAATAGAAGATAAAGATTGAATTTGATTTGTTGAATGGAAAATTTTCTTCTCTATTTATAGCATTTTCTAGGACAGTTCGGACATAACTCGGATGCCTAACGTTCAAAAATTTGAACGTTGGTACCAAAAGAATAGGTAGCTCATTCTGACCCGGAGGTATTTTAGGGGGACCGAGTTAGGTTACCTAAATTCCAGAATATATTTTGACAGATTTTTGATTCAAAGAAATTTGGTTTTGAAATAAAAATGCTTTTGGGTTTGGATAGGCTTACTTGAGTGGACTGGGTTTTAGGAATTCAACTAACGCCAGTGCGATCTAACTCACATAAGTCCTAGACTCAATAAATGAAAAATTACAGAATAAAATATAAAATTGACCAGACAATCTTGTGACGACGCAGCTTCCATGTTGTTGTGATGATGAAGTCTTCTGAGGTTGTATATTTCTTGTATTGACTCAAAATTTAGGTTAATTATCGAAATCATGTTGACTGTGATCAGATGGGTCAAATGGGTCAACAATCACTAGGTTAAGCAAGTTAATAATTACAATTAGATACATACTAGTTTGAGAACTAAATATGGTTGACTATTGATCTAAATGTTGCTACAAAATAGTTAACAAAGTATTGGCTAAAACTAAATATTATATGTCATAGTCCTCATGTCAAAAAATTTACATCTTTCATCTTTTGCTCCTTCGCCAGAATTTCACAACATTGCCGAACTTGAAACCCTTCATAGATAAGAATAAAATCTCTTAAGAAAATCAACAGTCCTAGGTTAGAACTCAGTAATCTAGTGTCCCAGTCCTCTAAGATTGGTTTCATTTATATGTCACTAGCTTTTCTTTCTTTCTATTTAGATGATTGTCATTAGTTTTTGTGAATTATGAGATTTGAATCATGTGAAGTGCGAGTCTAAATCAACTTCAAGGTTTGATTGTTAGTATAACTTACGAATAGGTTAGAATGAAATAGTCTCAACTCCAAAGTTGGGCTCTTTTTTTTTCCGGCAACTTGCAAGATGGAAGTATAACTTCAAGGTTTGATTGTAAGTATAACTTACGAATAGGTTAGAATGAAATAGTCTCAACTCCAAAGTTGGGCTTTTTATTTTTTTTTTCCGGCAACTTGCAAGATGGAAGTCCCATAACTTGGAAGTCTAATCAGTCCAAATCATCTTGAGCCCTTTTGGTAAATAACAATATTGATACCAACAACACAAAATCTACTACTTTATAGTGCACTTCAAGCAATGTAAAATTTCTCTAAGTTGGATGTCGCTCCTTTCATAAAAGAAGGTATATAAATTATCATAACCAACCTAAGAGAAGGAAATCATGTAATAATAGACCAACCATAATTTTACATTTTACCAAAATTTCCAAATAAATCAACACATCAAGTACACTAATGTCACTATTCAATGTTCCTTTAGTGAGATAACGTCACATTACATATCCAATAATGCCTTAAAACAATGCAGCTTCTACTTTTTCCATAGTTTGCAGTATCGACAGATACCGATCCGATACGGCCGATACCAATACTGTTTGGCAAGCCCCGATATCGATATTGACCGATACTGACATCATGGGTCTCTTTTTCTGTTAATTCGGCAAAGAAAATTGAATGAAAAAAGACCACAACTGGGATTTAAAAGCATAATAAGGTTGTAAAAGCATGTAAAAGAAGTCTCATCTATCACAGGTAAATCCATCAGCAAGGGTGACTAATATTTTATTTAATTCCAAAACTACTAAGAAATAACACAGGAAATACTTAAAATAAGGCATAAATATATAAAATATTTTATTCTAAAATTTTAATAATGTATTAATAATTATTTGTTTTCCAATACCAAAAAATCCGATACTCCGATCTGAATACGTCGATATTGCCAATACTAATACTCATAGGAAGGATCTAATACTGATTTCGATACCGCAAACATATTTTTTTTAAAAGATTATTACATAATCTTTTATAACTTTGTTAAATATGATTCCTATGACTTGCAGTCAAGGTAGCTTCAAATTACATGTCACGAATAATACCAACAGTACGAGGATGTGGGTAGAAAGTGGTCTTTGGGATATTTTTAAAATTACTACTTAGTAGTAGTTAATTATATAATGAATTAGTGTAACACTAATAACAATAATTAAGACATTTAAGTATATTAAGTAATGGACAATACTTCATGAGTATTTAGTACTCATAAATAATAAATAGTAAATTTAATCAATATTAAGTAGTGATAACATACTAAGTACTACTAAGAAAGTATGATAACTAATTGTCTTCACAATGACAAATTAAGAAATATAACTAATTAATTATTATTACTACTACTATTAGGTAATTAAGTAGGAAATTAGATGTTTTATCCAATATCGAAGATAATTAATTAGTTTTAAAGTAAAAAAAAAAAGTTAATAAAATAATTTTGTTAATATTAATTATCAATATTTAATAATTATGTTAATTTGTAAAATAAATTTATTAGTATTTACAATTATTATGATGCACTATTTCACTTTCTGCTTCCCATTTCTTACCTAACCCAATAATATTGGACTTACAAGGGACGCGCATGAATTCCATATACTTCTCAGTCCTTGAAAGTGCAAATACAAATCCCCCCTTACAGTTTGCCAAACATACCCAAAAGGGCTGTTTGGAATCATTGGATAACAACAGCTGCAGGGGAAGTGGCAAATTAAATGAGAAAGTGGAGGCACTTTCACTGTTTCCACTGTTTGGACATTGGATAGAGGGAGAAGAATAGGAAAGTGGGAATGGTGAATGAACAATACCAACTGTCTTATTTCTTGGATCTTGGTCAAGGTTCGAAGTATCGGCTGATCTGTATCGGTATCGGCCGGATTGTTTTTGGACTTAACCGATCCCATACTAGAAGAAATAATCTGGATTAACCGATAAAGTTCTAAATCCTATCATATCGATCTGAGTTGGTCGAAACGTATCTGATACGAACCGATAAGAACCAATTTCAGCATAGATTCAATTTAGCAATTAAAAAACGAAACAAACGAAACTTCAATACAACAACAAAGTCAGGCTCGCACTATCGGTATCGAAATCGGTATCGGACCATTCTTATGAGTATCGGTATCGGCGATATCGGTAGTATCGACGGTTTCGGATCGGAGTATCGGATTTTTTTGGTAGCGGCAAACAAATAACTATGAATAAATTATTAACATTTTAAAAAAATATTTTATACATTTAGGCATAATTTTAAGTATTTTCAGTGTTATTTCTTAGTAGTTTTGAAATTAAATGAAATAGTAGTCACCCTTACCGATTGGTTTACATGCAATAGATCAATCTTCTTCTTTTATATGCTTTTACAACCTTATTATGCTTCAAACCCTTGTTGATTTGTCTTTTTTCCTTCAATTTTTTTGCCAAATTGATCGGAGAAGAGACCCCCAATGTCGGTATCGGGCAGTATCGGATATCGGTCGGTATCGGATCCGGACATGCCACACCGTATCGGTATCGGCCATATCGGATCGGGTACTTTAAACTATGAAACAAACCATAAAGTGCAAAAATTCAGTATATCAAATCAGCAAAACCAGGAAGAATTGTAGAAATTCAGTCATCAAACCAGGAACAATTACAGAAATTATCGGAGGTAGAACTTCATCACCTCGTCCTTAAGGGAGCCCGAGAGCAGCGTGTCGACGATCTGGTGCTACTTGATCGGTAGCGAGTGGAGGTAGATTTGCTCGATTGACTTGATGGTCCCGACGGCCACGAGGCGACAGCGCTTGGTCACGGGGACCCTCTTCATCTCCTCGTTGCGTTCCCGGCCGCCCGGCCTCGGTCGCCATGTTCGCCTCTACCGAAGCCTCCACGCTCGCCGGTGGTTCCTCTGTCCGCCACTGGACAGCGCCAATTGGTCACGCCATCTGGCCGCACAAACGGCTGCGCAAGAGGCTCACGCAACGAACGCAACTTAAATGCACTATGCGCCTAGCGACGAAGTTGTCGTGCTAAGTGCAAAGTGAGCCAACAAAATGCCACATTACGTCTCATGAGCCCATGGGCCCGAGTCCGAGTCGCTAAGTCCCTACGGGGCTTAGCTCCAATAAGAATTAATTCCCAAGAGCAAAAAGCATTAATGCTTTACCATGGAGTCTTATCCTTACCTCCTAGTAAAATCATCCACATGGTTTCCTCCTTAGGGTCACCACCCCATGTGCTCATCTCAACTACATACGAAGTATATATAGAGATACAACTCTTGGTGCTTTTCCAATGTGGGACTAAAAATCACTAAGCATGTGTTGAGAGCAAGCTCTCTTCACATGTTAAAGGAAAAGCTCCAACAATCCTGCACATATCTCGATATATGGATTTGAGTGTTCCCTACAGTAACTGTCCATCATGCATTAGGAGAGATGTCGTTGACGACTTGAATCTTCCTGCATGGGTCAAACAACAGACTATATACAAGAATGGACTAAGCCTTGAATTCTGCACCATAGTTAAAATTCTTCCCACTCACATAATGTAGTTACATGTGCTTCTGGCTGCACATTAAATGTCCTGTGCCAGCCTGGTTTCAGTGTATAATTTTAGACATCTACAAGTTTACCCTCAAGAGACGGCCTGCTATCTCTGTCAATACACTATAAGTGAGTTCTTTATTAAAGAGACATGGCATGAAGCCTTGTGCTTCCCTTGCGATGCTACGTCGCTATGACATGGGCCTAAAACCGAGGCATTACCCCTATCCGGAAACCTCATTGTAGTGTCATACTACTATAGCATGAGGTCACAAGCCTCTTTGTAGTGCCATACAACCCAGCATGAAGCCTTAGGCTCCATTGCGGTGTTACGCCGCAACGACATGGCTTGCAAGGCCAAGACTTTATCCCTATCTGGGTAACTCATCGTGGTGTCATGCCACTATAACATGGGAAAAACCTCCCCTTTGTAGTACTGTCTACCCCTCTTTACTTTTAACATACAGCATTAGGCTACCTAGGGGTGAGCATTATTCGGTTTTGAACCGAAAACCGAAGCGAACCGAACCGAATAAGAGATTCGGTTCGATTTTAAAAAAAATCGGTTCGGTTTCGGTTTTGAAAATACTAAATTTTCTTATTCGGTTTTGGTTTCGGTTTTAGGTTTCGATTTCGGTCCAAAACCGAAAACCGAATAAGAAAATTTAGTTTATATATATATATATATATATATATATATATATATATATATATATATTAATTATAGGTATATACTAAATATATATAGGTATTAATTATAGGTATATACTAAATATATATAGGTATATACTATAGGTATATAATAAATATATCTAGGTATATTTAGTTATTATATATATTAACAAAAAAAACACAAATAAACCCAAAAACCGAATAAACCGAAAACCGACCCGATTTAATTCGGTTCGGTTCGGTTATTCACCAATTCGGTTCGGTTTCGGTTTTGCTTATTCGGTTTCGGTCCAATTCGGTTTTCAGTTATTTGGTTCGGTTGGAACCGAATAAACCGAATACTCACCCCTAAGGCTACCTGCCTATTTGTGGTGCTACACCGATGTGACTTGGCTCGCAAAGTCGAGACATTACCCCTAACCGGGAACCTCGTGGTGGAATCACCCCACTGTAGCATGGAGTTGCAGTCCTTGTAGTGTTGCGCTACCGTGCTTCCTGTAAAGCACACCAGGCATTCTCTACCTGAGAACTCATTAAGGCGTTTAAGCCATCCTCACTACAGGATCTGTTTTTCGCAGAAAACATACAGTAGACAATAGTAGTTGTAGGTCCATAACCTCTCCATGCCACAGAGGACATGTACCCACTGTTCCTGATATTTTCCCAGTTAGTGGTCCTCCCTTGAACCAAAAGCTAGATGCCTAGTAGATTTCTCTTTCAACTAATAGCATAAAACTTTATGGTAGGATTACAATAACATAATATCAGAATGCCTTCAAACCCATTTTACTTGTGTCATCGACCAGCTGGCGCTTGAGGTCCTTGGTGAACGGATCCGTCAGGTTCTCCTGACTCCGAACATCAATCAATGTAATAACACCTCTCGTGATGAGATCGTGTACTGTCATGTGCTTTAACCGCACAGTCCTCTTCTTCCCGTTGAAGAGGTCATTTGATACCACCGTCGCAGTCGCCTGGTTGTCGCAGTACATCGAAATCGCCGGTATTTGCGTCCCAACCACTGGAAGATCATACATGAGCTCCCGAAACCATTCTGCTTCCTCCGCTACGGTATAAAGTGCAAAGAACTCAGATTCCATGGAGGACTGCGAGAGCATAGTCTGCCTCTTCGACTTCTACGATATAGCAACTCCACCTATTGTGAAAATGAATCCACCTGTGGACCTCTCGCTTTCCAACTCTGAGCACCAGCTAGCATCACTGAAGCCTTCTACTACCGGCGGATCTCCGCTGTAGTGCAATGCATATGTCTGAGTCTTCTTGAGATATCTCATTACCTGTTTCACAGCTTTCCAGTGCTCAACGCCTGGATTGCTCATGAACCGACTCAGCATTCCCACGACGAAAGCTATGTCAGGCCTTGTGACAGTAGTAGCATACATCAAACTCCCGATGACGCTTGCATACTCCAGCTGCCTGACGTTTTCCCTCAAATTAGGCTTCAGCTTCAGATCACACATGTAAGACGTATCGATCCCTGGAAGATCCTGATACGTGTAACGTGTGATCATCTTCTCAATATAATGAGACTGTGACAGCGCCAGTCCAGTATCTGTCCGGATTATCTTGATGCCCAAGATCACATCAGCTTCACCCAAGTCCTTCATACTAAACTTGGTCGAGATGAACTTCTTTGTCTCCGTGACACAGCCCATATCCGTACCTAAGATCAGCATGTCATCCACGTACAGACAAACGATTACACCTCTTCCATCAGCGAACTTTGTGTAAACACACTTGTCCGTCTCGCTGACCCTATAGCCATTTGACCTTATAACTTTGTCAAATTTTTCATGCCATATCTTGGGAGCCTGTTTAAGACCGTACAAGGATTTCACCAACTTGCAAACTTTGTCTTCAAGATTTTTGACGACAAATCCCTCTGGATGTTGCATGTAAATCTCTTCGGTCAGCTCGCCATTTAGGAAAGCTGTTTTCACATCCATCTGATGTGACACCAACTTATGTATTGCTACAAGAGCAATCAACATTCTGATGGTGGTCATCCGGACTACTGGAGCATATGTGTCGACGTAGTCGATTCCCTGCTTCTGAGAAAACTCCTTGGCTACCAGCCTAGCCTTGAACTTGTCAATAGTTCCGTCTGCTTTCATCTTCTTCTTGAAGATCCATTTACATCCGATGGGTTTCACTCCTTCAGGAAGATCAACCAACATCCAAGTGTTATTTGAGGTGATTGAATCAATTTCATTGTCTATCGCCTCCTTCCAGAAAACAGTATCTCTGGTCTTCATCGCCTCATCATAGGTAAGCGGATCTGCTTCCATATGATATGTGATAGTCATTTTCGAAGTCCTTCGGCCTCCTCATACGCTTAGCTGACGGCTCAGTCAGCGTGTTCTGGTTCAACCGTTGTTTCAACATCTTCTTTGACTACATTCTCATTGAAAATTTCAGTTTCCTACGCACCCTCATTGTTCTCCAGAACATCCGCAAGAACAATGTTCTTGTGCCTTGCAAATTTGTCTTTAAAATATGTGGCGTCACGAGATTCAATAATATGATTTGACTCAATATCAAGAAATCTCCGAGTATCACTCTTCTCGACATAACCCAAGAAGATCGTCTTCGTAGTCCTTGTCCCGAGCTTCTGAATCTTCAGATCTGAAAGCTTCACATATGCCAGACATCCCTACACTCGAATGACATTCAAGTTAGGTCTGACTTTGAACCAGAGTTCATAAGGAGTAACGTCTGAAGTTGCATGAGGCACTCTATTTAGAATAAAAGTGGCCGTCAATGCAGCTTCTCCCCAGTAGCATTTTGGAAGACCCGCAGTCAACAGCATTGAGTTTATCATTTCTGTCAACGTTCTGCTCTTCCTCTATGCTACTCCGTTTGATTGAGGAGAGTACGGAGCAGTAATCTTGTTGACAATTCCATGTCATTTACAGAACGATGCGAATTCATGAGACTGATACTCTCCACCTCGATCACTTCTTATTCTCTTGAGTTGTTGTCCAGTCTACCGCTCAACCTCGGCCCTGAACTCTTTGAACTTCTCGAATGCTTCGTCCTTGGCCTTCAGCAAGTAGACGAACGCGTACTTTGAGAAGTAATCGATGAAGGTTATGAAATACTTCATCCCGACCTTTGTAAAGAACTGTTTGAAGTCACAGATATCAGAGTGTACCAACTCCAGAAGATCTGTGTTTCGATTAACCCGAGGAAAAGGTTTCCTTGTGATATTCGTCTGAGCACAAACTTCACATTTCTCTACCTTACCTCCACATTTGGAGATAAGCCCTAGACTAGACATTTTGTTTATTCTTTTACAATGAACATGTCCTAGTCTATTATGCCACAACTCAAGAGTATAAGCAAAATGAGTTATTGCAGTAATTACATTGGACTGATTTACAAGCTAAATTTTGAACATTCATTCGGTATAAAAAGCTTTCCCGAAGTATGTTCCCTTTATGGACATCGCTATCTAGCCGGAATTGATGTCCATCCTTAGGCCTGCATTGCAGAGTAGGCCTCCCGAGATCAGGTTCTTTGCGATAGCAGGTACATGCTTTACACCTTGAAGCGTCAGAGACTTCCCAGAAGTTAGCTTCAATACCACCATCTCGATCCCATGTACTTCAGCTTGTGCCTGGTTCGCCACCATAACAACTTCAGAAGTTGGTGCGTACGTGGTAAACTATTACTTGCTTGAGCAGACATGGCATGTGGCACCAATGTCTACCCACCAGTCAGAGTCAACCTCCACCGCAGTGACCTGACCAATCATTGCAATAACGTCAGTGATCATTGACACCTTGCTAGGCTCACTTTGCTCTGATTGCTTAGGCTTAGATTTGCATTCACTCTTGAAGTGACCCTTCTTGCCACACTTGAAACAAGGCATCTGAGACTTAGCCTTCTGTTGCTTGAAGGAAGTCCCTTTAACGTTCAGATTGTTAGGGTCCTTCTTCTTGCTGTGGGAAGCCACATGCTTTCCCTTTGATTCTCTGGTGTGAACCAAATTGGCGTTAGCCAGCTGTTTGGACAGAGCGTCCACCCAACGGGGAGACGCAGAGCGTCCACCGGGGAGATCTTCGAAACTGATCTCCAACTTCTTCCTATGCATGTTTGCATAGAACTTGCTCCACCCAGCAGGAAGCTTCAAGACGATCCCTCCAACAACAAACTTGTCGAGGAGGGGCATCGCCTCATCTTCCAACTTCTGTCGCAGTTTCAGGAACTCCTTCACCTGCGACAGCATAGACTTCTCATCTTCAAAGAGCCACTTGTGATATTTTTCAACCACAAATATTTTGCTCATGTTCTTATCTTCTTCGTACAGTTTCTCCAGAGACTCCCATATCTCTCTGGCAATAGTCTTCTTAGAGTATGATTCCGCCAGGGAGTCCTCCATAGCATTTAGGATTAGAAGCCTACATATGTTATTCTCCCTTCTCCACTTGACCTAACTTTTAGTAGCAGCAGTAATTGCGGCTGCAGACCCACTTTCTGGAACAATAGGTTCTTCCTCAATAAGAACATGATCAACTTGAGAAAGTTGAAGATTGAGAGTAACATTTCTCTTCCAGACTTGATAGTGCTCTTCATCAAATTGTTCTAACTTGCAGAAGTTAGGATTGATGAGTGAAGCATAGAAGTTTTCCATCTTGTGAGAGAATCAAGTTTTGAGATTGTTATTCCCGAGGAGTAATTTTTTGATGGAAAACAGAAAATTATGCAACACTTCAATGTGCATGACAAAGATCCTTGGAGGATTCTCATAGACGAAATCAAATGTGTCACTTCGAAGGCACAGAGAATTCGTAGTAGCAACAATGAATGTCCACTAACGTATTCTGATTAGATCAGAAACATTCTCATTTAGAACGAG
Source organism: Iris pallida (assembly GCA_029216955.1). Lineage (NCBI taxonomy): Eukaryota > Viridiplantae > Streptophyta > Magnoliopsida > Asparagales > Iridaceae > Iris > Iris pallida. The sequence goes on along the minus strand of JANAVB010006390.1, from coordinate 14,859,210 downwards.
ATAAAAGTGAATGAACAGAATGAATGGAAAGGTCTGCTGGGGTGAATGATCACCGACGCTCAAAGCTTGATTCGGCCCACACGAACAGCTTCCAGGAACCAGCAAGTTCGACGTTGAACTTTAGAACACTCTGCTCTTCTGACTCCTCGGATGGCGCGGACTCCTGTGCTAAGTGGCGCTGGTGCACTTCTCTTCTCTTTTGAACTCTGGAAATTCGTAAGAAATTGTGTTCTGAACACTTGTGTACTGAGAGAGAGAGCAGAGAAGCTTATATAGGCCGTACTGTAACTGTCCAGTTAGCAAAATGTTCGGGACGTAGAAAAAAAAACCGCCCCGAACATTCAGTAACTGCTCAAATCGTGCCTGCTCAAATCGTGCACAGACACGATTTGAGCCAACTAGCGCACATCGCGCACCAATTGCACCACCGCGCCAATGCGCATCTGCTCCCGCGCGTACCTGTGCTATACACGCACCACGTGCACCCTACGCCGACCGTCATGCTAATTGCAGCGCCATTTGGCCGCGCCAACTGGCGCGCCACTGGACAGCGCCACTTGGTCAGCGCCAATTGGTCACGCCATCTGGCCGCGCGAACGACTGCGCAAGAGGCTCGCGCAACGAACGCAACTTAAACGCACTATACGCCTAGCGACGATACTGTCGTGCTAAGTGCAAAGTGAGCCAACAAAACGCCACATTACACCTCATGAGCCCATGAGCCCAAGTCCGAGTCCGAGTCGCTAAGTCCCTACGAGGCTTAGCTCCAATGAGAATTAATTCCCAAGAGCAAAAAGCATTAATGCTTTACCATGGAGTCTTATACTTACCTCCTAGTAAAATCACCCACATGGTTTCCTCCTTAGGGTCACTACCCCATGTGCTCATCTCAACTACATACAAAGTATATATAGAGATACAACTCATGGTGTTTTTCCAATGTGGGACTAAAAATCACTAGGCATGTGTTGAGAGCAAGCTCTCTTCACATGTTAAAGGAAAAGCTCCAACATTGATTTAGTTAACACTCGGTATGGATTTTTTGCAATTGAAATGACAACATTCACCATACAATAATCAACATTTTCATTCCTAAATTTACCATGGCTCTTATAAATGTCCAACATACTAAGTATCCAGAGCTAATCGAATTCTACAATAATAATGATATATGGTCTTGTAAGACTCAATATTCTAGTTAATTAGATTCTATTTACAACAAGTTCGACTTATTTGTGATGAATGATTATACATGAACTATCAATTAAATTTTGGCATAACTATCGGCATACAAAAATGATATATGGTATTGTATAACCTCTTTGAGAATTTCTAAGTATCGGCATATAAAAATATACACGAAAAAAATTCTTCGAAAAAAATTCACCAACAAAATTATATTGAAGCTTTTGAAACGGAGAAAACTAACCCTCCGTTGTGTCTTTCGGCAGGCCGCCCACGAAAATCTTACTGCAAGAAGAAAGAACAAGAAAAATAAATATTTCAAGAAACCAGGCACCAATCTACAAAAAAAAACACAAAGTACCCGGGGCTGGCGCCATCGATTGAAGGAGCAGTAGAGGGGGCATTGCTGCTGTTGTTTGTATTGGAGCCGTCGGCTTCTTTCTTGTCTCCAGCGACGGCGACGGCCTCTTCTTCCGGTTCCTCTTCTTCTACTTCTTCCTCTACTTCCTCTTCCATCACCTCCTCCTGCTCCTCTTCCTCCTTCGACACCGCCGCCGGTTCCGATGAGGCCATGGGCTAGGGTTTCTTCGGATTTCGAAAAGTTGGGCCTTTTTTTGTTTTGGGGCAGTTCGATGGGTCGAGGCGGAGACCAAAAATTGCAGCTAGGGTTCTTGGTGGGTTATTTATAGAGTGGATAGCGGATGGTGATGAGTCAGGTTGTGTGCTGAGCCGGGCACTGGATTGGATTGGAGTGAGTTTTGATTGGTTTTTTTTTTTTTTCCTAAGGGCACCACCATTTTTGCTAGGGGGCAACCCTTACTTGGGGACAGCCCAAGGAGGTGAAAATTTTGCTAGGGGGCACTCACATTTGGTTAGGGGCAGCCCAACCCCCCAAACCCTTCATTCATTCTCATAACCCCTTCTACATTCTCTCTCCACCAAAAGAAAAAAAAACTCTCCCTCTCCCTCTCCCAAAATCCTACTTTCTTCTCCTCCACCACTCCACTCTCAATTCCTCCACCAAGATTTCTTCAACAACATTCGTAGATTCGAAGAGATGACACGCAAGTCGAAGCGACCGAAATTTAGGTACGTTCTTCCCTAATTTCTTCAAGAATTATGTACATTCTATTCAAAATCCTAGAATATTTTTAATTTTCTAAAAAGTTTTGATAAATTAGGTTTAGAATCTCTTTATGGTTCATGAAAAAAAATTCGAACACGAGAAACCCACATTTTTTCTTGAAATCCTAACCCTAAAGACGACAAACGAGCATCTCGTTTTGGCCGTTCGGCTACAACAGTCGGGTTTGAATATAGTAGGACTGTCAGGCCTGTGGCAGTCCTAATGTAAAGCAGGACTATGGCAGTCCTGCTTTACATTAGGACTGCCACAGGCCTGGCAGTCCTAATGTAATGAGATATGGGGGTGGAAATGGGGGGAGGGGAGGGGGGAGGGTTGGTACTCTATGTTGCTCATATGGAGGGGGGTGGGTAACTGCATGATGCTCATATGCGCGGGGGGGAGGGGGGGGGGGGGGGACTGCATGTCCCTACAAACCCAGGTCCCGTGATCGTCGGAGCAATTGGAGCTCTTCCTTCCAAAAACGTCTTGTATGCTGGGTTGGTGAGGATGGTGAGTTCCGTATTTGTAATTAAACTGAGATTTCCATGTTTGTAGACTTAATTCACTTATACTTTTATTTACAGTCTCAAAAGGTGAAGGAATTGGCCCAGACACTCCGGAGAGGTTGTCAAAGTGACATTAGTGTCGCGGTCGCTAATGAGCTTGATCGCATCGACGACGTGGTCGAGTTTTCCTTCATGAATAATAGGGAGTCTCGTTCAAAGGCCCGGCATGATATGTAGTTGGATGTGGAATGATCATTAGTTGGATATAATCTGGATGTTTTTGTAAAGATATTTTTGTTGTTTGAAACTTGAAGGATATATTTGTTGTTTGGAAACTTAAGTTGTTGGGCAGACTTTTGAAGGATATGTAGTTGACACTTATGTTGTTTTTTTGAAGTTGGATATTTTGTCTGATATGTAGTTGTGATTTATGTTGTTATTTATGTACTTGTTGGATATGTAGTTGTCTAATATGTAGTTGTTATTTACGTTTGGAAACTTAGTTGTTGGCCAATTCTTGATATTCTTGATTTAGTATCAGGGCTGGCAGTCCTAATTGAAATCCTCTGTGATGAGAGTTTCAAAATGAAACTCTCTGTCACATAGAGTTTCAAATAGGACTGCCAGCACCTTGGCAGTCCTAATTTAATGTAGGACTGCCAGGGGTGGCAGTCCTATTTATAACTCTCTATGATGAGAGTTTGAAACTGAAACTCTCTCTCACAGAGAGTTTCAATTAGGACTGCCACCCCTGGCAGTCCTACACAAAAGGAGGACTGCTTGAGTAGCACAGAGAGCAGCAGTCAAACCAACTTCCCTGAGTTCAGTCTTAAACTTCGACAGAACCTAGAGGTCAACTCGTCCCACTTCTGCACATAGTGGCACCAGCCCTTGACCCAAAATTCCCCCTTTCGGGTACGTGATCTTGGCCCCCAACATACGGTTGAAAAAGGTTGAGACACTAAAGGCAAAAGTGTTAGGAGGAAGATCACTATATATACTCCCAGGACACAAAGTTCGCAAATGATAAGAGGTTCTGGCTCGCGAAGCGGCTAAGGTATCTTTCTGATTTGAGGTGGTGTCGATCCGGATGATTCCTGCCACTGCCCCTCCCTGAGATGGAGTGAGCTCCCACTTCATCCTCCTCTTGGAAGCAAGACTACGAAAAACCGTTAAGGGCAATTGACGTTCCACTTACGAAATGTACATATTCACATCTCTCGCCTTGAAGAACCGGTCTTCTTTGACCTTCAACACCTTCGCTTCGGTTGAAGTCAAACGGTCACCGAACAAAAACTCGGGTTTCAAGAAGGACACATTATCAGATTCAACAGACTTGAGTTTGCCACTCTCCATCATATGTTAGAGATAAGTAAAATGATGATCTCGGATCTGCGTCATTCTCTCCGGAGGCTGGTCCAACATAATGGCAGCCTTAGCCGGGTTGACAACTTCTTCATTAAAGTCCAAACCCATCTGGCAGAGAGCAGGGTCTAAAAGGACTTCGTTCAACAAGGGTATAGTCATCGAAACTGTCATACAAAGACAAAGCTGTCAGCCAGAAAGACTAAAGCCATTCAAAAGTTAGCAAAAGACTTGGAAGCTCGAACAAGCATCTGAGGCGCATCAACAATCTGGCATATTAACTGGGTCGAAATCCATACGCACAGTTAGAATCTCATCAAAGGCGCACACACAGGATCGAGGCTCGGGCGCATTTGAAGTGAAGCTTCGGCACATCACCAAGACCTAAGTCCATGTGCATCAGCAAAAGAAGCTTCAACGCATCATCAGGACCTAAGTCCATGTGCGTCAGCAAAAAAAAGTTTCAACGCATCATCAGGACCTAAGTCCATGTGCATCAGTAGAAGAAACTTCGGCGAATTATCAGGATCTAAGTCCATGCGCATCAGCAAAAGGAGCTTCGACGCATCATCCAGACCTAAGTCCATGCGCGTCAGCAAAATGAGCTTCGGCGCATCATCAGGACCTAAGTCCATGCGCGTCAGCAATGCGAAGCCTAGGCGTGTCAATAGGGATGTGACTCATTTCAGTCACACCCACGTACCCCAACAGTGTTGCGACGAAGTGAAAACACCAAGGTAGGGGATCACCTACCGATCACCGCCGGCCGAACGTCGACAGGCATCGTTGAGACGATGGGGATATCCTCTACGTCGACCTCCACGGGCTCCTTGTCCTTGCCCCTTCCGCGGCCAGCACCACCGCGGGGAGTCTTAGGACCCATCTCTCTAAAGAAGCTAGGGTTTTCGAAAAGACTCTAAAGCAAGAAGGAGAAGGAGAAAACAAAAGTAGAAAACTCTCTCTCCCTCACAATGCCTATTTATAGGCATGAGCCACGCGCGTGAACCGATAAAAGCTGACGTCAGCATAACTCTTCAGGTCTCGTAAAACTGACGGCTGCATATATTCCAAAAGATTATCATTAATCTTTCAAAATTTGAGGCGTTATCTTCTTGCATAAAACCGAGAAGAACATGTGCCCCCACAGCAATGCGCGAAGCGGTCATGTGCCCAGAAGAGCCATGCACCCAAACGAGGATATGCACCCAGAACAACGACTACCCATGCTTCTTGTTCAAATTATTCCAAAATTTGGCAGAAAGTTTTAAAAAACTTTGTAGGGAGTCTTTGTCACGCCCCAGAACCAGAATACTGGACGGAGGCGGACACAGCCAGCTACGCAATCCCAAAGTACGTTAATACTCTGAAATCACGTATAAGCTGTCAAGACATGGGGGTTACTTTACAAGCCATCAGTCAATCCTATGGTTTAACAATCCTAGGTATCTCAATCACAGGCAATTATACAAGAGCAAAGAGTACGATCATCATACATACAATAGTAAGGCGTCCCGAACCATATATACATGAATGATCATGAAGCCAGTACCACAGAACTGAGGACTAGCTAGAGTATTAGTTGTACATGATAAGGACTAGCTATAGTCTAGAATACACATATCATGTTTATGCCCGTAGGCTACAATGTCAAGGAAAATACCAAAACACGAGCTAAACACGTGCTCGGGGCTAAACGTTACAAGAGGAGAATTTACATATCAGTGGGAGGATGAAGAAGAAACCCACTGAGGCACTCTGGTGCTCCGGCTGGTCACCGTCGAGTAGATGGTGCGGTAGATCCTTCGGGCTCTTCTATCGGAACCTGGCCATGCAAAACCAGTGGGGTCAGACCCCAAATAGCAAGTACCACAAAGGAGGCCGAACTATGAACTTAAAACCAGCAATCAATAACAAACAACAAGCAATAAGTAAGGGAGGGTCGAGATTTGTGCAGTACCAATGCACTTGTCCCGAACATAGGAAGACAGTAAGTAAATCATTATTGAGCATAAGGTAAACTGGAGAACATGATAAATAAATAGAACTGGGCAGGTGATATACGATGAGATAACCATGGGACTATTCAGATAACCAGGTTACAACCCGTAAACCAAACAAGGACCGGGGTTGTAACCCTTCGTCTGAACAGAACTTGGTTTCTTCCACCATTTATCGGCAGGATAAAATAAGAAATCAGGACATGTAACGATCATGTACAGGACAGGGCGAATATGAACAATCAGGTCATGTGACCATCTCGTGCAGGATCAAGTCAAGACTAGACTGAGTTAGACTCCATTCAATCAATCACGGCCAAGCAATAAGTACGGCTTGATACTTTAACTAACTAGGGTTATCACAAGCCTAGTTACTAGCAAGATGCAATGAGATTCTTCCAAGTCCGGTTACCCGTTTGTTGCTACCTGAATGACCCCAGCAAAGAAAGGAAAAGATAGCATGTTATAGCAGACACACTGTAGTAAGATACATGTGTCCTAAGGTACCACGCTCGACGGCGGGCTGGAAGTGCGCTCATCTCGACGGATAGCAACAAATCCAATGTATATATATATATATAAGGCCGGGATCAAAGGGGCAACAGGTAACTGGGAAAGTCTCTCCATGAACTACTGGATTATTCTAGTAATTAGCCTTAGTCCATTTCAGTATGAATCCCTGACCGTGGGAAACCAGGGATTTATGTCCTAGACATGATGCAAGACGAGACGGTTTTATTTGTACAAACACAATCACCCACGGTGTCAGGATACTAATTAAATCTTGTCAGGAGTGCGCCACGATGGGCCACTATCATTATCATTATTACTTATTAAGAGTGCGCCACGACGGGCCACTATCAAGTCATTCTTATTTATCATTTCAAGTTATCATGTCAAGAGTGCACCACGGCGGGTCACTATCAAGAATCAGGTCAAGCATATCATGTCAAGTTATCATGTCAAGAATATCAAGTCAAGAATATCATGTCAAGTTCATTTCAAGAGTGCACCACTACGGGTCACCGTCGTGTCATGTCATTTATCAAAGAAGGAAGAAACTTGCACAATTAAACAATAATATATTAATAATATATATATTCTTGAAGCCAAGGAGAAACTCTACAATTTTCATGTTGGGAGTGGAAAGAAATTCTGACCACAATTCAGGCAAATAAAACATTTAAACAATCAAAGTGGGACCCATGCGGTCCAAAAGTGGGAAAACAAACATGCGGTCAAAGAGAGTGGGAGGCCACCCATGCGGCCAGGAAACAATAAATAGGTCATGAAATCAAATAAGACAAAAGATAGTGGGACCCTCATTAAATGCAAACTCCCACTTCAGCAAGCAAGTCACTAAAAGAAGCTATGTGGGACCCCCACAATCAATGCAATAAGAAAAGTTCACGTGAACCATTTAAATATTGGTTCACGTGGCCAAGCAATGACGACATATAATAAAATATATCCTGCAAGTACAGGCAGCTCAATAAAAGCTATGCGATCCAATATTAAATTCAAAGTCTATAAGTACAATGGCCATGCAGCTCAGCAAGTGGGAAGAGGCCATGCGGCCAACACACATTTGATTGGTCAACAAATAATTCCATGCGGCTCAGTAATTTATTGAAGGTCATGCGGCTCCAAAATAATTGCAAGCCTGCAACTGTGGTTGCAAGCGGCCAGGATTTTACATAGGCCATGCGGCCGAAGAATTAAGGTCAGAGCAAACTTTCATGCGGCTGGTGCCAAAAAAAAACGGGCTTAAAGCATTAACTTCAATTATTAAAGCTTTAATAGCATAAAACATTAAGTAATAAATGCAAGGTCTTAATGCAAATAAGCATTAATCAATAAATTAGGGTCTTAAATGCAAATAAGCAATTCACTACCAAAAGCCTATGCGGCTCCCAAAATACATGCATATAAGGACAAAATCCATATAAGGACAAAGAAGCTTATAAGGACATAAAGCTTTAGCCAAGCAATTAAGGTATAAAACCTAAAGTAATAAGGGCCTAAATGCATTCAAAATTTATTCTTATGCGGCTCTGGATGCTTCCAAGAACATAATGCATATAAGGACAAAAGCATGTAAGGAAAAAAATGCTTATAAGTATAAAGGTGGGGACTAAAATGCATTAAGTATGGAATCTACAGTAGCCTATGCGGCTCATTAGTGCAGGCCCCATGCGTCTCTCTCCAGGAAGGCTTTTGGAAAAATAAAGAAAAGTGCTTTAGGAATAGTGCATGCGGCTGTGCATTAAATGTAACTTTCTTCATGCGGCTAACTTGCAATTAAATAAATAATAAAAGCCTTGCAATTAATTCTCATGCGGTCAAGACAAATGGCTATGCGGCTCAGGTAAGTTGCATGCAGATGCATGCAAGCTTGCAAACAATTAAATTAAAAGGCCATGCAATAAATAACGCTCATGCGGCCAGAAGCAAAAGTGCTCATGCGGCCAGAAGTAAAATTGACAGCTCTCACATAGAACATGTCCATGGAAAATACCATGACATACATGCTCCTCCAAACAACAATAGGAACCCAAATCCAGACTCCCGTAGGTCAAATTTGGGTGAAATGAAATTCTCTACAACCTGGAACTATCAGTTGACAAAAGTATGCACGTTTAACAGATCAAAGCTTATGAAAACCGAAAGTACCACAAAGTTAGATCTACCACAATCTAGCCATCAAAATAGAAAACTCCAAGTTCTAAACATGCTTAGAATTTAACAATAAAGAGAATGGAACAAACGAAATTGAAATCGTCCAACATTCGGCAAGGTGTACTTGCCTTGGGCTGGAGGAAGAAGATGAAGATGGAAATGAAATAATGGAGGAGAGAGAGTGGTAGGTGGCTTATATAACAAGTCCAAGCAATCTCCACCATTCATTCCTCTCCACTCAATCTAAACCATACACCTCATCTCATAAGGAACCAATAAACCAAACCAAGTCCAAGCCAAACCAAACCATGCTAAACCAAATCAATTAAACCAAGCCAAGCCACCCAAGCCAAATTAAATCAAACCAAGTCCAAGTTAAACCAAGTCATGAAATTCCTATATCTTGGAAAATTTTAAAATATCACACAAATCGAGAAATACGAAATACGGCTCAAATAAATACGTATCCGTATAAAATACCGATACAGTGAGACGGGTCTCACAACTCTCCACACCTTAGAAAAATTCCGTCCTCGGAATTTCCTGAGGCTAGTCGAGCAAGATAACAAAACAAAGCTCCAGGAAACTCAACAATCTCAATAAATCAAGTACGGCTTATAAGTAAAGTAAAACAATCAGTAATGTAATTAAATACGTAAGCAGTAAGTAAATGCACAAGAACAAACACAATCATGATCAAGAAGGGCTGGAGGCATATGGATCAATATGACTCCTGAGTCAGTTGTGTAGAAACCAACGTCCTTGCTGGCCTAAGCTGACTCCCAAAATGGATAAAAGTCAAGCCTCAAGGGAATTCGGTACCAATGACTTAGTTCAAGACATGACTCTACCCAGGACGTGTCATCGTACCAATGACTCTGCTTCAACTACGATGACAGAAGCGACTGGCTGATCGGGATAGACTGACATCTCTGCCTGCATGCTGAGACTGATCCTCCATAACTGGCCTGGCTGAAGAATGCTGAGCTGCCCTCGGCAAAACATGAACAAGATAATCAGAAGGATCAAGAACAGTGCCCTTGAAAGTTGAAGGACACAAGATCAAATCATGGGAACAGGAATGATCAATGATCAAAACAGATATCAAGTCAAGTATCAGAGGTAGAGAATAATCCGAAGGAGATCAATAAGGATAATCGTGATTGAGATATCTAAACATGGTAACCCCCACAAATCTGAAAATCGAGATTCAGACCTGCATGGCGCCACCACTAAAACCATGTCACGCCCCAGAACCAGAATACTGGACGGAGGCGGACACAGCCAGCTACGCAATCCCAAAGTACGTTAATACTCTGAAATCACGTATAAACTGTCAAGACATGGGGGTTACTTTACAAGCCATCAGTCAATCCTATGGTTTAACAATCCTAGGTATCTCAATCACAGGCAATTATACAAGAGCAAAGAGTACGATCATCATACATACAATAGTAAGGCATCCCGAACCATATATACATGAATGATCATGAAGCCAGTACCACAGAACTGAGGACTAGCTAGAGTATTAGTTGTACATGATAAGGACTAGCTATAGTCTAGAATACACATATCATGTTTATGCCCGTAGGCTACAATGTCAAGAAAAATACCAAAACACGAGCTAAACACGTGCTCGGGGCTAAACGTTACAAGAGGAGAATTTACATATCAGTGGGAGGATGAAGAAGAAACCCACTGAGGCACTCTGGTGCTCCGGTTGGTCACCGTCGAGTAGATGGTGCGGTAGATCCTTCGGGCTCTTCTATCGGAACCTGGCCATGCAAAACCAGTGGGGTCAGACCCCAAATAGCAAGTACCACAAAGGAGGCCGAACTATGAACTTAAAACCAGCAATCAATAACAAACAACAAGCAATAAGTAAGGGAGGGTCGAGATTTGTGCAGTACCAATGCACTTATCCCGAACATAGGAAGACAGTAAGTAAATCATTATTGAGCATAAGGTAAACTGGAGAACATGATAAATAAATAGAACTGGGCAGGTGATATACGATGAGATAACCATGGGACTATTCAGATAACCAGGTTACAACCCGTAAACCAAACAAGGACCGGGGTTGTAACCCTTCGTCTGAATAGAACTTGGTTTCTCCCACCATTTATCGGCAGGATAAAATAAGAAATCAGGACATGTAACGATCATGTACAGGACAGGGCGAATATGAACAATCAGGTCATGTGACCATCTCGTGCAGGATCAAGTCAAGACTAGACTGAGTTAGACTCCATTCAATCAATCACGGCCAAGCAATAAGTACGGCTTGATACTTTAACTAACTAGGGTTATCACAGGCCTAGTTACTAGCAAGATGCAATGAGATTCTTCCAAGTCCGGTTACCCGTTTGTTACTACCTGAATGACCCCAGCAAAGAAAAGGAAAAGATAGCATGTTATAGCAGACACACTGTAGTAAGATACATGTGTCCTAAGGTACCACGCTCGACGGCGGGCTGGAAGTGCGCTCATCTCGACGGATAGCAACAAATCCCATGTATATATATATATATATATAAGGCCGGGATCAAAGGGGCAACAGGTAACTGGGAAAGTCTCTCCATGAACTACTGGATTATTCTAGTAATTAGCCTTAGTCCATTTCAGTATGAATCCCTGACCGTGGGAAACCAAGGATTCATGTCCTAGACATGATGCAAGACGAGACGGTTTTATTTGTACAAACACAATCACCCACGGTGTCAGGATACTAATTAATTCTTGTCAGGAGTGCGCCACGATGGGCCACTATCATTATCATTATTACTTATTAAGAGTGCGCCACGACGGGCCACTATCAAGTCATTCTTATTTATCATTTCAAGTTATCATGTCAAGAGTGCACCACGGCGGGTCACTATCAAGAATCAGGTCAAGCATATCATGTCAAGTTATCATGTCAAGAATATCAAGTCAAGAATATCATGTCAAGTTCATTTCAAGAGTGCACCACTACGGGTCACCGTCGTGTCATGTCATTTATCAAAGAAGGAAGAAACTTGCACAATTAAACAATAATATATTAATAATATATATATTCTTGAAGCCAAGGAGAAACTCTACAATTTTCATGTTGGGAGTGGGAAGAAATTCTGACCACAATTCAGGCAAATAAAACATTTAAACAATCAAAGTGGGACCCATGCGGTCCAAAAGTGGGAAAACAAACATGCGGTCAAAGAGAGTGGGAGGCCACCCATGCGGCCAGGAAACAATAAATAGGTCATGAAATCAAATAAGACAAAAGATAGTGGGACCCTCATTAAATGCAAACTCCCACTTCAGCAAGCAAGTCACTAAAAGAAGCTATGTGGGACCCCCACAATCAATGCAATAAGAAAAGTTCACGTGAACCATTTAAATATTGGTTCACGTGGCCAAGCAATGACGATATATAATAAAATATATCCTGCAAGTACAGGCAGCTCAATAAAAGCTATGCGATCCAATATTAAATTCAAAGTCCATAAGTACAATGGCCATGCGGCTCAGCAAGTGGGAAGAGGTCATGCGGCCAACACACATTTGATTGGTCAACAAATAATTCCATGCGGCTCAGTAATTTATTGAAGGTCATGCGGCTCCAAAATAATTGCAAGCCTGCAACTGTGGTTGCATGCGGCCAGGATTTTACATAGGCCATGCGGCCGAAGAATTAAGGTCAGAGCAAACTTTCATGCGGCTGGTGCCAAAAAAAAACGGGCTTAAAGCATTAACTTCAATTATTAAAGCTTTAATAGCATAAAACATTAAGTAATAAATGCAAGGTCTTAATGCAAATAAGCATTAATCAATAAATTAGGGTCTTAAATGCAAATAAGCAATTCACTACCAAAAGCCTATGCGGCTCCCAAAATACATGCATATAAGGACAAAATCCATATAAGGACAAAGAAGCTTATAAGGACATAAAGCTTTAGCCAAGCAATTAAGGTATAAAACCTAAAGTAATAAGGGCCTAAATGCATTAAATGCATTCAAAATTTATTCTTATGCGGCTCTGGATGCTTCCAAGAACATAATGCATATAAGGACAAAAGCATGTAAGGAAAAAAATGCTTATAAGTATAAATGTGGGGACTAAAATGCATTAAGTATGAAATCTACAGTAGCCTATGCGGCTCATTAGTGCAGGCCCCATGCGTCTCTCTCCAGGAAGGCTTTTGGAAAAATAAAGAAAAGTGCTTTAGGAATAGTGCATGCGGCTGTGCATTAAATGTAACTTTCTTCATGCGGCTAACTTACAATTAAATAAATAATAAAAGCCTTGCAATTAATTCTCATGCGGTCAAGACAAATGGCTATGCGGCTCAGGCAAGTTGCATGCAGATGCATGTAAGCTTGCAAACAATTAAATTAAAAGGCCATGCAATAAATAACGCTCATGCGGCCAGAAGCAAAAGTGCTCATGCGGCCAGAAGTAAAATTGACAGCTCTCACATAGAACATGTCCATGGAAAATACCATGACATCCATGCTCCTCCAAACAACAATAGGAACCCAAATCCAGACTCCCGTAGGTCAAATTTGGGTGAAATGAAATTCTCTACAACCTGGAACTATCAGTTGACAAAAGTATGCACGTTTAACAAATCAAAGCTTATGAAAACCGAAAGTACCACAAAGTTAGATCTACCACAATCTAGCCATCAAAATAGAAAACTCCAAGTTCTAAACATGCTTAGAATTTAACAATAAAGAGAATGGAACAAACGAAATTGAAATCGTCCAACATTCGGCAAGGTGTACTTGCCTTGGGCTGGAGGAAGAAGATGAAGATGGAAATGAAATAATGGAGGAGAGAGAGTGGTAGGTGGCTTATATAACAAGTCCAAGCAATCTCCACCATTCATTCCTCTCCACTCAATCTAAACCATACACCTCATCTCATAAGGAACCAATAAACCAAACCAAGTCCAAGCCAAACCAAACCATGCTAAACCAAATCAATTAAACCAAGCCAAGCCACCCAAGCCAAATTAAATCAAACCAAGTCCAAGTTAAACCAAGTCATGAAATTCCTATATTTTGAAAAATTTTAAAATATCACACAAATCGAGAAATACGAAATACGGCTCAAATAAATACGTATCCGTATAAAATACCGATACAGTGAGACGGGTCTCACAGTCTTGTAGAAGCATAAAATTTTAGACATATCTTAGGCCAAAATTCCTATGCGCCCTAACTCTCATGCGTCCCAAATTGACTTGCATCGAAAAACTCAGCAGAACACTTGGCACAACAGAAAATAGCAAAGAGACATAAAAATTGGACTTTTATTCCATATGAAAGTCTATTACATGTCTAAAACTTTTTAAAATAGAGAATTCTTTTACAAAGAGATACAGCCAGGCGCATCAATTGCCAAGCGCATCACTCGAAGTGCTATAGCCAGGCGCATCACTTCAAAATACAGGCAGACGTATCACTCAAGTGCCACAGCCAGGCCCATCATTTGTCAGGCGCATCATTCCAGCATCTCAGCATAGGTGCATCCCCGTGCATAGTCAGAGCGAATCAATTCCTCCTCAGCGTATAGGCACTCTAGCAAGAGGAGTGGCTCTTCTAGCATAACAAAATCGGGGCACGATAGCCCCGACTTGCGGCTCTTCCAGTATAACAAAAATTGGGACACGACCGCCCCGATCTTGGATGCAACAGGCACCTTCAGCCAGTGTCAAGACACGACGATCCCGATATTTGAATGCAACATGCACTTTCACAGGCTTGTACGAAAACATGGTCGATGGTGAATAAACCAACTCGGCACATCTTCGTCTTTGAAAGAAGTTCATCGTCAACTCGCCAAGGCAGGGGACCGATCGAGTTCGTCTCTATGAAGGAAAGCTAAGTGAAATGAGAAACAAAACTCTTTACAAAGCTATTTATCAGCCGAGGCAACCCTCGCCCATGCGCCAAGTAGCAGTCTCCTCATATTCTGTGCAATAAATTTATATTAATGATGATAAATCTGTCGCTTCGTATTACAGCCAAGTCAAAATAGCCATTAACGCCTCGAAAAACTCAACAGACGGGCCAATGAGGATACGCCATGCGGCAGATGTGCCGTCAGCACGATACGCTCTGTACCGATGCGCCCAATGGGACATAAACCCATGTGCCTAGTGGGGCACAAACTGATGCGTCCACTTTAATTCATCACCTATCAAGCATTTAATGCTACGTGACAGAGTTGGCAGTACGTTCTCCGAAGACTGAACGGTTGCCAGCTTTTTACAGAAAATGAAGAGCCACAGACATCAGCATCATCATTACTTACTTTTGTCGGCTACAGCTATCCTTGCTAAGTGGCTGGTCGATCACTCGTATGCGCCTCCACAGCCATGCGCCTAGAAGTCTACATGCGCCTCAAAAGCCATACGCCCCCGATTCGCTCCTGATCCCAAAAGACAGAAGCCAAGTCTTTGCATGCGCCTCCACATCCATGCACTCGAAGCTCTACATGTGCCTCAGAAGCCATACGCCCAGACTTGTTTGTGACCTCTGAAAGTTATAGACCAAGTCGCCACGTACGTCAGATCCTAGGCGCATCCTGACAGATCACCCTCCACCAAATCCGAGATCTTTGAACCATGAACACGTGCCACGTGTTATTGAAAAATGACGAAGGGTCTCTCTTGCATTTTTGTAAGATAGCTTAGTCGATCGATTCGTATGACTCAGTTCTGTCTACGAATAGGTGTCAACAACCCAAGATCTCAGCAACAACCGAATCTCCACAACATCCACATGTCAGCTCCACCGCAACCCAACAGTACAGTTCAAACAAGATTCAACTTCAACTCAAGGTGCATCGTCCATGCGCCCCACAACATCAGCCATATGGCATTCCTACATACAGGCGCATCCTATATATGCGCACATGAGCAGACCAGTCTGCTGCCTATAAATAAAAGGATCATTCCTTCACACTCAGACACAGACAGATAGATCATCATATCTACCTATAGAGCCGAGAATAGACACATAACGTCTACTTCTCCTCCAAACGCTCCGACATCCAGAGCAGCCCAGACCTTCAGAGAATTTAAGATCATCGTCAGATCGTCAACAGAGTCAACACATACCACTCGCTCCACTGATATAGTTTTCAGATAAAAACAAAAATGTACTCCTAGAACTACATCTAAGTCCTACATTATATACTGTTCTATTTGTAATTAAAATACCAAAGTTTTATCAATCAATAAAACCTTGTCGCATTTTTGATGGCAAACACGGGTCATGACACATTTTTAGTGGTGGCCCATGTAAGTCGAGATTCACATTAGTGCGAAGTCGTGGTAGTGCGACGATTAGTTGTACTGCTGCGCGCCTGTGATAAGAGATAAGGAATAGGCTTTAGCGTGAGAGGATACTCAATCATAGTTAGGATTACTTGAGAAGATTCCTGGGATGACCCTTGAGAATCTCATTATAAACTATCTCGAAATTCGATTCCAACTGTTTATGTCTAGTTTACTTGTTCGTTGTTGGATTTGATTCTTGGTGTTCATTGTTGACTTGATTTTCTACCAAGATAAATCTTATGGGCTAGGTTGCCTCAGCTATAGAATCTAGAGTTTTCTACGGCCATATTAGCTGGCATGACGAAGACATAGAGTCTGATTTTGGATGTATCTCTTGGGTGTAGGAATTTAAAATTTTCGCAGCCAAGTATGCGACAATGCAAAAATTTTAGATACCATGATTCTAGAGGTATGTACCTTAGTTGCAGACTCTATGGATTATCGTAACCATACTTACTGGCGTGATGAGGATTCTGGTAACATGATTTTGGATAGACGGATATGGTTATCAGATTGCAGAATAGATACCTTATAGAGGGTGCCCTGGTATAATGGAGTGAAATATCAATATGGATGTTACTAGAGTATCATGAAGTAAATAGAGGGAGCTAGGCCACCTGTGGTGCAGCATCATGCCCTACACCATCAAAAGGATATATCCCAGAGGGGCAGGGCTTTTGTGCTGACGTTCGAGGAGACCGACGTTGCGGGTGACGTGTTAGTAGGTCTGTCTTTTCTGTCATTCTTTTTCATCTTGTTGCGTGATTTCATTCATACCTATCAGGATATTTTATGCTATGCTAGATAGTGTAGTGACCCTGTTCGAGACTGAGAAATCACGACCAGTAGGACCATGATTTGCATGTTATTAGATATAATTTTCAAGACCTTGATTGTTGGGGGCTTGACCTAGAAGGAGTACGACCATCTTAAATTTCGAGGACAAATTTTTTCTAAGGAGGGTATATTTGTCACCACCACATTCTGGAGTAAGGGTATTTTGGTAATTGGTATTTTTTTGATTATTTTATTATTATTAAATTAATGTATTGTGATTTTGTAATTTGTTAGTGAAAACTTAGAAATGCATTGATTAGAGGTTAGTCATGACCATAGAAACTTATTAGAAAGATTAGACAATTAAAGTTAGACTCTAATCTAGCTAGAGTGTCAATTTGAATCTAATTAATGACTTAGAACAAAAGTCACATTGGGCCTTTCCCTTAAGGGGCCTTAAATTGACATGTTAGGAAGGCTTTTAGCCATTTTCACCAAACCCTAACCCTACGGGCAGCCTTGGCCAGCCAAAAGGAGCCTCCCCCTTCAAATTTAAAGCAACATTAGCCCCTTGCCTTTTTTCATTCGCAAACCCTAACCCTAAATTGGTGTTCTTCTCCAAATTTGCCCATTTACCAAATCAACTCCAAATTCAACCAAACCAATTGCAAACCACTCCCCTTGTGTAGAGGAGGTCTCTATTGGCTAGCTAGGAAGGATTTGGAGCAATTTGACCATTGGATCTTGGTAGAAATCTAGATCTAGGTATTTTTATTGAGATTCCAACTCTCAATTGGTAAGAGCCTCTAAACTTATTAAAATTCTATTTTCTTTCCATAGATGCATTCATTTAGGGTCCCCTAGCCCTAGGAATGGTTTGGGTTCAATTCGTGTCCATTTGATGCCCGTATCATCGGCGTATCGCTCTGTATCGGGGAGATAGCTCAAGTGTTCGACGAAATACCCCTTAGAACTTTTTATTCTCCAATTTCAGAACTAATTATATATTTGTGTCACGCCCTAGAACCAGAATACTGGAGAGCGGGGGAATGACTCAGCCAGCTACGTATTACGGGTAGAGGAATACCGCATAATACGATCAATGCTGTCTAATAAGACGAGGGGATGCATATTACATGAAAGTCATACTATGGTCACTTCACATATATTGTCTCAATCATTCAAACACGAAACAGAAATAAAGAACATGTAAGATAAAGCAGTAAGGCGTCCTAAACGCTCAGTCAAACTGTTCTTGATATCTGGCTTTACAAAACATAGCCAGATGACGAAGCAAGGTATACACAATTGTTATCAGCTGCAGTCTGACTTAATTACAATTATGTAAAAGTAAGTACAAGACAATCCGACTAACATGTCGGTGCCAAACGACAAAATATAAAGTAAGTAACAAAACGAGCGGGGAAGTAAGGAACCCACTCGAGTCCTCTTGCGATCATCCCTCTAGTATTGACCATCTTGGAGGTGCAAGTAAGCTGAGTCCTCGGGAACCGGCTCTAAATCTGGCCATGCAAAACCAGAGAGGTTAGACCTCTAATAGCAAGTACCGCAAGAAAGCACGATATAAGGAATTTAAACCAGTAAATAAGAGAATATAATAATAGATTTTGCTACTGGGATTTACACAACGTCACGACACTTCGAACCAACCTCCCAACCAAACAAGGACAGAAGTTGGCCCGTCATGTCTCGACACTCTGATCATCTCAATTAGTCAACAGAGTAGGTACAATACACAACCAAATCAATTTAAACGGCCATGCAACTACTACGGCTTGCTATTGTGGATTCCAAGTTATCTTGGAATTATGTGATAAAGGATTTCTCAGTTCTTACTATGTGCAAGTAAGGCTAGTCTATCCAGTCAATCAATCGCGCCAATCATGAATTTAGACGAGTCCCAGCGGGACGTCCGTCGTTAATATACAATGTACAATAAATAATATAAGCAGATACCACTCCCTGCCCGTGTGGCAGGTTTGTAGTATCTGTGGGAACCAGCCGGCCTGTCGGGCACTTAATAGTCCCAAAGAGGGCTGCTATGTAAGAACTCGGGAATCCGTTCTCTCCATGCAATCATTATTTTATTTAACTTAATAGCCTCTATGTTGAGTGAAATCCCATGCCGTGGATCATGATCATTCAGAATGAGTACTTTCGTACGGGGTACGATATGCACATCTCTACAACGATACCCGTGCGGTTAGGTTGTAGGTCTTACATAGCGTAATGCAACAATCAAAACTAGCCACAGAATAATCATGCCTTGACCATAAAGTACACATGCTGCTTTTGTAGAGAAATAAATAAATTGAAGCCTGCATATGCCTGTATGTCAATATTCGGGATCGGCCAATCGATTACAATAGTTCATAATTAATATGAACGTGTCTCATTCATTTAATTCAATAAGACGACTAGCCAGCCTCTTAGTTCCAACTAGGAACGCATGATCAATTATTAGTCAAGGTCATAATCAATATCAATCAATGTTAATTCGGGACAAGAATCAGTCAAAAGGCATCATAGGTTAGAGTTCATGCGGCCGGGAAATTATAGTTCATGCGGCTGAGAAAGCATATATGGTCAGTATCTTATACGTCCAGGAAGTGTCATGCGGCCACGAAAAACAGCATGTGCCAGAAACAGCATGTGCCAGAAAACAGCATGCGCCAAGAAACAGCATATGCCAGGAAACATAATGCGCCAGAAAACAGCATGTGTCAGGAAACAACATGCACCAGAAAACAATATATGCCAGGAAACAGCATGCACCAGAAACATCATGCGCCAGAAAATAGCATGCGCCAGAAACAACATGCGCCAGGAAACAGCATGCGCCAAAAACAGCATGCGCCAGAAAATAGCATACGCCAGAAACAACATGCGCCAGAAACAGCATGCGCCAGGAAACAGCATGCGCCATGACAGCATGCGCCAGAAAACAGCATGCGCCAGCAAACATCATGGCCACAGTGTTTTGCCAGCAAACAGCATGCGCCACGGAAAATAGCATACGCCAGGACAACATGCGCCAGCAAACAGCATGCGCCAGCAAACAGCATGGCAACAGCTTTTTGACAGCAAACAGCATGCACCAGGACAGCATGTACTGCTCATCTTCTCCAATTAGCCTCTAATGGCCATGAAAACCTATGAACCAAAAAGACCATAAATCACTCAAAATAAGTCAAAATCAGGACTTCCAATAGTCAAAATTGGGTAGAATCGAATTTCCTACGACATAGAACCATCAAAACTTGAAAAATAACAAAGTTACTATATCAAAACCTAAAAATTCTGAAAATGTATTAAACTTAGATCTACATGAGATGAGCCATGGAAATAGAAAATGCTAAGTACTAAAGTGTCTAAGAATCTAGAGAGGAAGACAATAGAACAACAAAAATGGAAATCCATCAAGAAGCAAGTTGGCACTTGGCTAGCCCTCCTAGGTTGGTGGGAGAGTTATGAGGAAGAAGAAGAGAGATGAGAAGAAGTAATGAAGAGAGAGAAAGGGGATGAGGCTTTAAATGAAGGAGTGGTGGTAGGTGGGGAGTTGGGTTCATGTTGAACCATCAAGATCGGAAATTAAACCAACTCGGGCCGAACCCAATAAGCAAGTAGAAGGTAAAATACAGAAAGTAAGATACAAAAAAATAATTAACGTGAAATTAAAAGAATTTAAATACAGAACAATACATGATAAATATTAAATAAATACATTCCAGCAGTACATGTATTTAGAATACGTATTTCGGGAACGGAAAGTGACAATTTGGATAGCCTATTATGTGTAGATTACAATGGTCTTGGACTGAGTTGAATTTGATGGGTTTTGCTGTATCGTATTGGATACGAGGACACCTGACCTAGGCTCGGCCATTGCACAATGAAAGCCCTGTTCCCTAGGGTCTGGATCTCGACACACACTGAACTATTTCACTTCCTTTTTCTCCTACAGCTAGGGGCAATGACTGAAAGCTAGTGTGGTAAGTTTATCTTCAAACCATAATGATTTCGATCTGTGGTTAGACCCACAGATCCTATCTTGAGTAGTCGAGGCGCTGCTGCACATATCTGTGCATTACATTGCATTGCCTTGCTGCATGACCCTTGGACACTTGGACACCTCTGGGCACATGTTTGACACCACAATGACATACTTTGACACTCATTTACACTCTGACACTTGCTAACACTTACTGCATACAGTTGTGACACTCGAACACTTTGACACTCATTTTATGTAGTGACACACACCTTTGACACCATATTAACACTACACTTCTTGACACTATGATATGCATGTTTGACACCTCATGGGCACATACACAATATACTTGCTATGACACACTTTAATTCACTCTTTCTGACATGCTGCACACTTGCATCTCAACCTCTAGTTTAGACCATGGGTACTTGGAATGAAGTCCACTGCTTGCATTTTTGATCTCAGTCTTCAAATTGGTTCAGACCATATCATATTTGCTTTATCCCTTTTTAATATTTGAAGACAGGCCCTGCATGAGTGAGTTTAGACTTTACACTAATTGTTATGTCCTTGCATGCCATATGACCAGTCCCTCTACTGAGCATCAATTGTTCTGTCCTTCTAATAGGAGACACTTGTCCATCTAAATTCCAGATTAACTACATATCTTATGTTCTGTTTACTTCTATATATGTTCTGTCCCTTAGTTCTTAATGTCCAGTCTTAGGACATGATAAGTTCAGTTCCCATCTCCATAGTGTGTCTGACCTACACTAATGGGATCAGTCCACCTCTTTATATATTTAATTGTCTCCATGCTTGATTATATCTTGAACACATTCACACTCCACTGCATTGCTTGCATGATCATGTAGAGACTATCCTGCATTTAGCTACCCTGTCAATACTCTGAGATCTCTGTATCACTCCTTGCATTGTCCTAACATCTATTTGCATTGCCCCTTCATTCACTACTTGGGCCTTGGGGTGGTTAGAGTGGGCCTGCAGGTAGGAAGGAGTTGTCCTGCACTTACCTTGTGTTCTGCATTTACCTTGACTGAAACCTGTCCATAGTCACTCTATTTAGCATTGCACATTAAGGTAATTGCATGCTTACACTTCATTCATCCCCTATATTTCCATTTAACTACACCATCAATTATCCCGCATTCTTGATGTTCAAAGTGATGATTCATATTTTTAATGCCCCTTTTGTCCAGTTTAAATTGACTTTGATATATATATATATATATATATAATATATTTATATATATATATATATATATATATATATATATATATATATATATATATATATATATGCTATGGTTATGAGTTATGTGTGTATATAGATATGTTTATATATCTATGGGTGATATGTAATATGGAGGCTATAGAGGGTTAACAAATAGGTATATATGTTATATAGATACGTGGGTTCAGTTCTGTGATGGAGAGGTTATGTTCAGTTATATGAACATATGTGAGAAATATAGGTTGTTATATATATAAATTGATGTGAGGATTTGTTCAGATTTTGGGTGTGGTAGTGTCCAGTTTAGAGGGAGTGTAGCTTAGCCTTGCTCTGCAGCAAGTATTAGCAGCATCAGCAGCAATTGGGCAGTAGTGGCTTGGCATTGCTGGGCCTTGCAGCCATTGCATTATAGCAGCAGCAGCTATTGCATTTGCAAGCATACAGTAGCAGCAGTTGTCACGACCCGTTACCCAAATTGTTGGGCAGGGTCGAGTTATATCCAGCCTGTGCTTGAGATAAAGCACAGTAAGTTGTTCTAGAAATAATAAGATAAGACTAAATGTGCTAACAGTTTTATAAGTGAATAAAAGTCATAAATGCTCCAAACACAAAAGTCGACTCATATAGTAAAATGTCCAAAGTATAAGTCTGAAATGTAAAACTGGATACATGTCCAGTTACAAAACACGTAGTCTAATACATGACTACTCTCAAAAGTCTAAAGCAAAAAGACAACTAGGCGAGGTTTCCCTGCAGGAACATCCTCGTAAAGCAAAGCCGGGTCCTCGGCAGTATCTCCATAATATGAGTCGCAGAGTAACTCCTCCTCAGTAAGGACACCTACAACGTTATCCTGTCAGGACGGGAGCAAGTACTGAATCTAACAAACTAGCATATGAAATATGGAAATGAACATAAGAGGAATAACTGGAAATATGACATCACATAGTCTATCATGGCAAGGACACATATGTCATAAAGACAGATGTATATGTAATATTTAAAACTGTAGCAGGTACGTGATCGGTCAATAGATGTACAATGTGCAGGAGCACATAATGAAATGTACTTCCGTACAAGTGTAAAGACGATAGATGTACATACGCACAAATACAGCTTTGAGATAAAGGCCTACGGTGCAGTAACATATAAAATAAAACTTTGCTCGGTACTGTAGAGGGGGTATGATCACGTACTCAACTATCAGTTTTTCCATAACCCATATTCTAATCATGTGAGAGATACATAAAGACTGTTCTAAGCATGGTAGTAACTAAAAGTACAAACATGTGGAGGTTTAACTTGCTACCCCAAGGATCAGCATTTAACATGGTTGGATTTGCAGTTCATTTATGTAACAGTATGTAAAGTTTGTAGAAAGTACTTGCCTCTAGCAAAGCAAAGCAAAGCAAGCTGCGATAAAAGTGCTATAGATGTCGGGTAACTCGTTACTGTAGAAATAAATACATAAACTTAGTTTTTTTACACTAAGCTAAAACACTAAGACACTAATTGGTGCAACACGACTTGTGACTGGGCACCTAGCCAAAATGATGATCTTAGCATAGGAGACCAATGTGGGGTGACACACTACATTAACTAACTTTCTAGGGTCTTTACACTAGTGAGGGGTGAGGTTCAAATACGGCTAAGACTCAAAATAACACAAAAAGTTACAAGTCGTAATTAATTAATAAGTAAATCAAATGATCATTATGTTTCAATAATTTTTGAGATAGATAAAATGCTTATTTTTACTTAAAGTAAAGTACCAAAATGATCCTTGTTAATTATAGAAATTTATTATAATTTTTCTGGAATTTATTAACCAGTACAATTATTTTATAGAAATCAGTTTTGCTAAGTATACAGAAAATGAGTTTTGGTTTCATATGCCAAACTAGTGGCAAAACTGTAAATTAAATACTATAAAAATTATACTAAATTAGCTAAATTAACATAGTATCTAAATACTATTTTTCCAGAATTTTAACAGTACTTTAAGTATTTTTAAA
>JANAVB010006390.1:14774453-14812260 GCA_029216955.1 Iris pallida | reverse complement strand
TATATATATATATATATATATGTTTATGTGTGTGTGTGTCTATTATATATATATATATATATATAATATATTATATAATATTATATATATATGCATGTTTTAATGTGTGTGTGTGTGTTGCTATAGGATATTAGTGTGCACTGTCAAGAGGGTTTGGGACTGTCATTGGGACAGTGAGTGTGAGCACTGTACTTGACAGTATGCACTTTAGGTGGAGTTAGTGCATTTGGGCAGTGCATGCATAGTGCATTGGTTGACTGAGAGGGGGGTCTTGGCTTGGGTAACAGGCCAATTAGCCCTGTATAGAGCATGTAGTTGGGGAATTAACCCTCCATCTTGACAGCTACATGCAGTAAGGGCATGGGCTATTCCAATTGAGAATGTGGCTCGGGCTTGCCTGCAGGCAGTGTAGTGGCAGCATGCTTTAGCAGCAAGGAATACCCCTAGCTTTGGTTCGTCAGTGAATAAGCAAATTGGCCTATTTTCATGGCTTGGGCATTTGCCTTAGGCATTTGGCCATAGGCCTTGAGCCAATACCCAAGTGTATTAGTCCCTATTTCAGAAGGTATTAGAGAGGTTACTGTCGAGTATTAGTAAGTGTATTACTGAGATACAGTGCTTGTATCAGTGAGTGTATCACTGAGATACCGTGCTTGTATCAGTGAGTGTGTGAGGGAGGTTTTAGGTGAGATTGGGTGTCTAAGTGTTTTAAATGTCTGTGACCTAGTGTCAAGTGTGTTTTGTGTCTTAGAGAGTGTCAGTGAGTGTCCATATATTAGTAAACAAGTATAGGTCAGTGTAACAGTTGAGTGTATCATGAAGTGTCTTAATGTATCAGTGTGTATACTATTTCGAGTTCCAAATATTGGTGCTTTGTGAATATGAGTAGTGAGATGTAATATGGAGTGCTATTAGTGAATGTATTAGTATCAACGAGGTTTAAAGTATCAACATTGAGTAGGGGTGTGTGTGCACTGGATCTGCAGAGCCTATGCAGGGAGTAGGCAGTGAAAAGCACTGCACTACAGTAGGAGTTTGACACTGGCCATACCAGGCCAGCGAGGAGGGGGTTTGACCCCCAAGTAGCAGTAGCTGTTGCTTTGGTAGGCAAAGGCATTGCCCTGCCTTGCAATGCAGGGCAATTTGCACATTGTATTAGCAGCTACAGGGCATTGCAGTAGCAGCAACATGCTCATTTTGCCATTGTAGGCTCCATTATAGCAACAGCAGGGGATCCTGCCCCTGTTGGGCAGTGTTGGCCAGAGAACACTTGGCCAATTAGCTACTGTTCATGTCATGATATGAGTGTGTGTGAGGTTGAGAGTGTGTGAGTGTGTGTGTGTTAGCCACTTGGCCATAATTAGCCACTTGGCCATTTAGCCACTGTTCATGTCATGATATGAGTGTGTGTGTGGAATACTCTGTGTCTATGCAACCTCAAGAACGAACGTTTATTTTCTGAAGTCGAAAAACAATAAAGAGTTCAATGGAGATATGAGCGAATACAAATATGAAGTTTAAAGGAGATCTAATAGTTCGAAAAAGGAGCTGTCAGTTGTGGATGAGATCCTAGACGACAAGTTAACCATATCTTAATCCATGTTTAATAATCATGTGAGGAGCGAACCAAGTGTACTATGGTTGATCTGACCATATATGTCGGTTCTGATTAGACAATGTATTAGTGGGCACCCACAATAAAATATATGTCCTAAACAAGCTCGATAAAAAGAATAAGCTTGTAAAAGTAGGCTATAATAGCAACGTTGCTCAAGGTAGTATATAAGTACGTGAGATATGACGAAAGAAATTATGAAAAAGTTCTGGTTCCTTAAGAATCTAAGTCCTGTTCGGTGTTTGGGCTTATATAGTCGTCCTACTGTCTTCTTGTCTAAGGCCTTGGTTAAGGTCAACGGGAATGTTAGGTCGTGAGTCCTACCCAACTTACAAAAGTTCAATTAGTAGTTGAATGGAACAAAGGAACATAATCACCTAGTACAAGTTATCTTCCTAATATTTGCCAAGCACGAAAGCAAGGATAAGATTTATGGTAGAAAAAGATCAAGCAAGATGCAATCAAGGTAGTCAAGCAAGAATTCAAAAATGGAGTCAAGGAAGAAGATCAAGTATGTGGATGAGATTTTAGACTCTAATCCTATACACAGGCCCGCTCGGTACATTAACGTAACAGAAACGGTAAACTTGACCTGTATGGGCCACCACAAAAATATGTAATGCCCCAGTCCCAATATACGTAGGACTAGGAATACGTACATGCCAGCTGTATGTATACACAAACTACTCCAATATATGGAATCTACGTATACACACATAAGATGTAATAAAAGAGCTCCAGCTCATAGCAGTATAACAAGGTCACATGCAACAACTATATCTCATTCACAACGACAAATAAAAGAAATAACTAATCGAATGTCTTAACTGAATATAAAATAGAATATTTGTCGGGCGAAGACAAATCCACTACCGAGCGACTGTATGAAAACAACAAAAAGAATGAGCTAAAAGTAGCAACTACATAAGTCCATCAACTAAGAGGAAAATCAAATAGGCTCCTAAGGTTAGACCTCCTCGGCTGTAAATGAAGAGACTAGTCCGGAACCGTACTCCTCAGGATACTGCACGTCGTCTATACCTGAAGAGATCACCAGGTCCTCAGCGGGACGTAATAAGATATATAATATCATGCTATATGAACTGTCAGAATAGATAAATAATATAGAAAGACCATCCTAGACATAAATATGCAAAAAGGGGATCCTAACCATCTATCGTGCAATTTGAGGACAACTTTCACACGCATGGGTGGGATTTAGGCTATGTGTACATGTACTATCATCCAGTCATATGTATCCGACCGTAACGTCCAAAATGTCAGAGGGTAACTGCAAATGTATCTCGCCATAGTTTCATCCCGAGACTATGGTTTACCTGTTTGGCTTGCCTTACACATTAGTGATTGTCCTCCCCCAATATTTCCCACACTGACTAAGTTATGTCCATAATATGTCTATTTTTATAACTGCTTGAGTCTCTATACCCTAATCATAGCAGTTACGAGCATCTATCCGTCACAAGACTTCTTACATAGTGATGGCCAGTCAATATGCAAGCCGTGCCCTAGCAAAATGTCTCAAACCGTGTAGTATAAGTGTCATGGCCAAAGGAGATATACGGATATCCCATAATCATAAGGTAGTCGGCTAAAACTAAGTCAACATGCATCAAATAAAATAAAACAACAGAAAACGACTAATGGAGTCGCTTGCACCCATGTATGACTTGGACGCACAGTTTATAACATAAGAAAACTAACAAATATGAAAAAAATAAATAATATGACAGTAAATATAGCAAGGTATAATTGCTTGGTGGTTGTTGGGTGTATTGACGATGTCCAGTAGAGAAAATCAATAAGTTAGAAGAAGCTGCAAGGATGGAACTTTCGCAAACGTCCCCTGATGCTGAAACAAACATCACCAACATTTTTGGAATAAAAAAATGTCTTGAAACGCCTACCCAAAAGTCTAATTCTGGACATAGGGGCAAAATCATAATTTTGGATCAAAATGATGTCCGCCGTTGGACCCGCTTTGCACCGAAATGCGTGCCAAATCCTATGGTCTCTAAAGTCGTCAAAATATATGTCTACGGGTCCGGTTTTCGACATAAACTTAATGGTATGTTCAATTTTGGATTCCGACGAGCCGTGCACAAAATCGTCTGTTGAATTGGATCGTGGGGCCTGCAAAACGGCGATCCGGTCAATTGTCTCAGAATCGGACCAAACTTGGCTCACAGGACCAAAAAATGATATGGTCCTGATGGCGCAAGTTTTGTCTCGAGATGACGAACATGCACAAACTAATTAAGAATTTTCGAAAAAGGCCGATACGACGTTCTTCGACGGATATGGGTCAAATTTGTCGCGCACACGCGACCAATTCGAATTCCGTCAAAGCCCAAACGTCCGCAAAGTCCGTACGCACCTTTTGATGCCTTCGGTTTGCGAAGGAGTCATCCGATTTGTCGGAACGGATCCCGTATCGAGAATTTTTAGGTTTTGAAAAACTATTTTCTTGCCGTTTTGGAACCAATTTAAACCAGTGCATAATCCCCTAGAATAAAAAAAATAAAAAGAGGGTTTTGTAGCCGTATAGGTTTTTTACTAAATTGTTCAATTAGGTTTTCAAAAATACCTACTGTCCTGATAGAAAACGGTCTTCCATGACAGACTTTTAAACTGTTTTGTTGCTGATTATGACTCAGTTTTTCGTCAATTTTTACGTCGACTTTCTGGGCAATTTAATGCATTAGAATTAGAGCCACTTGAAGGGATTTGAAGATGGTCATATTGGATACATGTACCAGTCGATGGATCGAAATCTTATTAATCAAGGAGAGAGTAATTCAGGTTTGAAGTGGTGTACCTGGTCAGCTTTCGTCTGTTGCTTCACAGCGGACAAGTGCTCTCGGGCGGCGGAGCTCCGACAGTTATGGACGGCGCGATAGTCATGCAGGGTCGTCGGGGGGTAAGGGTTGAGGGCTCGCAGTAGGAGCACGAAGATTTGAGTCTTGGGCGATCGGGTGAAGCAGATGAGAAGGGTTTGTGTTCGCTAAATACATCTATATATATGAAATTTTAATTTGATTCTTGATCGAATTAAATCTGGATTTTGATCAGGAATAGGATTTAAATGAGAGAGAATTTGATGTAGATTTACTATGATTTTTATTTGAATCGATTTGGTTTCGAATTGGGACGGTCGGGTCGAGATTATAGAGTTTTACTCTGTTGCCCCTCGCTTGGCTCGGGTTCTTGGGACAGATACAATGAACAGTGTTCACATGGTTTTTTCTTCTTCTTTTTTTCTTTCTTTTTTATATTAACATATATATATATATATAATAATATATATATATAATATATATATATATATATAATTATATATATATATATATATATATATATATATATATATAGTAGTAATAATAATATATATAGTAGTAGTAGTAGTAATAATAATAATAATAATAATAATAATAATAATAATAATAATAATAATAATAATGATAATAATAATAATAATTTTCATGCCAACAACCAAATAGTAAGGGTATATATGATAAATAGAGTGAGTAACATTACTACTATTACTAAAAATAATATTAATTTCAAATCATTTCCAAAAATAATTAAATAAATATTTAAAACATGAAAAGATAACCATAGTATGGTTTAATAATTTGTAACCAACTAAATATTAAAATAAATAAATTTAGAGATATTTATAGCTAATACACTAGTCATGGCACACGGTCGTAATAGCCGTGCCATGCTTTCTAGTTAACCTATACAACAAAACTTAGCCAGGACTAAGACTATATTCATAAAAAAAATATTAAAAAAATCAAAAATAATTTATTTAAGCAAAATATAAAAGAAAGAGAAAAAATTCTACAAAAATTTGGGGGTTTACAATTGGTACTTGTTCGATATTGTTTCTTGTACTTGTATAGACACCGATTTGGGAGTAGGCTGGCCCCCTGCTTCTTGAATCCCGTGTTATGACGTGTCATGGTTGGATCTATTATACTATTCGGGGGACTGGGAGAGTTATTAGAGTTTATTTGATCAAAACCCCACTTGTTTACTCGCTTGTGCATAGCTCACCCTTGCCACACGTAGGATGTAGCCTGACTTTATACTACTTTTGCATAGCTTTCCATTGTGGCCGGCCTGATCCACTATACTCGTACTTGTACATAGCCAGTCAAATGGAATAGCCTGATCTGGACCCAAGCCGATCACATAACACTCTAATATCTCAAGGCACCGTTCATATCATATATTATACTCAGATTGCCTGTTACTTTACATTCCGCTTCTACTGTATATTTCTCATAACATGACATGATTATCAGTTATCTTGTACTTTTTATTTCCAGTTTTGATATTCCATCATGTATTCCTTTATAACTGTTTATTATAACACTTGTCAATTTAATGGAAATACTGTTGGCGTCTATACTTCACTCCAATCCTAACTGGATATTATTTTTCAGAGGATTTAGAGGCTGATTGCACGACCTACTATGGGATTGGGATAGATGGTGACACTGATCAGGACTTGCCTGTGGAGCCGGTGCTCATAGAGGATGCACCTCCAGTAGTGACTTAGTTTAGCTAGGTTTTGCTGGATTTATTTCCAGATTGATACATTTGGGTCTGTATTATTATTTTGGATCGTACCATGTCTTAGACTTCTAAACTTGTTTGGTTGTGACTCTGGTACTATTTCATCTTTTATCGTCTATCAAATTATCTTGCTTATCTTCCTTTAGATTCATGTGATTGAGTTATATTTCATATGTTATATATATATTCCTCCGTGCGGAGATGACATGTTTATATTCATTATTGTTAGATGTAAGATGTTATAGATAACCTATACAACATTCTACTGTCGACACTGCGACGTAGGCTGGACGTACCCACATATTCGTACCTCTAACCGGTTGTAGGTCGTGACACATTTTTGTGGTGACCCACATAGGTCGACTTCGCAACTGGTGCGATTTTGTAGTGGTGCTCGACTTAGAGTGCTACTACGAGCCTGCAAATAGGATATAGGTTCTAGATTATATTAGGAGTTACTCAATCACATATTAGAAAAATTTTCAAGCTTTTGATTGCCATGATAACTCTTCTCGCTTTACTCTTCGAATTTAATTGTCCTTCCTTGATGATATCTTATCTTATGCCATATTGATCTCCTTGCTTGAATCTGTCTTCAAGATGACGAAGACTCGAGCTCAGACCGCTGGACCCGCTACAACATCGGAGAGGTCCTCTACTTCGCGACCTGTTTCTCCAGCCGAGGGAGCTGCAGTTCAGGAGGTTGCCCCTACTGTCCCTGCTGTTCAGGAGGGAGTGATAGCAGCACCTCGGGGTCTTCCTCCACCGGTCCAGAGGACTGTTCTCATTCAGTCGGAGCCTCTTCCACCTCCACCTACACTGCCGACCGATGCTACTCAGATGATGTTCGCTCTCTTCCAACAGATTATGGAGGCACAGCAAGCACAAGCTGAGGGTCAGCAGTGGCAGGCATACATTCTGCGCCAGATCATCGAGAGCGCTCACAAGTTAGCTCTCGCCGCTGTGGAAAAGGTGGCTGCTGTCCAGACTCAGGGCGCTCACGCCCAGCCGTCGCAGTAGCAGCAGGCGAGGCCTGGCACAGTTATGGATTTCAAGAAGATGTTCCCTCGAGAGTTCAAGGGGACCGAGGGCATCCTCTATGCCGATGACTGGCTAGAGGATATCGAGCGAATCTTGTGTCTGGCACAGATGCCGGAGCACCTGCGAGTGGAGTCAGTAGCTAGCCAGCTGTTCGATATCGCACTCATTTGGTATCGCACAGACCCTTAACTGACATTGATGGGTCTGACGTGGGATACCTTCAAGGAGAAATTCTTTCCTGACGTGGCTCTTAGTGCACTGGAGGGCAATTCGTGGGACTAGTACAGAGGAACTTGTCAGTTGACGAGTATGCAGCTGAGTTCTTCCGCCTGAGCCGGTTCGCCAAGGGCATGATAAGGATGCAGAAGAGCAGGCCTGGAAGTTCAGGAGGGGCCTGAATAGGAGGGTCAGATCTTGTACGTCTAGGCATCGCATGACGACATTTGAGGATATCCTGATCGATGCTCAGATCGCAGAGGAGGACTCGAGTCTCAGGCCCAAGAGGAGAAGTGATGCTATGGGTGCTGGTTCTAGTACAGGATCGACCAAGCACCTTCAAATTTAGTAGAGGCTGTTCCACCAGTAGCACCAGCATCAGTAACACCATGCACCAGCTCGTGCATATCCTCAGTAGGTGTAGAGGCAGTTCCTCAGTGTGCCTTCTACGGGAAGCCAGGGCACACTCGAGATGTCTGCAAGAAGAGGTTGGGCGCTTGTCTGTTCTATGGATCGCCCGACCACCAGTTGAAGGATTGCCCTACTCGTCCAGCTTAGGGAGGTCAGGCTAGAGCACCTCTTGATAGAGCTCCAATGGGACCTGCTATTCAGCCGAGGGGTCCGCCACTTCCGACCCAGCAGCAGTACTTTGCCCAGTATCAGAGGGAGCACCCCAGGGTAGAGCGTTCGTACTGACGGTTGAGGAGGCCGAGCCTGTAGCAGACGTGGTGGCAGGTTTTGTTCTTCTCGATTCCTTTCCTATATTAGCTTTGTTTGACTTTGGTGCTACACAGTTTTGTATCTATCTCTTTTTCTCTTAAACACAATGTTATTGCTAAATTACTGGATGGAACTTGCAAGATTATGACCGGGGGAGGCATTATCCTGGTCAATAATATTTGCAAGGGGCGGAGAGTAACATTGGGAGGCCGGGATATGAGTGCCTGCTTGCTTGTAATGCCACTTCTGAGCTACGATATGGTACTCAGTATGGATTGGTTGAGCAGGCACCATGCTAGCATAGACTGTAGAGAAGGCATAGTTCTCTTTAGACTGTCGGAAGAGACAGAGTTCGTGTTCGCCAGAGGAGCAGCTAAGCTGAGAGATGGCTTATATGGAGCTATATTGGAGGTGCAGGAGTTGCCACATCTATTGATAGCAGAGTTCTTGGATGTTTTCCTTGATAAGTTGTCGGGGATACTGCTGGATAGGGATGTTGAGCTCTCTATAGACTTGGTGCCTGGCGCTGAGCCTATCTTGCAGTACGTCTATAGGATCAACATCTTCGAGTTGGCAGAGCTGAAGAAGCAAGTCGACGAGCTGCAGGAAAAGGGTTTCATCAGATCAAGTTCTTTACCTTAGGGCGCTCCTGTTCTGTTTGTACCGAAGAATGATGGAACGGTACACATGTGTATCGACTACAGAGCACTCAATAACCTCACTATCAAGAAAAAATACCAGTTGCTGAGGATTGATGACTTGTTCGATCAGTTGAGCGACACGAAGGTATTTTTGAAGATAGACTTGAGGTCGGGTTACCATCAGTTGAAGGTGAAGAAGGAGGACATTTCGAAGACGGCTTTTCGGACTCGGTACGACCATTATGAGTTTACTGTTATGCCATTTGGGTTGACCAATGCCCCAGTGGTATTCATGAACTTGATGAACAAGTTATTCCATCAGTACCTTGATAAGTTCGTGGTGGTCTTCATAGATGACATCTTGGTCTACTTGAAGACGCCAGAGGAGTACGAGGAGCATCTGTGGCTTGTGCTAGAGACTCTCAGGAAGGAGCAGCTTTATGGGAAGCTGTCGAAGTGTGAGTTCTTCCTTGTGACCGAGAAGGGGATCTCAGTAGACCCGAAGAAGATTTCAGCAGTTGAGTCTTGGCCCACGCCGAGCTCAGTTGTCAAGATTCGGAGCTTTTTGGGTCTGGCAGGCTAATACCGGAAGTTCATTTAGGACTTCTTCCGGATTACAGAACCGATGACTAAACTCACCAGAAAGGACGCAGAGTTCATCTGGACCTATGAGTGTTAGGCCACTTTTGATGAGTTGAAGAAGAGGTTGACCACAGCTCCTATCTTGACGTTGCCATCAGGGACATGTGGTTTTACTATCTTCAATGACGCATCTGGGAAGGGCTTGGGTTACGTTCTTCAGCAGCACGAGAAGGTGATTGCCTATGAATCCAGACAATTGCATCCTTATAAGAAGAACTACCCTACCCATGATATGGAGTTGGCAGCTGTTATTTTTGCTCTGAGGTCGTGGAAGCACTACCTATACGGAGAGCGAGTTGAGATCTTCACAAATCACAAGAGCTTGAAGTACGTGTTCGCTCAGAAGGAGTTGAACATGAGGCAGAGACGGTGGCTTGAGCTGATGAAGGTCTTCGATATCTCATTGCAGTACCATCCAGGGAAGGCCAACGTAGTCACTGATGCCTTGAGCAGGTATCTGGTCACTATGTATTTGACGATAGATCATCATCTCTTGGTAGATCTAGATAGTTTGGGTATCGAGGTGATCATTCCGGGGATGAAGATGTAGCTGTGGGGCTTACAGATTCAGTCTGAGTTGATGGACAGAGTCAGATCAGCGCAATACGATGATGTGGCCCTGAGGAGCATCATGGAGAAGTTGTAGGCAGGGTCGCTAGATGATTTCTCTATCACCAAAGATGGGTCGTTGAGGCACGGTACTAGGCTGTGCATGCCGAGTGGAGAGCTTTGGAAGGAGGTTCTTCAGGAGGTACGTCGTTCTCAGTACTCTATGCATCCTGGAGCCAACAAGATGTACAGAGACCTGATAGAGCACGTAAGCGAGAGGTAGTCCAGTTTGTATTCCGATGCATGGTGTGCCAGCATGTAAAAGTTGAGAGACAGAGGCAAGGTGGTTTGCTTCAGCCACTACCCATTCCAGAGTGGAAGTGGGAGCACATTGTAGTGCCCCGTCCCGCTCAGCCAATCGGAGGAATCGAAAGGCCGACGACGTTCGAACTTAGCCTTGCAACGTCTTGCTCGAAGACTCGCTCATGTGGGGTAGTTTCGGTGAACTTGCCTCATCTTAGCCTTCATATAATAAATCACATGTTTTCAACTTGCACAAGTTAGGCTTGATAATAAAAGAGGCGCATCCACATAGCTAAGGGAATAATTCCGACGGGTCGAAATGTGTTAGAACATAAAAAAAGGTCCCACGGTCTACTTAGAAGTTTGCTCAGCGTGCTTTCAAAATGACACTCGGTCCTTCGTCCCATGACTTGAGAGAAGGAAGTTGGCCTAAGTTGTTAAGTTGCCACAATGCTGGAATTAGCCTAAGTCATAGGCATCGCCCGCATGAATGCTTGATAAAGCATGCACGGTCCCCTCGTCCAAGGCTTGGCATAGCCTTCGCCTGTTCCGTGGTTTAAGTCGTATTGCATGGCTTGTGGCTTAAGTCTAGGCACCCAAAGAGCTTGGTTGTTCAAGTCGACCACGTGCATAGCACGTTCCCTCGATGCGAAGCTTGGTATAGCCTTTGCTCGTCAAGTTGTTGCCCAAATAAGTTAGGCAAGAGTTTTACTGGGCTATCGAAGTTATAGCAAACACTATCCCCTGTTGTCTGCGGTTGTCAAGTCACATAGTCCCACGAGAACAAGGCTCGTCATATAAAGTATGTGACTTGAGCGATAGTGTCACCTAGAGAACAAGTCAGTCTAAGGCACGAGCCACGGTTGGTTTAGTGAAAAGCATGCCACGGACAAGGAAGCACACGAGATCGGTCCCGCTACTTGGGAGTCTCGATAATGAAGCACACGAGATCGGTCCCGCTACTTAGGAGTCTCGATAAGGAAGGTCATGAGATTGGTACCGCTACTTGGGAGTCTCGATAAGGAAGGTCACAAGATCGGTCCCGCTACTTGGGAGTCTCGATAAGGAAGCACACGAGATCGGTC
Source organism: Iris pallida (assembly GCA_029216955.1). Lineage (NCBI taxonomy): Eukaryota > Viridiplantae > Streptophyta > Magnoliopsida > Asparagales > Iridaceae > Iris > Iris pallida. The sequence continues at coordinate 14,800,843 of JANAVB010006390.1, read as the reverse complement.
CCGCTACTTAGGAGTCTCGATAAGGAAGCATACGAGATTGGTCCTGCTACTTGGGAGTCTCGATCAGGAAGCACACGAGATCAGTTCCGCTACTTGGGAGTCTTGATAAGGAAGGTCACGTTATCGGTCCCACTACTTGGGAGTCTCGATAAGGAAGTACACGAGATCGGTCCCGCTACTTGGGAGTCTCGATAAGGAAGTCCACGTGACTGGTTGTCGTCGAGATCGGTCTTGCTACTTGGGAGTCTCGATAGAAAGTTGAAAAGCATGGTCATGATTAAGGAAGGACTTGGTAGATCGAGTTGAGTCTTGCATGGTCATTGGAAAACTTGCGCGTAAGGTGAATTCTTCGAACGATCCCGGGGCGCCAGGTTCGTGTCGGCCTAGGAGGAATTACAAATATTGTACGGCCTTCATCGATGGTACGACTCAATTGAAGTGAACCGTTATAATATAGGCTACGGGTCATTCGTTGGGAGCTCGTACCTCGCACGCGAATGGTCACCGTATGCAAAGATCCAGGATAGCTTGACATTGCTAGTGACCACTCATATAGATGTGTCAGCATAAGAGCGGCTATCTGCATTTATGCCTTTGGATTGCGTCGAGTACTAGCAAGTTATGAGTTGGCTTAACAAGGCAAAATTGTAGCAAGCGCTAACCTTGAATCAGCACGGGTTAGGGTGTGCACGGTTGCAACACCATTCTGGAGCCTAAGCTTTTGCTATAGCAAGGACACGTGCTTCGGCATGAATGTGGCATTATCTTGAGTTAAGTCAAGAAGGGACGTAAGGCAAGTTGGTTAAGTCTGGTTGATCCTTGGGAGGCACGGCCTCGATCTTAAGGCACGATCAAGTCTATTGGTACGACCAGCATGAGTCATCCCTTTGACGTCATTAGCACGAGAATGGTCTAGAGGCACACATAAACAAGTGAAAAGTCTTGGCACAGTCGAGTTGCATAAGTTTCTACTCGACGAGGCACTGCCTCGAATATATTGAAGTCACGAATAGAGTATAGCACGACCTTGTCGTTGCATTGCCAAGTATAGGCTAAGGCATTTTTGTGCTAAAATTGATCCTAAGACAAGACTAGCAAGACAATCAAAAAGGGATTAAGCTGCACAAAGTAAATGAATGTATCGATTTTGTATGGGTGGACGAGGAGCTCACTCTACCAGTACAGTTGAGTACTGACACCCACATAGTTTTCATGTGCAGGCACAGGTAGAAGCCCGATGGTGCAGAGCTCGCTTGGATGCGTCTAGGCACGGAGTTCCTTGGCATTTCGAGGTGTGCGGCCACATAGAGTCAGAACTTATACGGGACATAATGTATGGACATCGCCATTCCGCAGAATTTGCCACTCGTCGTCTTGAAGCTTGTATTAAGAATTGAGAGAGTAGAGTGACTTGTAATATGAGAAAAAGTGAGCTTGGGAGACTTGTAATTTTGCCTCGTATCCACATTGTAATCTTTATTCAATATCAATAAAAGAGTATTTTGTATGACTTACATTTTGCTTCAAATTTTTGCTGCTGATTATTCAATGTTTCTACTTGGGACTTCTGTACGACGACCCCCGTCGCTTAGCCTATTATCGGCCGTTATGGACCTGCTTTGAGTAAGGACAATCTAGGCTCACGCGGAATCACGCCTTAGCGAGGACGATCAGTCCTACGGGAGCGGGACGTGACATAATGGTATCAGAGCACGACTTTACGTCCTTGGACTTTTGATTTAATTCTTTAACTCGGATGTTTCCGCAAACTCTGAAGTGTTGCTTCTGTAAATTGATATCGTTGATGTGCTCTCTCTCAAATGTCCCATGGCATATCCATACAATAAGTCTAAATATTTTGCAAAATCGTATGAAAGAAATTTGGTTGAATAAAAGTTTAAGTAAGCATGGTTGGCTAAGTCGGGCTGGGCATATACACCAAGAATCGTGTCGACCTTAGCAAAGTCGGGAATCAAATTGTGTCAAAAAAGAATGAGTTAGACTCGATTATAGAATACATGATGACTATAAAAGTGCTATCGAACGATATTATCGTTGATACGACATAGGCAAATCGTGCATGGATTTTGAGGAATGGCTCGAACGAGAATTTGAAATAATCGGTTGTAATTCATAATTTGTTTCGAGGATTTGTTGAATAACTTCATCCCTGAGTGGTGTATGGGATTGTCTTGGGGATGTTAGTCGATTGAGGATGCGGGGCCCCAATGAGTCTATCAACAAGCGTCACACGTATGCAAAGCCTTAGATCGAGTATCATTGAGTAAGTTATAATCTTGAAGATTTTGACGAGTGATTCGAACGAAATTATAGTCGACGTGCACAAGATTGGAATTTGCGTTAAGCACGAAATGCAAGTGATAAGAAAAAAGATAGATTGAAATTGAAGAAAAGTTAAGGTGTACGAACGGATGACTTGATTGAGGAAATTGATATGAATCGCATACAAAACGTTAGCACGATTGGACGATAGCGTGCATGGAAGTGATTTGAATAATTGAGAATGACTCTAAGGAGTTAGATAAATTGCTCAATGATTTGAGTTATCAAAGGGTTTTGAATGAATTGATTATATATCTATTCCAGAGGATAAGGTTGAATGTGATCATGAATATTGAGGAGATCATCCAGACTGGACGATAGCATCAGTCGCACGACTCGAAATCTGTTACAAGGAAGATCGTTAGGTTACGCATGTCATCGATGGTATTGAGGCATATCAAAGATCGATATACGATAACTCGGGGTTACTCTAACTCGGTGGATGACGATCGTACAAGTGTTATTGTCCTGATGGATGAAAATGAATGTTGGATGAAAATGATCGTGTCTTGATGGTTGCGTTGATAACCACTACGTCGACGATCTTGTCTTGTACGAGGGCAACTCTAGCCTCGCACATGCGTCACGTCGAATTTGGGACGATCATTCTACGTGAGCGTTGACATGGTGATTCATGTCGCGAGAATAATCGAACACAAAAGATTAGGGCATGGCAATTTGGATTGCCTCGGCTTGTGGTTTGATGCGAATGTGAATTCTAGGATTGGTCGAATTTATGATAGACGACTAGAAGTGAACTTGAGGATTGAGTAGATCCGATCTGCGTATCTAGAATGACTTAGTCTGGGCTCAAGCTCAGCTACGTCCCGGTGAGGATGATTATCCCGTAGGAGCGTGCGTGGTGATTTCATGCCCACCGCGGATAATCAAACTTGCGTGAGATTGGGGCGTATCATATTGTTAAAGTCAGACGACCTTGTGATCGATTACGTGAATTGGGATAAATAATTTAAGGAATATGAAATGAGAATTATGGTTTAGCGACAAGTCATGTCCTAGCGTGCTTGACTTGGGAGGAATAAATCGGCGGATTATATCGAAATTGTTCGAAGAGATAGACTATACGAGATGCTTGTTGGATGAACGTTATTGATATGTCAAGGAAATGGTTGAACATGACTCAATATAGGATGGCTTTGCTGAATGACTTGGTCCCCTAGATTAATGTTGCATGTAAGAATAGGAGATATGTATGCTCGATGTTTAGAAATTTGATTGACGCGATCTTGGATAGAAAACCCCGTACTATCAACTTGGTTTGACCCTATGATTGGGGTCAGTGTTAGCATTATTATTGGGGAACTATGATTCCAATCCTGACATTGACTTTAGCCTTGAAAGATGGCCTAGCGGGTTAGGCGAGACGTCCATGTTGCAAGAGTTAGCATTGGAACGATTGATCTTGAGGATTAGTATGGATGGATAGAATGATTCTATAACACAAAAATACCTCTCATGAGACTCGGCTGACATACATATATTTCAAGGACACCTGAATATGTGCACGATACGACTCGAATGAGAATGACGAATTCTCTATCACGCAGCTTGGCTGAAATGCATGTATTTTAGGGACGCCTGGGATATGTGCACGATCCAACCAAGTGATACGTTGAATTCAAGTCAGAATTGAGGAATGAAAAAGTGTCAAAGATTTTAAAATCGTGTTTTGAAGGAAAGATTGATGGTAGTGCGATCGTGGCTCGGATTGAAGAAACACATAGGCTCGGATTGATGGTATATGATGTAGTGCCCCGTCTCGTTCAGTCAATCGGAGGAATCGAAACACAGACGGCGTTTAAACTTAGCCTTGCAATGGCTTGCTTGAAGGCTCGCTCAGGTGGGGTAGTTTCGGTGAACTTGTCTCATCCTAGCCTTCACATAATAAATCGCATGTTTTTAACTTGCACAAGTTAGGCTTGATAATAAAAGAGACGCAAACACATAGCTAAGGGAATAATTCCGGCGGGTCGGAATGTGTTAGAACATGGAAAAAGGTCCCACAGTCTGCTTAGAAGTTTGCTCAGCGTGCTTTCAAATGGCACTCGGTCCTTCGTCCCGTGACTTAGGAGAAGGAAGTTGACCTAAGTCGTTAAGTTGCCACAATACTGCAATTAGCCTAAGTCATAGGCGTCACCCGCATGAATGCTTGATAAAGCATGCAAGGTACCGTCGTCCAAGGCTTGGCATAGCCTTCGCCCGTCTCGTAGTTTAAGTTTTATTGCATGGCTTGTGGCTTAAGTCTAGGCACCCAAAGAGCTTGGTTGTTCAAGTCGACCATGTGCATAACACGTTTCCTCGATACGAAGCATGGCATAGCCTTTGCTCGTCAAGTCGTTGCCCGAATAAATTAGGCAAGAGTTTGTTCGGCTATTGAAGTTGTAGCAAGCACTATCCCCTGTTGTCTGCGGTTGTTAAGTCACATAGTCCTACGAGAACAAGACTCGTCATATAAAGTATGTGACTTAAGCGATAGTGTCGCCTAGAGAACAAGTCAGTCTAAGGTACGAGCCACGATTGGTTTAGTGAAAAGCATGCCACAGACAAAGGAAGCACACGAGATCGGTCCCGCTACTTGGGAGTCTCGATAAGGAAACACACGAGATCGGTCCCGCTACTTGGGAGTCTCGATAAGGAAGGTCACGAGATCGGTCCCGCTACTTGGGAGTCTCGATAAGGAAGGTCACGAGATCGGTCGTGCTACTTGGTAGTCTCGATAAGGAAGCACACGAGATCGGTCCCGCAACTTGGGAGTCTCGATAAGGAAGCACACGAGATCGGTCCCGCTACTTGGGAGTCTCGATAAGGAAGCACACAAGGTCGATCCCACTACTCGGGAGTCTCGATAAGGAAGGTCACAAGATCGGTCCTGCTACTTGGGAGTCTCGATAAGGAAGCACACGAGATCGGTCTCGCTACTTGGGAGTCTCGATAAGGAAGTCCACGCGACTGGTTGTCGCCGAGATCGGTCTCGCTACTTGGGAGTCTCGATAGAAAGTTGGAAAGCATGGTCATGATTAAGGAAGGACTTGGTAGATCGAATTGAGTCTTGCATGGTCATTGGACAACTTACGCGCAAGATGAATTCCTCGAACGATCTTGGGGCACCGGGTTCGTGTCGGCCTAGAAGGAATTACAGATATTGTATAGCCTTCATCGATGGTACGACTCGATTGAAGTGAACCATTACAATGTAGGCTGCGGGTCATTCGGTGGGAGCTCGTACCTCGTACGCGAATGGTCACCGTATGCAAAGATCCATGATAGCTTGACATTGCTAGTGACAACTCATATAGATGTGTCGGCATAAGAGCGGCTATCCGCGTGTATGCCTTTAGATTGCGTCGAGTACTAGCAAGTTACGAGTTGGGTTAACAAGGCAAAATTATAGCAAGCGCTAACCTTAAATCGATGCGGGTTAGGGTGTGCACGGTTGCAACACCATTCTGGAGCCTAAGATTTGGCTATAGCAAGGACACGTGCTTCGGCATGAATGTGGCATCGTCTCGAGTTAAGTCAGGAAGGGCCGTAAGGCAAGTTGGTTAAGTCTGGTTGATCGTTGGGAGGCATGGCCTCGATCTTAAGGCACGATCAAGTCTATTGGCATGACCAGCATGAGTCATCCCTTTGACGTCATTTGCACGAGAATGGTCTAGAGGCACACAGAAATAAGTGAAAAGTCTTGGCACAGTCGAGTTGCATAAGTTTCTACTCGACGAGGCACTGCCTCGAATATATTGAAGTCACGAATAGAGTATAGCACGACCCTGTCGTTGCGTTGCCAAGTATAGGCTAAGGCATCTTTGTCCTAAAATTGATCCTAAGGTAAGGCTAGTAAGACAATAAAAAAGGGATTAAGCTGTACAAAGTAAATGAACTATCGATTTTGTATGGGTGGGCGAGGAGCTCACTCTACCAGTACAGTTGAGTACTAACACCCACACAGTTTTCATGTGCAGGCACAGATGGAAGCCCGATGGCGCGGAGCTCGCTTGGATGCGTCGAGGCACGGAGTTCCTTGGCGTTTTAAGGCGTACGGCCGCATGGAGTCAGAACTTATAAGGGACATAATGTATGGACTTTGCCATTCCACAGAATCTGCCACTCGTCGTCTTGAAGCTTGTATTGAGAATTGAGCGAGAGAAAGAGAGAGCAGAGTGACTTGTAATATGAGAGAAAAGTGAGCTTGAGAGACTTTTAATTTGGCCTCGTGCCCACATTGTAATCTTTGTTCAATATCAATAAAAGAGTATTTTGTATGACTTGCGTTTTGCTTTAAATTTCCGCTGCTGACTATTTAATATTTCTGCTTGGGACTTCTGTGCGACGACCCCCGTCGCTTAGCCTGTTATCGGCTGTTATGCACCTGCCTTGCTTGAGCGCAATCTAGGCTCACGCGGCATCACGCCTTAGTGAGGACGATCGCTCCTACGGGAGCGGGGCGTGACACACATCACTATGGATTTTGTGTCCGGACTTCTACGATCTCCAGAAGGAAAAAGACACAATTTGGGTCATCGTTGATAGATTGACCAAATCGGTCCACTTTTTGCCTTTCAAGGTGGGATTGTCTACGAAGAAGCTGGCAGAGATGTACGGGCGACAAATAGTCATAGTGCACAGAGTTCCTGTGAGCATAGTCTCAGATCAGGATAGTCGCTTCACTTCTCACTTATGAAGGAGTTTGCAGGCTAGCTTGGGCACTCAGCTCAAGTTCAGTACCGTAAATCATCCCCAACATACGGTGTCACGTTCCAGAACCAGAATACTGGCAAGTAGGGATGGACCATGCCAGCTACGTATTCCAAAGTACTCCAATACCCTGAAATAACGTATAAGCTGTATAGACATGGGGGTTACTACTATAATCCAACAGTCAAACCTAGGTCAAACAATCATAGGTATCTCAATAACATGCAAATATGCAAAGTACAAGAAGTATGATCATCAGAAATAAAATAGTCAAGCATCCCAAACTATATGTAGATGTCATGAAGCTAGTAATATAAAGTGAAGAGCTAGCAAGAGTAATAGTCATACATGATAAGCTCTGGCTATAGTCTAATACGCAAATCGTGTTTAGGCCCGTAGGCTAAATGTCAAGATCTAAAATACGAGCTAAACACGTGCTCGAAGGCTGAACACCACAAAAGAATAATGTAAATAACTAGTAGGAGAATGATATAGGAAAACCCAATAAGGTACTTTGGTGCTCCGGGTAGTCACCGTCGAGTAGATGGTAAGGAAGATCCTCCGGACTCCTCTATCAGATCTAGCCAAACAAAACCAGTAGGGTCAGATCCCCAATAGCAAGTACCACAAAGGAAGCCAAACTATGAACTAAAACCAGCAATAACTAACATAGCAATAAATAGAGATAGAAATAAGTAAATATGGATCAAGACTCGTGCACTACCAATGCACTTATCCCGAGAATAGAAAAGATAATAAATAAACAACATGGAGCATAAAGTAAATAATATGTGACATAAGGTAAACTGTGGACATGTGAATTAAACGGAAGCATGTGAACATGTGAAATAAACTGAAAAATATAAGAAAAAGGGCACATGTGAGCATGTAAGATAACTGGGACATGTGAGAATGTTGGATAAATGGGGCATGTGAGCATGTTAGATAACTGGAACATGCGAGTATGTAAGAACTATATAGAACGACAAATGATAAGGTAACTTAAAAACTATTCCGAATCCAAGTTACAACCCGTAAACCAAACAAGGACCGGGGTTGTAACCCTTCTCCTTAACATAACTTAGTCTCTAAATCATTTATCGACAAAAGTAAAGCATAAACAATGATGTACTGAAATAAACAAATCTGGACACTGCCTAGACAAAACTAGACAGGACTAGACTCCATACAACAATCATGGCCAAGCAATGAGTACGACTTTATATATTAGCTAACTAGGGTTATCACAATCCTAATTACTAACATATGTACTTTTGAGAAATCCAATCCAGTTACCTGCCTTGCAGACTACTCGACTCATCCAGGCCAAAAGAAAATAACTATAGCAGACACACCGCAGTAAGATATCCTAAGGAGGTACCCCAGTCGACGGTGTGCTGGAAGAGTGCTTATATATATATATATATATATATATATATATATATATATATAGACCGAAACAAGAAGGGCTGCAGGTAACTGGGAAATTATCCACTCACAATGATCTAGATAATCAAGCTAGTTGTTTAGTCCTTAACATTTTCTCTTTGGATTCTGGGTGTGGCATTCCGCAGAATCCATCCTAGACATGATATGTAAGACTAGACAATACAAGAAAGTGCACTATAACAAGCCACAACAAGAAAATATAATAAGCTGGAAGCTAGGAGTGCGCTACGACGAGCCACTATAGAAAAAATAGGAAGTACGCCATGACAGGCTACTATCATATAAGCAAGGAAAGACATGTACAAGAGTGCACCACGACGAGTCACTATAAAGTTATCGGGAGTGCGCCATGACAGGCCACTATCATATAAGAATGGAAAAGACATGGGACATGGGTGCGCCACGATTGGCCACTATCAAGATTATTAAGATAAGATCATATTGTCATGTTCAAGTTAAGTTCAATATTAACAAGTTATCAAGTCGGGTCGTCGCAAGTTAGGCCAAGTACAGAAAACATGCTAAGAAGATCAAGAACTATGATTGAAATTATTAGTCGCATTGAACTCCAATTAAGGTGAAACAAGAAGATTCTTGAAGCCAAGACAAAGATATACAACTTTAATGTTTTAAGTTTTACAAGATTCTAGCTACAAAATAGCTTAAACATGCAAAAACAGTCATTCGCGCACGCGTGTGGACAAAACTGGCCATGATGTGCGGCAAAATAATCGCGCAGGCACGCGGCCACGAAAAGCGCATCACGCGGAGCACGAAAGCACGGAGCACGAGAGCACGGAGCGCGGTGAAAGAATCGCGTGGGCGCAAGGTAGCAAAACGTGTATCACGCGGAGCGCGAGAGCACGACACACATGTGCACGGCAAACGAATCACGCAGGCACGCGGTGCACGAATCGCGCAGCACGCGGATGCACTGCACGCGGAGCACGAGAGCACGATGTGCAGGCGTGTGACCAACAAATTACGCAGGTGTACGACGAGCGAAATGCCAAGCGTGCGGATGCATGACTCACGGAACGCGAGAGCACGACGTACAGGTGCACGACAAACGAATTGCACAGGCACGCTGCGTGTAAAACACGCAGCGTGCGGATGCACGACGCACGGGGCACGAAAGCACGACGCGCAGGCGTGCGGCCAACGAATCGCGTAGGTGCACGGTGCGTAAAATATGTAGCGAGCGTATGCACGATGCACGGGGCACGAGAGCACGGCGTATAGGTACGCAGGAAACAAATCGCTCTTGCAGTACTATTCATCATCCCAGCAGCACCGAAGATGTGCGGGGACACGTGAACACGAAAAATGCCATAACTTACTCAAAATAAATCGAAACCAAGCGGTTAAAAAGCCAAAATTAGGTAGAATAAAATTGTCCACAATATGGAATCCTTAGATTTCAGAAATAACAAAGTTAAGAGATCAAAACCAAGAAAAAACTAAGAAAACTACAAACTTAGGTCTATAAAAATGTAAACATCAAACAATATTGTTCAAGATTTGGCAAGATGTACTTGCCTAGGTTAAGCTCCAATCCTAATCTTCCACTCTACCTCCAAGAGGGGTACGAAACCACACTATAGGCCTCAAAGCCAAGGTCTTGGCAAGCTACAAGGGGGAGAGAAGAGAAGAAGAAATGAAGAGAGAGTGAAAAGAATGAAAATAAAGAAAGGAGAGAGAAAGTGAAAGGGTATATATAGAAGGGAGAATTAATTATAACCGTTGGATAGTGATCCATGTGAAGATCTAAATCAATCCTAGCCATCCAAAGAATACCAAGTATCCATTGGATAATAGGATGCATTTACACTATTTACGAAAATATCTAAACACTATTCATCAAAATATCCAAAATACTATTTACGAAAATATCGAAAACATAATTCATGAAAATATCTAAAATAAAAAATGTCTAAAATATATAAAATCTGTCTGGGCGGTATGCTGTCGGTATACACTGGTATAATGGCGATATGTCGGTCAAGAAGAAAATCTATAAGTTGGAAAATTTTTAAAGCGTTCCGAAAACCAAAAAAATACGAAATATAGTACAAAAATACGAATCCGTATATAAATACCGATACTGTAAGATGAGTCTCATAACTCTCCCATCCTTAGAAAAATTTTATCTTCGAAATTTTCTAAAGCTAGTCGAGAATGATAACCAAAACAAAAGCTCAAGAAAATATAACTATCTCAATAAAACAAAGCATGACATATAAGTAAATAAAGACAACAATAATATAAATAATGCGTAAGCAATAACACAACCATAATCAAGAAGGGCTGGAGGCATATGAATAAATGCGTCTCCTGAGTCAGTTGAGTCGGGACCCGCCCTCGTTGGCCTATGCTGACTCCCAAAATAGATAGGGGCCAAGTCTCAAAGTAAGTCGGTACCAATAACTTAGTTTAAGACATGACTCTACCTAGGACATATCTTCGTAGTCAAGACACGTGATAGATATCATGTATCTCAAGATACAAAGACAGAAGAGTTGGACGAAAAACTCTCATTCACTCACCGAATAAGTCGAGTCGACCGTTGTACTCCTGATATCGTTGGAATATAAGGCCGCCGACAAGAACCCAAGATATACTGCCACTACTTGGCCTACTACTGAAGGATAAGGGCATAACTGAAAGAAGACCATAAAGATAGTACCTGAAACTCCCTAGGTACTACCCACATGCCGATACTAGAGATGCCCCTGAGACTGTGCATACAACTGTGCTCTGTGCTGCTTGATCCTCTGAGCTCGCGATAGAAGAGGATACTGTGCTAATGGTTGAACATCTAGTATTGGTCCTAACTGCTCATCCACTGCTAGAGGTGATGACTGATGTGACTAAAATGAATGAGGTAGTACATCTGGTGTAGCTGGTCGTCCTCGAGATGTCGGATAAGGGCAAGTGCTAACTGAATGGTCCTCCTCTCCACAGCGGAAGCATCGCCTATTAGCCGCCCGACAAACTGATCTGAGATGCCCTATCTTGCCACAATAGGTACATGCTTCTTGTTCTACCTGATACTGCTGGTCTCACTTCCTTTGAGCCTGGGCTACATATGCTGCTCAGACCCCTCCTTCTGGAATGCATGGGACTGTATCGATGAATGCCTCTGAGCTCGCTTCTGCTGAACTGGTGTTGGTACCCCAAACTGGGTAACTGTAGGCTGGAAGGATAAAGATCTAGCTGAACTCCTCCGGGGACAAATCCCTATCATATGGTCTGGTGATCTGTATGACAAACATAGAAAGTTGGCTCTCCGACAAGTAAGATGAGTGTGCCCTTCCTTCCCACAGAAGGAATATACGACTGGTAACTCCTCGTGCTGGTGTGGATGTTTGTATGCTGGTACTGGTGAGGGATGTCGAGGTGGAAAGCCTGAAACGGGTGCATGGTACCTCTTACGACCCTCCGTTGTGGATGTAGTCCTCCTCGCTATATGCTCGTGCTCTCATACTACCTTTACAGTAGGTCGGGCTCGATATGTTGACTAACTAGATGACTGGTACTGCTTGGCTCAAATCTGTACTCCTTCTGGCTGCAGGTCCTCGGCTTGAAATACCTTTGGTATTCCTTTGCCACTACGGTCTATTAACATCTGAATACTCTGCTGGAGAACAAGATCTCGTTGTTGTTGTGACTCCATTATATCCTTCATGATCCCTAGGAATGCATGCACATCAGGATGATCTGATACTACCTCCGTTCGGACTGTTGACTGTACTGGTGATACAAGATGCCCTGACTCTGGCGATGCCTCGTCTATATGATGATCTATCACTGGTACTGACTAATGAGACTCTAACTGAACTGGAAATACTGACTGCACGGGCACATCTGGCTAATTGAGATGGACGAACATCACTGCCCTCAGGTCTGCTCCTAAATGTTGAGACTGATTCTCCAAAACTGGCCTAACAGAAGATTGCTGACCTGCCATCGGCAGAACCCAAACAAGATGATCGGAAGGATTAAGAACAGTGCCCCTGAAAGTTAAAGGACACAAGGATCAAATCGAGGGAACATGAAAGATCAACGATCAAGGCAGATATCAGGTCAAAGGATCAGAGATATAGAATAATATGAAGGATATAAATAAAGGAGAATTGCGACTGAGATATCTAAATATCAGTAACCCCCATATATCTGATAAAACAGACCTGCATAGGCCGCTACTAAAACCTATGTCATACCCCGAAACTAGAATACTAGCAAGTAGGGACGGACCAGGCCAGCTACGTATTCCAAAGTACTCCAGTACCCCAAAATAACGTATAAGCTGTATAGACATGGGGGTTACTACTATAATCCAACAGTCAATCCTAGGTCAAGCAATCCTAGGTATCTCAATCACAGGCAAATATACAAAGTACAAGAAGTATGATCATCAGAAATAAAATAGTAAAGCATCCTAAACTATATATACATGGATGATCATAAAGCTAGTAATACAAAGTGAAGGGATAACAAGGGTAATAGTTATACATGATAAGCTTTAGCTAAGTCTCGAATACACAAATCATGTTTAGGTCCGTAGGCTAAAAGTCCAGATCCAAAACACGAGCTAAACACGTGCTCAGAGGCTAAACGCCACAAAAGAATAATGTACATAACTAGTGGAAGAATGATATAGAAAAATCCATTAAGGTAGTTTGGTGCTCCGGGTAGTCACCGTCGAGTAGATGGTACGGTAGATCCTCCGGGCTCCTCTATCAGATCTGGCCAAACTAAACCAGTGGGGTCAAACCCCCAATAGCAAGTACCACAAAGGAAGCCAAACTATGAATTAAAACTAGCAATAACTAACATAGTAATAGATAGAGAAATAAATAAGTAAATATGGATCGAGACTCGTGCACTACTAATGCACTTATTCTGAGAATAGAAAAGACAATAAGCAAACAACATGGAGCATAAAGTAAATAATATGTGACATAAGGTAAACTGTAAACATATGAATTAAACGGAAGCATGTGAACATGTGAAATAAACTGAACAATTGTCACGACCCGCACCCCTTTTTTTCCGGATACGAGACGTGTCCAAGCCAGCCTACGCCGCAGAGTCGGCGGTAGAACGCTGTATAGCCACATTGCTCAAAAATCACAAGTAATGCTCATTCACAAAATTAATTTAATTTAAAATGATCACAAGTTTTACATTTTACAGAAAAATATAAACTTGTACAAATATGGAATGACTACAACTCATCTATTTAGCTAGCCTCTAGGCTTTTCGTCTGCAAGTATACCCGTAACTCCCCATGCTAAGTGAATCTACGGCTAACCTAAAAAATATTGGTTTTCAGTCAGGAATGGAACGAGTAAAATTTACTGAATGTAGTTTTATTATATGAAAATGACTATACTACAGAGGTTAGCCTTTAGACATATGATTTATAAAAATAAAACAAAAAAGACAGAATAAAACTGAATACCAAGAACAGAAAATGAAATACAATAAATACTCACCAACTGACCGACTGAAGTACCTTTGATATGTGATCGGTCTCGGGACAATTATGCGACATGGTCTACACGGTCTAAAGTTACACGGTCTACAGTTACATGGTCTACATAAAATACTGCAATAAAGAAACATTGTCTACAAAAATAATAATCACGGTCTACACGATCTACACAGTATAAATGCAATAATAAATACGGTCTACACGGTCTAAAGTTACACGGTCTATAAAAAATAATTGTAATAATAAACACGGTCTACACGGTCTATACGGTCTAAGGTCAGATCACACATCGTTGGTACTTCACTTCCCCCGACACCCCAAAGAAATAAATCAACATAAAACACTGAAATCACATATCTATCGACTAAACACTGATGTATAGTAGAGATCAATACTGAAAACAAACAATAAATTGTACTCACCTGTGGTCCTTTGTTGGTGAAACCGATAGTCTAAACCACTCAGTGTGCCATAAAAGTCAAAACCCATCCAACAGTCTCTAGATGCTGAAATAAACATCACCAATGTTCTCAGAATAGTCAAATTAGCTAGGATTGCCTATCCTTAAGTCCAATTCTAGACATAGGAGCAAAACAGTAATTTCGGGTCAAAACGGTGTCCGCCATTGGACCTGCTTTGTACCGAAAAGCATGCCAGAGTTAATGGTCTCTAAAGTCATCAAACTATATGTCTACGGATTCGTTTTGATGATACAAACGCAAAGGTATGTCCAATTTTGGATTCCGGTGGACTGTGCACGAAATCGCCCGTTGAATCGGACAGCGGGGCCCGCAAAACGGTAATCCGATCAACTGTCTCAGAATCGGACCAAACTTGGCATACAGGACCAAAAAAATGATACGGTCCTTCTAGCGAAAGTTTCATCTCGATCTGACGAGCGTGCTCAAAGTAATTAGGAAATTTGCACAGAGGCCGATACGGTAAATTTTAACGGATACACATCAAATTCGTCGCGCACACGCGACCAATTTGAATTTCGTCAAAGCCCACACGTCCACGAAGCCGTTACGCACCTTTCGATGCTTTCGGTTCGCGTCCATGTCGCTCGGATTGGCGGGACGCACGTCGTATCGAAGGTTTTTTTTCATAAATTGTATAATTTAAAAAACAGGTTTTTCGCCAAATTGGGAATCCGATTTCTCGACGCACAGTCGATGAAATCCGATTCTACAAAAAGGGAATCGAAGCCCTATAGGTTTTCTAGGACTGTCATTAAATAGGTTTTAAAATCTGTTAATAGGTTGGCCACGAACTGCCTTCTAAGTTGGGGTCCAGAAACAGTTTAATACTCTATTTTTTGATGGGTTTTTCCTAAAGTTTTAGGAATTTCTATAATTTGTTTAAGGCAAACCACATGATTCTAGTTGAAGAGAAGGATAGGTGTTTATCTAGACAATATGTAGAAATTTATAGAAGAGGATTTCATCTAAGGATCACGGAGAAAACGTACCGCAAAGTGGACGTGTTGCTGCTGTATGCTCTGCCTGTGCGCGCGTGGTCGGGTTCCCGCGCCTGGCCGGTGGCGCACGACGGTGGTGCGCGTGGGGAGGGCTTCACCTGAGGTCGGCGCTGTGGGTTGGATTAGGGTTTTGGGGTTTTGCGATCACTCGATCTCTCATCTGTAGGTATATATGTATGCGGCTTGGAAGAAAATTGTTGCTCGGGTCGGGCATGGAGCATGGGGCTCGGCCTGGAAATTTAAGCGTGGGTTGGGATTAACTCTCGGGTTGCATGGGGGTGTTTGTAACTCATGGGCTTTGGTCCACTGTGTTGATTTCCATTATTTAGCCTATGTATTTATATATATATATATATATATATATATATATATATATATATATATATATATATATATATATATATGTAATACATATATGCCATTGAATATATTTATATATATATATGTATATCTTATACAATATTCTCTATAAAATCTAAAATAAACCTCAATGCTATCTATTCCTAGGGTAGACCCTATATATATATATAAAATATATATATATATATATATATATATATATATATATATATATATATATATATATATTATATATGACTATATATAATAATATTTAATTGACAAAAATACTATAACCAATAACAATAAAATAATATTATATATAATAACCTCAATAAAATAATAATAAATATAACAAAATTTAATAAAATAATAATGGTGTATATATACCATTAGGCGCAGTCTAATAATCCAAAAAATGCACAAAGACCCATTTTATACAAATGTTATTGACTATCGACTAATAATAATATTTATAATATTTAATTATAAATACTTAGAAATATTCATTAAATTATTGAAATGGAATACCACCATCATATCAAAATACATCAACACGAATTTCATTGGACATACCGCATGACTACTTGGGCTTGGGCTTGGTTCGGGTCCAGTCCGGGCTAAAATGGTATAACCGATTTCCCTAAACTTAATAATATAATTAATAAATAGATAAATCTTTGGTAAAGGTTAAGTCGCAACTTGGCCTGGTTTTCCTAGTTAGGACATCACTATGGCTCGGCCTTCCCTACCGGGGCTAATACACTAGCCAAAGCAAGCCATGACACTATCCGTGCCACAATTTCTAGTCACCCTGTACTCTAAAACTCCATCATGGCTAAAATCTTCTATCGTAATAATTAACTAAATAATTATTTATAAAGAAAATTCTAAAAATCACCATTTAATACAAATAAATAAATAAAATATATTATCAAAATTTCGGGAAGAGGGGTTACAAATCTACCCACCTTAAAAATAATTTTGTCCTCAAAATTTAAGGGAAGAGTCCATCCGCAATGATAGAAGACGATTTCTATTAGCTATCATCTATTCTCATGGTCATTTCGTACTACGAATCCTTGAGAGTTTTCTATATACCTTTGGTCACACTACTCCCTCAAATCTCATGTCCCTAAAACTTTATAATCATCCAACTAATTGCTAAAATTGCTATCGATAGATATCTACTGTATATGGCATCTATAACATCTCCTATCAATTAAGCAATCCAAAATTTAACAAGCAAAATTTTTTCACGAGTAGCAAAAAAATTGATAAATTCTAATAAGCATGACCATTTATCGCTCTGAGATAGGAAGGACAGAAAGATAAGGAAAAATAATCGGAAGCAATATGAAGTTTCAAGAGCGGTAGAGAGTATCCAATGATACAGATAGAAAGAAAAGTCTATGAACTATTGACTTATTTTCTAGATTGGGCTACTCTAGACCAGTCACTTGCTAACTTGAAGAACCCTTCGCCTCTGCAATCCGTGCAATACAGAAGTTCTATTCTTGAAATTAATCTAAACAAGGTTCCATAATAGAACAAAATTTCAGAGATCAAGACTGTGATCTTTTTCGTGGTTATTTAAACACAAGGGATATAAACGTAATACAAGATCACATTGCGACTTCCAGGTAGATGGGTTAAGGGTTACGAATGACTCCACACTCTAATAGGTGGAGACTACATATTAGGTATAGGGACTTGTTTCAAAAAGTTCGATTGTATAGTCCAAAGTATGGTGGTATACATAGATGGGTTTTACTGGGTCTTAATGGGTTCCCTAATTGGACATCAATCATTGGTTGGATGAACCTCGGATTTTAGTCTATACTGACTGATTAAGATCCCAACGATTATACTACTTCTACTAGGTTAGGATAACCTAGAATAGGTTTTCGCCCAAGTGGTTGAGCTAGATGGGTAGTCGGATTGGTTAAATAGGTTCTGTAATCCCTGAAGATGCGCCTTCCGTGACTTTTGTGTTTAAGTAGCACGAGAAGGCACAATTGAATGGCACACTAGTGACATGTGCGTAGTGGGCTTCGAGTAGACCACAACCATATATTGGGTCGGATAAATTGAGTCAAAGTTGAGACTCTAGTGGAAGTCGGAAAGTATACTGGTATTATGGTAAGGGTTATAGCTAGTCCCTTTTACCTGAAAGTCGTACCATAAAAATAGAGTACAAGGGGACGTGTTTGAGTGGGACATGATATACCTAGATGAAGGTGGACTCGTCTAGATCCTGCATATGAAGTTGATGGAAGGTAACAGCTGGTCTCGCGCTCCGATTGTTAATGACACGGTCGGGTACACAAAATGATCTAAATGGAAAATGGGAGTCCATGGGGCACTAATTATCATCCTAATGAAAATTATTCTAATCAATCGGTATTTCTCGTATATCCTAAAATTTTTAGAAGGCTTACAGTCTACCCACCTTAGAAGCTAGGACATGGTTTTAGGAATAATGAGGTCAGAAGAATTTCAAAGTCCGAATATTGTACCCCGACTCTTGTTGATAAAGAATAAGGCACAACGTAACGGGATACGATATATAAGTCAAATCAAGGATCGTTCTTCAACAAATGGAAAATGAGTGTATACAATGACACATGGTCGATAAAATAGAATGACCTACTCGTCCACAGTATACAAGAGTTATTGACAGGGTAACCAACTCTAGAGATTTCTAACAACTGAGTCGTAAATTCCTATTTGTGTCAGGCTGTCAGACTATTGTCACAAGAGTTGTAGTGATCATGCATTGCTATTGACAACTGGTAGATCCTACTATGACAGGGTATTTAAGCTATGGTATTAGCTAAGCTAGTGACTGTGATGTTCCAATACTAGTTAGGTCTTAATAATAAAGCTTACATAACTAGGGTAATGTTTGTTGGAAACCAATCTCGGGTTGGGTGTCTACCATAGTCACGGTAAATGATTGTCCTTACCTTTGTCTACCCATCTCATGTCTAAACTGTGGGCTTTGGTCGAGGAGGGATTGGGTTAAGGCTTAAGGGTTGCTAGTTAGAGCAAGCTTCAAGCAAATAATTAGAGACTCGCAACATTTGCTTTCTTGAGAATAGATAGCCTCCTAGGTTGTCATTTTGACTAAGGGTAAAACCCTAATCATTCTCAAGTTCAGATGGCTAGAAGGACCCAATAGCAGTTTGGGGGTCGAGAGGAGAACGAGTAACTCAATCTCATGGCTGGCCGATGGTAGTTACACTTGTGTATACAACTATTATAGCCATGTGGATACTCTGTATCTCTCTACCAATTATGAGCTTTCGTCTTTCCAAATCAGTGAAAGACAAAAATAATAAATAGTTCAAGAAAGATGTCACTGAATACAATTACGTGATTCAAAGGCGAATGTATAATTCAAGAGGAATTGTCAATTCAATCGCGGATGAGGTCCTAGAGACATCTACATCTCAATCCACGTAGGTTAATCAGAGGGAGAGAGAACCGAGTGCACTACGGTTGATCAGACCATAATACATCGATTCTGATTAGACAATATGTTAGTAGGCGTCCCCACTAAACATATATCTTGAATTAAGCTCGAGAACAGAGTGAGCTTGTAAACTAGGCTGTAATAGCAGCATTGGTCAAGATAGTCAAAATACGAGTACGCGAGATTTTGAAAGGAGTTAAAAGTAGTTCGAGTTTTATGAGAATCAAAAATTTACCAGGTGTTCTTGCTTATACGGTCATCCTACTATCTTCTTATTCATAAGACCTTGGTCAACTAATGGGTTATGGACTTCTAAATTCCATATTCCAGGTAAACCTATTGTGTCAGTCAATTACCTCGTCAATAGGTCACAAGGACCGCGGAATGCTACATTGGGAGAAATGTTACCCAAACTTACAAAATCGAACATTTCTTAACTCTATCCACTATTGACTCAAGGGTAACTATGATCAAAAGAGGACCACTAGCCATAGTTTTAGCAACATTCTATAACCTATATTTTTTAAACTAATTTCAACTCTAGGGGTCGTGCCTCGCTAGTGCGCTGCTGGCTGCAGTGAATCCATAGTCTCTATAATTCAATAAAAGGCGACAGTGCACTGCTGCCATGCCATTATGAGTTAACTAACATCCCTTTAACTATCTCTGTAAAAAAAAATTCATGAGCTTCTAGAGATTCAAACAAGTTGACTATGAAATAAAACGTAAGTATTTGTCCTATCAGTCATAACCCCTACAATAAAAGATTGAACATGGAGGAAATAATTGAAGACAAAAGAAATATGAACACTCTAGTATCTATTTCATGTGTATTCAAACCATTGAGGAAAAACTTTGAATCGAAACAAACTCGAGGTTCGTATATGGATAACATAATCAGAACATAATAACTCCTAGGGCAAGATAGGAACTAAATAGACAGTTCGGACTAAATATGAGGATGATATCTAAAGGACAAGGAGAAAGAATTGAACAATTTATCAAGGTTAGATTATTAATTCTATGATGCCCTGTCTCACCAAGCGAATAATCTATCCACAATGGATCATATCGTCATATCAAGAGGTAATAGTGTACCTATGGAGATCTGACAAACTATCAAAATTAATAACCCTCATCTAAATTGCATAGCCTAGACTACCCATCGGTAAATTTGTATAAGGGACTCCTAGTCCTAGTCATTCTCTTAAATTAAATTAATCCCTAATTCGTGAATGAGTATTTTCTAGTCGCAGGCTCGTAATAGTACGACTAACTTAAGTACTATCATGAGTTCGCATGATTTGCGAAAATAGACCTGCATGGGCCACCACAAAAACTTGTCACGACCCGTACCTATTATTTTGGGATACGAGACGTGTCCAAGCCAGCCTACGTCACAGAGTCGGTGGTAGAACGTTGTATAGCCACATTGCTCAAAAATTACAAGTAATACTCATTCACAAAATTAATTTAATTTACAATGATCACAAGTTTTATATTTTACAGAAAAATATAAACTTGTACAAATATGGAATGACTACAACTCATCTATCTAGCTAGTCTCTATGATTTTTGTCTGCAAGTATACCCGTAACTCCCCATGCTAATTGAATCCACGGTTAATCTGAAAAATATTGGTTTCCAGTCAGGAATGGAATGAGTACAATTCACTGAATACAGTTTCAATATATGAAAATGACTATACGATAGAGGTTAGCCTTTAGACATATGATTTATAAAAATAAATCGAAAAAGACAGAATGAAACTGAATACCAAGAACAGAAAATAAAATACAATAAATACTCACCAACTGGCTGACTGAAGTACCTTTGATATGTGATCGGTCTCGGGACAATTATGCGACATGGTCTACACGGTCTAAAGTTACACGGTCTACAGTTACACGGTCTACATAAAATACTACAATAAAGAAACATTGTCTACAAAAATAATAATTACGGTCTACACGATCTACACAGTATAAATGCAATAATAAATACGGTCTACACGGTCTAAAGTTACACGGTCTACAAGAAATAATTGCAATAATAAACACGGTCTACACGGTCTAAGGTCAGATCACACATCGTTGGTACTTCACTTTTCCCGACACCCCAAAGAAATAAATCAACATAAAAGACTGAAATCACATATCTATCGACAAAACACTGATGTATAGTAAAGATCAATACTGAAAACAAACAATAAACTGTACTCGCCTGTGCTCCTTTGCTGGTGAAACCGATAGTCCAAACCACTAAATGTGCCACAAAAGTTAAAACCCGTACAACAGTCTCCAGATGCTGAAATAAATATCACCAATGTTCTCAGAATAGTCAAATTAGCTAGGATTGCCTGTCCTTAAGTCCAATTCTGGACACAGGAGCAAAACAGTAATTTTAGGTCAAAACGGTGTCCGCCGTTGGACCCACTTTGCACCGAAAAGCGTGCCAGAGTCAATAGTCTTTAAAGTCATCAAACTACATGTCTACGGATTAGTTTTGATGATACAACCCAACGGTATGTCCAATTTGGATTCCGGTGGACTGTGCACAAAATCACCCGTTGAAACGGACCATGGGGCCCGCAAAATGGCGATCCGATCAACTGTCTCAGAATCGGACCAAACTTGGCATACAGGACCAAAAAATGATATGGTCCTGCTGGCGCAAGCTTTATCTCGATCTGACGAGCGTGCACAAAGTAATTGGGAAGTTTGCACGGAGGCCGATACGGTAAATTTTGACGGATACGCATCAAATTCGTCGTACACACGCGACCAATTTGAATTCCGTCAAAGCCCACACGTCCACGAAGCCGTTACGCACCTTTCGATGCTTTCGGTTCGTGACCACGTCGCTCGGATTGGCGGGACGCACGTCGTATCGAAGGTTTTTTTCATAAATTCTACAATTTTAAAAACAGGTTTTTGCCAAATTGGGAATCCGATTTCTCGACGCACAGTCAACGAAATCTGATTCTACAAAAAGGGAATCGAAGCCCTATAGGTTGTCTAGGACTGTCATTAAATAGGTTTCAAAATCTGTTAATAGGTTGGCCACGAACTGCCTTCTAAGTTGGGGTCCAGAAACAGTTTAATACTCTATTTTTCGATGGGTTTTTCCTGAAGTTTCAGGAATTTTTATAATTTGTTTAAGGCAAACCACATGATTCTAGTTGAAGGGAAGGATAGGTGCTTATCTAGACAATACGTAGAAATTTACAGAAGAGGATTTCGTCTAAGGATCACGGAGAAAACGTACCGCAAAGTGGACGTGTTGCTGCTGTATGCTCAGCCTGTGCGCGCGTGGTCGGGTTCCCGCGCCTGGACGACAGCGTACGGCGGTGGCGCGCGTGGGGAGGGCTTCGCCTGAGGTCGGCGCTGTGGGTTGGATTAGGGTTTGGGGTTTTGCGATCACTCGATCTCTCATCTGTAGGTATATATGTATGCGGCTTAGGAGAAAACTGTTGCTCGGGGTCGGGCATGGAGCATGGGGCTTGGCCTGGAAATTTAAGCATGGGTTGGGGATTAACTCTCGGGTTGCATGGGGGTGTTTGCAACTCATGGGCTTTGGTCCACTGTGTTGATTTCCATTATTGTAGCCTATGTATATATATATATATATATATATATATATATATATATATATTATATATATATATATATATAACTTTATATATATATATATATATATATATTATATATAAAGTTATATATAGATATATATATATATATAATATATATATATATATATTATATATATATATATATATATATATATATATATATATATATATATATATATAAAATATATATAAAATATATATATATATATATATATATATATATATATATATATATATATATATATATATATATATATATAAATATATATATATATTATATATATATATATATATATATATATATATATATATATATATATATAGATTATATATATATATAATACATATATGCCATTGAATATATTTATATATGTATATATCTTATACAATATTCTCTATAAAATCTAAATAAACCTTAATGTTATCTATTCCTAGGGTAGACCCTATATATATATATATATATATATATATATATATATATATATATATATATATATATATATATATATATATATATATATATATATATATATATATATATATGACTATATATAATAATATTTAATTGATAAAAATACTATAACCAATAAAATAAAATAATATTATATATATAATAACCTCAATAAAATAATAATAAATATAACATAATTCAATAAAACAATAATGGTGTATATACCATTATGCGCAGTCTAATAATCCCAAAAATGCACAAAGACCCATTTTATACAAATGTTATTGACTATCGACTAATAATAATATTTATAATATTTAATTATAAATACTTAGAAATATTCATTAAATTATTGAAACAGAATACCACCATCATATCAAAATACATCAACACGAATGTCATTGGACGTACCGCATGACTACCTGGGCTTGGGCTTGGTTCGGGTCCAATCCGGACTAAAATGGTATAACCGGTTTCCCTAAACTTAATAATATAATTAATAAATAGATAAATCTTCGGTAAGAGTTAAGTCGCAACTTGGCCTGGTTTTTCCTAGTTAGGATATCACTATGGCTCGGCCTTCCCTACCGAGGCTAATACACTAGCCAAAGCATGCCATGGCACTATCCGTACCACGATTTCTAGTCACCCTGTACTCTAAAACTGCATCATGGCTAAAATCTTCTATCATAATAATTAACTAAATAATTATTTATAAAACAAATTCTAAAAATCACCATTTAATACAAATAAATAAATAAATAAAATATATTATCAAAATTTCGGAAAGAGGGGTTACAACAATGTAAGAGAAAGGGTACATGTGAGCATGTAAGATAACTGGGACATGTGAGCATGTTGGATAACTGGGACATATGAGTTAGATAACTGGAACATGTGAGTATGTAAGAACTATATAGAACGACAAATGATCAGATAACTTAGGAACTATTTCGGAACCCAATTTACAACCCGTAAACCAAACAAGGACCGGGGTTGTAACCCTTCTCCTTAACAGAACTTAGTCTCTAATCATTTATCGACAAAAGTAAAGCATAAACAATGATGTACAGAAATAAACAAATCCGGACACTACGTAGACAAAACTAGACTACACTGGACTCCATACAACAATACGGCCAAGCAATGAGTACGACTTTATACATTAGCTAACTAGGGTTATCACAATCCTAATTACTAACATATGCACTTTTGAGAAAATCCAATCCAGTTACCTGCCCTACAGACTACCCGACTCATCCAGGCCAAAAGAAAATAAGTATAGCAGACACACCGCAGTAAGATACGTGTGTCCTAAGAAGGTGCCCCACTCGATGCTGTGCTGGAAGAGTGCTTCTCATGACAGATAACTCCAAATCCTATGTATATATATATATATATATATATATATATATATATATATATATATATATATAGAAAAAAAATATATATAGACCGAAATACGAAGGGCTGCAGGTAACTGGAAAATTTTACCCTAACAATAACAAGATAATCAAGATGGTTGTTTAGTCCTTAACATTTTCTTGTTGGATTCTTGGTGTGACATTCCGCAGAATCCATCCTAGACATGATATGCAAGACTGGACAATACAAGAAAGTGCACTATAACAAGCTACAACAAGAAAATATAATAAGCTGGAAGCTAGGAGTGCGCTACGATGAGCCACTATAGAGAAAATATGGAGTGCGCCAAGACAGACTACTATTATGTAAGCAAGGAAAGACATGTACAAGAGTGCACCACGACGGGTAACTATAAAGATATCGGGAGTGCGCCATAATAAGCCACTATCATATAAGAAAGAAAAGACATGTGACATGGGTGCGCCACGATGGCCCACTATCAAGATTATCAAGATGAGATCATGTTGTCATGTTCAAGTTAAGTTTAATATTAACAAGTTATCAAGTCAGGTCGTCGTAAGTTAGGGCTAGTACATAAAACATGCCAAGAAGATCAAGAACTTTGATTAAAATTATTAGTCGCATATGAACTCCAATTAAGGTGAAATAAGAAGATTCTTGAAGCCAAGACAAAAATCTACAACTTTAATGTTTTGAGTTTTACAATATTCGAACTACAAAATAGCTTAAACATGCAAACACAGTCATTCGCGCGCGCACGGACAAAACTGGCCATGGCGTACGGCAAATGAATCACGCAGGCGTGAGACGGCGAAACGTGCAGCACGCAGATGCATGGCACACGGAGCATGAGACGGTCGCGAAATACGCAGCGTACGGATGTATGGTGCACGAAGCGCGAGAGCATGGCACACAGGCGCACAACAAACGAATCGCACAGGCACGCGGCACACGAATCGTGCAGCGTGAGGATGCACGGTGCACAGAGTACGAGAGCACGGTGTGTAGGCGAGCGACCAATGAATCAGATAAGCACGCGACGCATGAAGCGCACAGTGCGCGGATGCACGATGCACGGGGAGCGAGAGCACGACGTACAAGCGTGCGGTAAGAATCGTACAGGCGTGCGGCGCCCGAAACGTACAGCGTATGGATGCACGACGTGCAAGAGCACGGCACGCAGGCGTACGCCCAGAGAATTGTACAGGTGCGCGTTACACAAAACATGCAGCACGTGGTTACACGACGCACGGGGCGATAGAGCATGGTGTACAGGTGGACGACGAACGAATCGCACAATGGCACTGTTCATCATTCCAGCAGCACCGAAGATGTACGGGGACCTATGAACACAAAAATGCCATAACTTCTCAAAATAAATCGAAATCAAGCAGTTCAAAAGCCAAAATTGGGTAGAATAAAATTCCCCACAACGTGAAACCCTTAGGTTTTGGAAATAAGAAAGTTTAAGAGATCAAAACCAAGAGAAAACTGAGAAAACTACAAACTTAGGTCTACAAAAATGTAAACTCAAAACAATATTATTCAAGATTTGGCAAGATGTACTTGCCTAGGTTAAGCTCCAATTCTAATCTTCCACTCCACCTCCAAGAGGGGTAC